>VDFB02000017.1:37282210-37352338 GCA_007258455.2 Sequoia sempervirens | reverse complement strand
GATGACATTTAGAGGAATTAATTAAATAAATAATATTTAATTAATTAACAAGCTCAATCATGACCATTTTTAGACATATACATTTTTCCCCTCTTTGAAGTGATGTGTAAAACATATTGCTTCAAAGAAAATAAGATTTGTGCCCCTGATGTGCTTTCGATATTTCTGCTGATGATGCCCCCTCGGGAGGTAAAGCACAGATGAAAGGGAAAGTGGTTTAGCTCACGACAGGAAAATAATTGTCCATTTTGAAAATAAAGTCACATTTTACCCTTGGTTTGACCTTTAAGAGGTAAAAGGTTGAAAAAGACAAGTCATTTGTACTGTTTGACTGTGGTGAAAATTGCAGCTCTGAGAGTGACATCGCGACATGGAGATTTTGTATCATCGCCACCGATTCGAGAGATCGCGCCGATATCAGAGGCCAGCTGCTTATGGACCACCAGTGAGTCGATCTAACCCCCTGTGCTTTTGAATTTTTCTATTTGGGTCGAAATTTTCATGATTTTATGGTTGCTATTTTTAAAATTTACATTTGCGCGCATATAGCAATGTTTAGGTGCTTTCGAAAAAAATAGGCGCGCATATAGTAGAAACAAACGCGCATAGGGTATAGCTGTTTAAATATTGTAAGAAAACCAGTTTAGCACATCCCGTAGAAACTAGCGCGCATATAGGAGAGATTCAAAAATTTTAGGGATAGAGTGCATTTAGGGAAAATAGACGTGCATATAGGAAAGCGCGCATACAACGAAAATAGTGGCGCATACGATGAGCAGAGTGGCGCATACGGGAAAACGCGCATTGGGTGCTTGTTTTAGCGCATATGGTAAAAACAATGGCGCATTTGGGGTTTAGCGCATCCTGTAAAAAGAATGGCGCATATGGGAAAATAGGCAGAATTGATGTTCTGATGAGAATGATGATTTGTATTGCTTCCTTAGTCAATAGATAGATAAATTGTCGTGTCATCATGTTGATATGGATAGAGATGATAGAAAAATCAAATGATAGATTGATAACTTTGCTTCCTAGGATAGAAAAAAAAGAGTAGATTGATAACTTTGCTTCTCAGGATAGAAACAAAGAGTAAAAGAGTGAGACGGCTTTGATAAATTTGCTTTCTACGATAGAAAACAAATAGTGATTGATTGCAAGATAGATTTGATATAAAGTTGATTTGTTTTGATTTTATATGAGTGATAGGACTGATTTGTATGATATGGGTCATTGATTTGATGCATTGATATGAGTCATTGATATGGGTCTGACATAGTTCACTGATATAGGTCACTGATAGATATGAGTTAGATTTGATGTTGTTTGAATATATGATATGATTCTGATGGATGACCTTTGTGATGAAAAATAGGAGGTTTTCAAAAACCTCCAGATTAGGGAGTGACATTCAGCAAGTTGGGATAGGATCCCTGAGTTGACCCCTGCTAACAGAGCATTGATTGACGCTTGTGGTTTGAGACCCTTGTTGGCGATGTCGCCGATTAGGGTCAATAGAGGATTGCTGACAGCACTAGCAGAGAGATGACACTCGGAGCACAACACCTTTCACATGTCAACCAGTGAGGTGACAGTGACTCCCGAGGATGTATATAGGATCCTAGGTATTCCGGTTGTTGGAGCCCTTGTGTATTACGATCACAAGGAGATTGGAGGTACAGATGCTTTCAAGAGAGTATTCGGAGATGCGCGGATAGCTGGGTACTCGGTACCGTGGGCAGACTTTCATGGATATCCAGCCTTGCCAGCAGTTTTGGGTGCTTTCATCGGAGGTCTCCTTTGTCCGAATCGTCGGGCAAAGGGATTGTCAGTGGGCTAGGGCAGGATTCTAGAGCAGATGATGCTAGAGCCAAGGAGATATGCATGGGGGAGCTGCATGTTAGCTCATCTCTATCACGATTTGCACCAGGTGGTTTACAGAGGATCTTCCAGTTTGTCATGCGGGGTTATAGTGCTACAGATCTGGGCGTGGGAGAATTTTGCTATGACGAGGCCAGCATATCCCAGAGTGAGGCCAGCAGGTAGGCCATACATCTATATGTATTGTGAGTTCCTTACCCAGCCCAAGGTGGGCAAGGTAGATTATTGGAGACGACTTCTGGATGACATAGATTCGGTCGTATGGCGACCATATTTGGATTGTGAGCCATGGGCGATGGATGATATAGAGATGCCTTATGTATGCATTCTATGGTTCTTGATAGGGAGGACTCCCTTCATTTTAGAGAGATTTCTAGCATTGCGGGTGCAGAGGCAGTTTGGATTCACTTAGGGGATGTCGCAGGGGGTTGCACACTACGCCCGGAGCAGAGATGAGGCCGGATGGGGACCATGTATTATATACCAGGCCGCCTATACAGATTTTATGGCATTAGCACCTGAGGTATGGGTGGACAGACGAGACATTGTGGATGCTGGGATGTCCAATGAGTATGCCGCTTATTTCCATACACATCTGTTTCCACGATTTACCAGTCCTGATGAGCCAGCACTGATTATGAGAGTACCACAGCCTGTAGCAGGTGGATAGGAGGATGTGGCTGGCGGTGAGCAGGGAGCAGTTGGAGGAGAGGAGGTGGAGAGTGGAGAGGAGGAGGGCTCAGACGATGATGACGATGGAGATGATGGCAGAGTGGGAGGACATGCATTGGGGAGGTCGGGGCTGGATATCCTGAGTGGAGTGCAGATTATGCGACGACCGAGGACTGGGATAGGGAGACGGACAGTGATCTAGATGTCCTCCTCCTCACAGTAGGGATAGATAGCCACTCTTCAGGCTCAGGTGCAGACATTGCAGGGGCAGCAGGGTCAGCTACAGAGTCAGTTGTCGCAAGCATAGGCTTTTATTATGCAGTTACAGGCACAGCTTGCACAGGCACAGGCACAGGTACAAGAACCTGCCCCAGACCCACAGTTAGCTCAGGTGATCGCAGAGAGAGATGCATTCAGGTGATGGGTAGTAGAGGCTGAGGGCATGGCTTAGAGACTGATGGGCACTGTAGAGAGTGTGTCACTGCGAGAGGCCATTGGAGAGGGTATGGAGATGGCCAGGGAGGCTAAGTACTACAGGGTGAGATATGAGGAGCTATGTCCTCCAAAGTGCAGAGAGCCATATCCGCGATCCCACAGCAGGACCCGGAGCAGATCACAGACACATACTCAGAGCAGAGGAGTGACAGGGCCACGACAGGATCCAGATGCAGGCACCAATGGCAGACCACCTCCCTCCGGACCGGCACCATCAGGAGCATCCACAAGTTAGATTTTATGATATTATTTTTGGAGCATGTATATGCCATTTCTGATCATATTTGATGTATTGAACATTGTAGTTTCATTAGACATTTTGACATTTGCATCATTTTTGATGAGTGATGATATGTGGCGGCGATGATTATTGTGATGATGATGTGATGATATGATATGCATTGATGTCTATATTTCTATGTGTTTATGGAGATTTGATGACTAATATGATATGCAGGATGATTTGATTATGATATTTTATTATTATTTTGATTTGATGATGTGTACTAATGATGTCATGCAGATGAATTACCTATGATGTGCATTTATTATTTTTGGATTTTTCAATGCAGATGTTGTGTTCTTGATAGGTATTATGATAGCTGTGATGATATGATATGCTGTAAAAATGATGTGAATGCTGTGATGAAATTGAGATGAATAAATAGTGGTGCATTATAAAATGATGTGTAATGAAATAAAATGTTATGATATGAAATGATAAATGAAATTATAATGAAAAGAAATGATATGATATGATAGATGAAATGCTAAATGGAATTGGTAAATGATATGATATGAAATGTTAAATGATAAAATGATATGTTAAATGGATAGATGAAATGTAATGAAATGTTAAATGATAATGATAAAATGATATGTTAAATGGATAGATGAAATGCAATGAAATGGTAAATGATAATGATAAAATGATATGTTAAATGGATAGATGAAATGCAATGAAATGTTAAATGATAATGATAAAATGATATGTTAAATGGATAGATGAAATGCAATGAAATGTTAAATGATAATGATAAAATGATATGTTAAATGGATAGATGAAATGCAATGAAATGTTAAATGATAATGATAAAATGATATGTTAAATGGATAGATGAAATGCAATGAAATGTTAAATGATAATGATAAAATGATATGTTAAATGGATAGATGAAATGCAATGAAATGTTAAATGATAATGATAATAATAAAATAAGATGATATAAAATGGAATGATAATAATAGTGAAATGATATGATAATGGAATGAATGATAATGAATAATGAGTGAAATGGGGTGATAATGAGATGATAATGACATGAATGAAATGATAAAATGTGAAATAAATGATGATGCAATAAATGGTAAATAATAATAAAATAACATAATGATAATGAATAGATGGAATGAATGATAAGTGAATGAAATGACTAGAATGATAATGAATGAAGTGCTAATGAGAATGAATGATAAATGAATGAATGAAATGATTATAATGGCAATAAAGCGTATATGAAACTACCATGAGTGATAATGATAAATGCGATGATTCAAAAGATAATGATAATGCAAAGTGAAATGAATGAAAGAATGATAATGTGTCGTTAAGATGATAAAAATGAGCTGATAGAATGATAATGGTATCAAGCAAAAATTGTGAAATGATAATGATAATAAAGTGATAATGAGTGGCTAATGAGAGGAAATAAAAATAATAAAAACAATATGGAAAGAAAATGATATGGAAATGGATGAAATACAAACAAATGTGAAATGATAAAGAAAAATGAAATGCACCTGGAATGTTGATGAAATGGACGATGCAACCAATATGAAATGATGGAATGATAATGGATGCAATAATGAAGAAATGAAATTAATATGAAATGATATGAGATGCAATGATGATGAAATGATATGAAAATGAGATGAACTAATAAAGATGTGAAAGAAAAAAAAATATGATAATGATAATGCCATACGAAATGATAATGCAATATTAAATGATAATGATAATGATGATATGGAATGATAACAAGCATGACATGAATTGTGAACCAAATATGACAGGCCGAAATGCTAATGGATGCAATAATGAAACTAATATGAAATGATATGAGATGTACCTAATGAGATGATATTGATACTAAAATGATAATGGGTGTAATGATGAAACAATAATGCTAATGATGATGAAATGAAATGAAGATGAAATATCATGATAATGATACAAATATTTGCATTGTCCTCCACAAATAGTCCAAAAGATGACAACCATTGACCCTTCGAAAACTCACGATGCAAAATCCAATATGCAGTTATGTACAATGACCTAAAATGAAATGCAATTAAATGAAGCCGATCATTTTGTTGAGCCTTTTAGTGAGCCTACTTAAATCATCATAGAGCGTTTTAAAATGTTGGAAGTATGTACAAGCATCAGAGGGGAAATTAGCACCAATGATGACCTGAGTACAACTTTCATGATTTTTGATATAGCAAGTGAACACAAGCATCTAGGTATAATTGAACCGAGATGACCTGAGCATTTCTTGCGTAAACAAACAAAGACTAACCACCATCTGATGCAAATTTGGAACTGTCATCAATGATAATCTTTGGAGAATCATGTCTCACGACATATTTGCAACAGATAAATGAGTAACCTCCAGACAACAGACAAAGAAAAATCATCCTCTTTCCTTGCCACTCTAGTTCAGTACCTCATCGAGTGTGCTCCAAAGAAATGATATCAAAAAATTAAACAACCATTATTCGAAAATGAAACACTGTGATTCCAAACATTAGTCAGATTAGAGATCATCCAGATATGAGTCATGTTGAGGTACGCAATTGAAAGCCACTATGATATGGATCAATGTTTGGATGCTTTGATTTGATTTGGTTGCTTTGTTTTGCGTAATTGGTTTCAATGTCATTGTCTTACTGTTGAAAATTGATTGCCCCCAGTGTTCCCAGATTTTCCCTTGGTATCAACACAACTTGTTGAAAAGAATATGTACAATAATCAAGCCATGATAAGATGTTATTATTCAAGGAAAATGATGAGAGCATGGCGCTGGTGTGACCCTAAGATGATGGAAAGGATGCATGAAAATGAAGGCTGAAAAAGTAAATGCAGAACATGAACTAATAGATGGAGAGCTTCCAAATAGCGTCTGTTTGCTAGATTTTCACTATTTTCTTTTATTGCATTTTTCTTGTCAATAGACTGCCTGTTTGTCAGGTTTTCACCATATAACGGTTTTTTTTTTTTCGTGACTTTTTCGATTTTTTGATATTTCTTCGTGACTTTTTTCTCGATTTTTTTTTTTGGATTTTTTCGTGACTTTTCAGATTTTTTTTTTTGGATTTTTTCAGGACTTTTTCTAATTTTTTTTGGATTTTTTCAAGACTTTTTCTGATGATGATAACCGTCTTAGACATAATACCTTTTCAAATGCATGCTATTGATAGGCTCGTCAAACAGGTCCCCTTCTGGCATTGATAACTTGTAGGCTCCTGAACCATAGACTGTGATAACCACATAAGGACCCAGCCAATTTGGCTCAAACTTTCCTTTCTTCTCTCTATCTTGTTGATTGCATGGATTCTCTTTCAGAACAAGATTTCCCACCTGAAAGGTACGTGGTTTTACCTTGTGGTTGTAGCTACGAGATATCATTTTTTGATAGGCTTTCAAATGATCAGCTGCTCTTTGTCTCTTCTCATCTAGAAGTTCTAGTTCTTGGAGTCGAGAAACTCGGTATTCATCATCTGTTGTCAGGCCTTTCAATGATACTCTGAGTGAGGGAATCTCCACTTCTAAGGGCAATATGGCTTCTGCTCCATAAACAAGGGTGAATGGCGTTGCCCCTGTTGGCGTGCAGACACTGGTTCGGTAAGACCATAAGGCGGGATTGAGTTGAACGTGCCAATCCTTCCCTAATTCATTCACAGTCTTTTGCAAGATTTTCAATATTGTTTTATTTGAGGCTTCTGCTTGGCCATTCCCGTGTGGATAGTAAGGTGTAGAGTATCTATGTTGTATGTGAAATCTCTCACAAAGCTCATCAACATCCTGATTTTTAAATGGGCATCCATTATCTATGATAATGGAGTTGGGAATGCCATACCGACAAATGATATAGTTGAGTATGAATGATGATATTTGTTTGCCGATAAATTTAGTAAGAGGGACTACCTCAATCCACTTGGTGAAATACTATGTTGCTGTGATGATGAATTTATGCCCATTTGATGAAGAAGGATGAATCTTGCCTACTAGATCTAGCCCCCATTGAGAAAATGGCCAGGTTGGTGTGAATGGTTGTAATTCTTGTGCAGGAGCATGAATGAGATTCCCATGAATCTGACATTTTGCACATGTTTTCACAAAAGTGAATGATTCCCTCTCCATTGTAGGCCAGTAATAACCCATTCTAATCAATTTTTTAGATAAGGTCAGTCCACTTGAATGAGTACCACAAATGCCACCATGAACTTCTTGTAAAGCTTTGTCAGATTCCTCATGTTCAAGACATCAGAATAAAGTACCATCAAGACCACGGTGATAAAGGGTGTCAGTAATGAGGGTATAGCAAGTGGATTGGCGAATAAAGTTACGTCTTTGATTACGAGATAAATTGGGTGGTAAGATGTCTTTGAGGTAAGCATAAATTTTTTCGTACCAAGGCGAATCGGATCCTACTAAATGACAAATCATTTGGCTTTTAGGGGTATCATATGCAGGTGTAAATGATTGTTCCACTAGAAATTCATAACGATTTTGAGTTTCTGGGAGTTGTAACAATGATGCGATTGTAGCCATAGTGTCAACTGCTTTATTATCAAGCCTTGGAATTTGTGTAAATTTGATGTCCACAAAGTATTTCTTGAAGTCATCCACCATCTTTTTATAAGGTAATAGTTTTTCATCTTTAGTTTGATAGTCATCATTGATCTGACAAATGACCAACTGTGAGTCACCAAACATGTGTAATTATGTTATTCTCCATTCCAGTGCTATCTTGAGTCCAGTGATTAATGCTTCATATTCAGCTATGTTGTTGGTGCATGGAAACATTAGCGTATATGAATGAGGAATGGTATGCCCTTGAGGGGTGACAAAAAGTATGCCTGCCCCCGATCCATGTTGAGTGAAAGAACCATCAAAATATAAGGCCCACGTTTGTTTAGATTCTATAGTGAATGCATCTGCATCTGGAAATTCAATGTGCAAGGGATGTTCTGCTTGTAGTGGTGCCTCTGCTAATTGATCAACTATAACTTGTCCTTTGATGGCCTTGCGGTCAACATAGTGTATGTCAAACTCACTTAGAATCATTACCCACTTTGCTAACCTCCCTGTCAATGATGCTTTGCTCAACAAATACTTGAGTGGATCAATCTTTGAAACCAAATTGACTATATGGGTCAGCATGTAATGCCGAAACTTCTGTGAAGTAAAAACTACTGCCCGACAAGCCTTCTCAATAGAAGTGTAGTTGAGCTCATGACTTGTTAGTGTTCTACTAATGTAGTAGATTGCACGTTCCTTTCCAGTAGTGTCTTCTTGTGCTAGTAGTGCCCCCAGAGATGTCTCTGTTGCAGCAATGTATAAGATGAGTGGTTTGTCTGGATTTGGTGACACTAGAACTGGTGGAGTCATTAGATATTCTTTGATTTTCTAGAAAGCCAATTCACATTTGTCATCCCACTTGAAAGGAACATTTTTATGCAGTAGATGTGTGAATGGTAGACTTTTGTTGGCCAATTGTGCAATGAACCTCTGTATAGACTGAAGTCATCCTTGCAGTGATCTTAACTGACTGATGTTCTTTGGTGGAGGCATTTCCATAATTGCTTGAACTTTTGCTGGATCTACTTCAATTCCTTTTTCTGAAACAATGTACCCCAAGAGTTTTCCAGATTTGACCCCAAAAACACATTTCTTAGGGTTGAGGCGAACTTTGAATTTTTTAATCTTGCAAATATTTTGGACAATACTTCAAGATGTCCTTCTCTGGTGTATGATTTTGCCAATATGTCATCCACATAATCTTCCATGAAGACATGCATCATGTCATGAAAGATTGTAGTGATGGCTCTTTGGTAGGTAGCCCCAGCATTCTTTAGACCGAAAGGCATGACGTTCCAACAATAAGTCCCCCATGGACATGTGAAAGCTGTTTTCTCCTAGTCTTTAGGTGCAATCTTGATTTGGTTATATCCAGAAAAACCATCCATTAATGAATACATGGCATGGCCAGTTGTTAGATCAACTATAGTGTTGATGTTTGGTAATGGAAAATCATCTTTAGGGCATGCTTTGTTGAGATCTATGAAATCTGTGCATATTCTAACAGTTTTATCTGGCTTTGATACAGGGACAATGTTAGAAATCCATTCTGCATAGTCAATTGGTCTTATGAAGCCCACATCAAGGAGTTTTCTTAGTTCTTCCTTAACCAATAATGCAACATGAGGGTGCATCTTTCTGAGCTTTTGTTTCACCGGCTTGGTCCCTGGTTTGATGGACAAGTGATGCATGATAAGATCAGGATCAAGACCAGGCATGTCAGCATAAGACCACGCAAAATTGACCTGATTTTCTTTTAGGAATTCCATGAATTCTAGTATTTCTTTTTCAGTCATTGATGCAGCTAACTGTAAAATTCTTGGTTTGTCTGAAGTCTCAAGATCGACAACATTTGTAGGCTCAATCAGAATAGGTGATCGTTCATGGTAGTGCTCTGGGAGAGTGTCAAGAGTCCCATCATTTGGTGCCTCAAAGAGGTTTTCACCATCTGATACGCTCTTTATCTTATCTTTTGTTTGATCTAATACTGTCAGATTCTGGTTTTCACCATTAGATCTTCTTTTTTTGTTTTTACTTTTGCAGCTGGGAGACTTGACACTCTCCTGATCAAAAACTTTATGTCAAAAATCGCTGGTGGAACAATCATTTGTGTCTTCTGCGGAAAGGAAGTTTACGATAGCTTCATCACTTGGAAACATGGGTATGTTAACAGATTCAATATAATCCCAATCAATGAGGTTAGGATAGATTAAAGATAGAGGATCGTCAGGTTGTGTGAGATCAGCTATGGTTAAGGTCATAACAGAGTGGTCTGTAGGATTTGAGGTATGAGGTGGATCAATGATGATACTGTCCTCCTGATAGTCTTGTTTGTTTAGATCTGATTCAGTATTACTAGAATCATAGTTGATTTGTGGTTCAGATTCTTGTGGTTGGGACCCTGAACCTTGTCCTTCAATTAGAGTTGGGGCATATTGGTGTATTACATCAACCTCTTTATCCCTCCAGAACTCATCATTGTAAATGGTGTCCCATTCATACTCAGCAGAGTCTGTGTCAGAATTGTTGTCTAGGAAGTTCTGAATTGTTGTTAAACATGTTTCCTGTGAATCTGAGCCTTCTTGCAATGCAAAGACAGTATCATGTTTGGATGTGCTTTCTTTGGAGTGAATATCATAACCCAATCCAGTTTTCTCTTTTGCAGCGAGTCCGCGGAGGTGAATGGGTTCCACTACTCCTTCCTTTTTCCAATAGGTCCTTCATCATAACCCATCTTTTGCATGATTGAATACCCCTTTCCATACTTGTCTGTGGGTAATTTGACATTAGAGACTGTTTCATCTTCATCTTTATAGAGCCAATTTAGAATCTCCATATCCTCAGGGTCTTCCATGGGGAATTTTTCTTTGATGAATTGCCCATTAAATTTTGTGATTGGCTCCATTGGTGTTGGCTTTGATGTTGATGTTGCTGATACTTGATGTTCCCTGATAGATGGCTGTCCATATGATCGAGGTGATGTAGGTAAATTGGCAAGGCAAAGAGAGTATTCTCCAACTCCATGATCCTTGAATTTCAGCTTTTTGTCAAAACTATTAGTCAATTGACTAATTTGTGTGTCAATTTTTAGAGAAGTACTAGCATGAGCTTCCCGATTATTAGGGACCAAAGTATCT
This sequence comes from Sequoia sempervirens, assembly GCA_007258455.2. Taxonomy (NCBI): domain Eukaryota; kingdom Viridiplantae; phylum Streptophyta; class Pinopsida; order Cupressales; family Cupressaceae; genus Sequoia; species Sequoia sempervirens. The sequence continues at coordinate 37,341,292 of VDFB02000017.1, read as the reverse complement.
TGACTGGCTTTTATGTTGGCACAAGTTTGAATGCTGGAATTATCAGCAGGTATCATGATTTCTTTCCCATCATAAGGAAACTTGAGACATTGATGATAAGTTGATGGGACGGCTTGCATTTCATGGATCCAAGGACGGCCCAACAAGATGTTATATGCAAGATCACGATCTAGTACTTGACAAAAAGTATTCTTTATAACAGGGCGCACTCTGATTGGCAGCATGATTAGACCTTTAGATGCTCTTTCTTCATCATTATAATCCTTTATGGTAATCTTTCTTCTGAAATCAATGGAGTCTTCAAAAAATCCTAAGGCTTTCACCAACTTCAAGGTACAAATGTTCAAAAAAGCACCTCCATCTATTAGAACCCATCTGATGCGAAACTTGTGAATCATGACTTCTAAGTACAAAGAGGAGTTATGGGGATGAGTTATGGAAACGTCATCTTTATCAGAGAATGAAAGACAAGTGGATGAGGACAAATGTCCTACCATGGCTTGAAATTGATTTACATCCAGTTCAGTAGATACACTAGTTTCGACGAGGGCTTTGTTTAGAATTTCCTTATGGGCTGGGGAAATCTTTAATAGTTCTAGAATGGAAATTTGGGCTGGGGTTTTTCAAAGTTGGTTAACCAAATATTATTTATGTTGAGGTGGAGGTTCAGTTGATTTTGAAGAGGTTCCCTTTAAGACAACTTTGGCTTGCACTCTTGTTCTTGCGTTGACTTCTCTATATTCCACCTTCTTGTTGACTTTAATGACATTTACCCGCTCGTCGTCTGCGTAGAGATGGTTGATTATATGAACATCATTGATATGATTCACATTTTTTTTAGAAGATTCACCCTTTTGATAATTAGGCAATGGATTGCGTAATGCTTGGTGATCTGCGTTGGTTTGTTGATTTCCTTCTATTGTGACAATGTCATTGTCGATTAAGTCTTGAATTACATTCTTCAAGGCTTGACAGTTGTTTGTGCAATGACCTTTACACCAATGATAATCACAATAATATGCCTCATTCCATGATGGAGGCTTTACACTGGGTTCATAATTCTGTTGAGGCGGTAAAGTAATGAGATTTTTGGCCATCAATTCTTTGAATGCAGATTCTACGGATTGACCCAATGGTGTAAAAGTTCTTCTATTCGAGAAGAATGAAAATCTTTGTGGATTTGAATTCGAGGTATTCCCTAAGCCATTTTGATTGTTATTGGTTCCTCGATAACCCTGGTTGTTGGAAGTCCCTTGGGTGGGAGTAGAATTTTGATTTGTATTGTTCCTCTGAGGAGGATTATTTCCATGATTTGCAATCGAGTTGACGTTGTTGTTGCGAGAGTTTGGAATAGTGAGGACAAATGGCTTGGTTGAAGCATGATTTGCATCCACAACACCATCATTCACCATATTTTTGTTGCGGGTCCAAAATTTGGATTTGTCCTGATTATTATGATGGTTGGATGAGCTAGGATTTTCTTTGTTATGTTTTATTATGCCTCTTTTGACCAAATCATTTTCAATGGTTAAGGCATCTTCAATCATTTTCTCAAAAGAAGAAGGACAATGTAAGTTCAAGTGATAGCTCATTTCCGAATTTAAACTGTTGATGAAAGTAACCATCTTTTCTTTCTCAGGGACAGGACGTGGGTATCTGGAAAACATTCTTCTCCGTCTCTGAAGAAATGTAATGAAAGGTTCATCAGGTTTCTGTGCAACTTTACAAAGATCTATCATGGCGATCTAATGTTGTATGTTGTAAGTATATTGTGATATGAATAAATTGATCAATTCTTCGAATGTTCTGACGGGAGGTATGATCTTGGATAACCATTCCATAGAGTGTACTTCAAGACTCCTAGGAAACAGTCGCATCAAGTAAGTATCTTCGTGAGCGAATTCCAATGTTAGGTTTCTGAAGTCTCTGACGTGATCGATTAGATCTATTTTCCCATTATAGCGATCAAATTTTGGCATTTCACAATGCTTAGGAAAAGGAATCATGTTTAAACTTCTATCGAAAGGATAAGGACAGATGTCCTCTAGAGTGTATTTCTTTGTGGTTGTTCCCCCTTGTAATTCTCTAACTTGTCCTTGAAGTGCCTTGATTTTTTGGGTCAAGGCACTAAGATCTGAAAGGGGTGTTTCTTTAGGTTTGTTTTTCAAGTTTTCTGTGTCAAAGTCGTGACGTAATTTAGCCCCTTGTTCGGCTAGATAGCGAAAATATTTTTCCTTGTCTCACTGTAAGATCTTTTCAATGGCTTTATGGAATTTTGGATCTTGTTCAGCCTCTCTAAGATGTTCCTCTTCTTGTTCTTCATCACTATCCACTTGATTTTTATCTCTGTAATTATGAAAAGTATTTTCTTCTCTATTGTCCATGTTGTTGTTGAAAAGTGGGTTTTTATTTATGCTAAAAATGGGATTACTACTTTCTCCTTCTTCGTGAGTGATATGAATATGACTTTCTTTTTGGATTGTATCCTTCGATTTGTTATGTTGAGATCTTGTGGAGATAGGTATATGTTTTTGAAAATTTCCTCTAAAATTAGATCACAATTTTTGACAAGTGCAACGGTGATGATATCTTGATCTGATAAGATATGTAATCTTATGATATGATCAAGGATGCTCCAAACTTATTAGTTGTGGCTTCCAAGATGATAAAGGATTTCAGAATCCTGTTGGGGGAAGTTTAGCCAAAAAATTAGAAAGTTGTTTTTGAAAGGCGCACTTTAAAAGATTTTGATCTTCGTTTTCAAGGAGATTCTCTCAAGATCTTTGAAGAATATGGCTTGGGTGTGAAGGATATTCTATGGAAGGTTGTGGTATGTTGTCAAATTCAAGAGGTTGGTTATGATTATGCCATTGTGATAGAGATCTTCTTTGATAATAAGCTCGGGAATCTAAGGGATCTACAACATATTCATCAGTGAATCCTCTAACAAGATATCTGTGAAGAAATCCTTGATAGTGAAGCAAGTCTTGTCGACTTTTGTACAAGAATTTTCTCTTTTGCAGTGTTTTCTTATATCCTAACGGTTTCTTAGGTTTTCTGATTCTCTTGAAAACTGATTTCTTGGGAAACTTTGTTGACTTCCAATCCCTAAGCATGGAAAAGGTATTGGGAATGTTTTTGAAGCAATGATATGACAAAAATCCTAAGTGGCTTTCAGTTGTTGTTCTTCATGTTTCTTTTGGATGATCTCTTTATCTAAATTAATGTAATGGAAGACACAACAAAACATTTTTTAAAACAATTGTTCTTAAAGCCCTATACTAACATGAAGTGTTTGATCAAGAAATGTTTTTCATCAAATGTTTTCACAGGTTTTTCACATGAAAGACAGTTCAGATAGACTCACTCTTAAGTGCTCAAGTAGGTCATTCTAGTAATCAACAGCCCACATCTTAGAACTGTGTCAACTCACACAGCCGTGTCACCCCCGAAGGGGCGCCCGTGTTTTTGTCTTTTCCAGGTGCGTACTCAGAGTTACGGAAGTGGATACCAGATCCCCTGAGCAAACAGTCCTTGGCAGTTATATGGTGAGTGTCTTGGGGGTAGATTCTTCCCTCCCCTTGCACTGTGATTATTAGAATGTTTGGCAACTGACTCGGCTGGCTACTACACTAGGTTCGTAGTAAGGATTTCCATTCGGCGCGGCAATAATAAACTCCCTCAAGAGACCTCCCAACCTTTAGAACAAATGCTTTGGGGATGGTTATCTTGCACACTACCGGCAAAAGAGGGTTTCCCCAGATCTGCTTTAAATTTTATAGTGGGGCGAAATAGCCTGGCTTTAGCTTGAACCCACTTGAGTCGTTCTCATAGGGTGAGTACTTTTTCCCACTACGACAGGCTCTCTAAAGGATGTAACAATAAAATTGCATGAAATTAAAAGGCAAGTCTGGTATTCTAATCACCCAGTTAAGTGGAGAGCATAGACCTATTGCCACAATCACAGCAAGCAAATGTTCTTTTTAACATCCAAATAACAATGAGCTATTCTAAGTGAAGATATTGCTTCACCAAAAAAATAGATTGTTCAATTTTAACTGCAAGATTCATTGTTTGGTGATTATCCTAGATTGCTTCATTTTATCCTGATGTGGCTACCCTAGGATTGCTTCATTTTAAAACTTTAGAAAGGAAACAGAATTTTGTCTGTGGAATGCGTCAGACTCAGAATTCTGTAAATTTTGTTACAGTCTATATGCGCCTAAATAGAGGCTATATGCGCCAAAACATATATGCGCCAGAACAGAGGCTGTATGCACCGAAACAGAAACTGGATGCACCCGAACAGAAGTTGGATGTGCCGGAACAAATACTATAAGCGCCTAAACAGAGACTGGATGCACCGTAAGAAAATGTCAAAATAATTTATGTGCATATGAGGAGAAAATTATATGCACTTTAACAGTCACTATATGCACTTTAACAATCACGGATGTGTCGTAATAGTTACGGGATGCGCCGTAATAGTCACGGGATGTGCGTCAAAATTCTGCAAAATCAAAAGTTAAAGTTTTATGTATGTGCGTCAGGAATTTTCGAATGCGCCTAAACGTCAGAATTTTTCGAAGAACCGATTCCAGAAAGCCGAAACTGTCAAAATAAACTTACAGAAAATGTTAAAGTCATGGGTTCGAGCCCCATGGTGGGCACCATTTTATGTGTGTATGAAATATTGGATCAATTTAGATAAAAATTCAACACATGTTAATAAGACATTAAATCGAAAAAGCTGTAAAAGAAAAATAGAATAATGCAAACCGTAATCGCAGCTTCTCGAAATCGTCTTATCCTCCTCTGACTTCAGCATTTTGTTGCTTCGAATGGCTCTCAGATCAACAGGTAGATCTCAACAAAATGACGACATGAAGAACGAGATAAAAATAAGAATGCATAATATGCAAAATGCAAGAAAGCTATGCTAAAATGAAAGATATTGCTATGATATTAAAACTAATATGCATGCAAATGCTGGTGAAAATATGGCTATGTAAATGAGTATACGAAGTGTGCAAACATGAACGATTATGCATAGTGTAAGTGGATGATTAACCAAGGCTTGGATTTGCACGAGCTTTTATAGAGTTTTTGAACGAGTTTGATTGGATGAATCGATCGACGGTCCGGATCAAGCTTGTTTCGAACGGACGGCGGGAGATTTTTGAAAGTAGAAGAGGAGAATGGAAGGTTTCCCATTTCTTTGAATTTCGTCATTGAGTTTCGAAGGGAAACTTTCATTTCGAAGGATGAGATGCAAATTTGGAAGGGCGAGTTAGCATGAGTTAGAAATTTGGGAAGTGGAGATGAAAATGGAAACCTACATAATTAAATAACTTATATTTAATTATGTTTAAAAATGAAAATAGGGTGAGGTGGAAAATATTAAATTAAAATATTTAATATTTAATTGGGGATGAAGAATATTCCATTATTCACATATTCAAAATATTTGAACTTAGGATAGAATGATAATTAAATGTAAATAAATTATAAAAAATTATTTAATTTAATCAAGCGAAAGGTAAAAGATGAGATGAAGAAGAAATTCTATTATTTAAATATTTAAAATATTTAAACTCTAGAACAGGATGATAATTAAATATAAATAAATTATAAAAATTTATTTAATTTAATTAAGCGAAAAGATGGAAATGTTAGTAATTGATTTAATTAAAGGTAGAAGAATTTAGAAGATGAACGATATAAATAAATAATTAAATTTATTTATATGTAGATGACATTTAGAGGAATTAATTAAATAAATCATATTTAATTAATTAACAAGCTTAATCATGACCATTTTTAGACATATACATATAGTTGGTAGAACTATTGTACAAACCTTCGATGATGATTTTGAGGAGGAAATGGCCTGAGAATTGAAGGACGATGAAGAAGAGGTAGAAGGGTCACCTCCCAAAGAAGGGAAAGAAAGTGACAGGGTAGCAAAAAATGTGGAACTCCCTACAAGGGAACAATAAGAGGATGTGTTACCTAATTATAGAGAAGAAGGAAATATAGAAGAAGACAAGCCCGATGAGCACGTGCACAAGGACGCACAAACTAAAGAAAGGAAAGAGAAAGAAATCTAGATAGAAGAAAGTCCCTGAGAGTGATTACGTACTAAGCCTCCCATCAAACGCCTCGCGTTCATCTAAGCCTCTAATGAGGAAGAAGGAGACAATACTAAAATGGAAGAAAGGGCTCCAACAGGTAAGGAAATAGAGATCCAAACAAAGGAGGGCGAGGGTGATCATGAATCACCTAAAGAAAGGTCTACTATGCTCGAATGGCTGGAGAGGCAACTTGAAAAGAAGACTCCTGCCCCAAAGGATCCAAAAGCAAGACTAGAGGCTATCCTAGCCCGACCGTAGATCATAACTAGGAATGAGAAGAAGCCTAAAATAAGATCCAACATAATGATGGATGCTTTTGGGTCCCGAACTATGCAAGTAGCAATGCTGGTGGTAGGAAAAGGAGTAAGCTATAATATCTCCACCATTGACTTGGGAACAACTACTAGAGAGTAGAAGGTGGAGCACCTCAAGGAGTCTATTGCTACGGTAGTGGATTTGATACAACAGGATAAATTCTCAAAGGATGAACTTAAAGCACAAGTAGCTAACTTGATAGCTTACATCCAGCAATGGCTTTCAGGTGAAGAAATGCCTACCACATCCATGACTCCACCCCAACTGTTGTCCAAGGAACAAATCAATAAGTTGGAAAAGAGAAAGAGTTTTGATAAAACCATAGAAAGATGGTTCCAATAGGTTCTATACGTCTGATATATGGGTATTAGTCAGGCTGTTTGAACAACCAACAAGCTCTTGGACTTGCAACAGTCTACAGAAAGCATGAAGAAAATATGCATTGACTTCCCTGTGACGTATAGGTCCACCTATCCAAATATTGAGGCTATCCTCTGGCTGCCAAAAGCCATATGGGAAAATGATCTCGCACTCAAAAGGGACGATCATTGGCTAGTGGATGTATGGAAACATGACTTTGAGAACAGGAAAGAAAGGTTGGAGCAGGTGCTTGACAAAGTAGATCCGAATATTGAGTGGACCAAAGAAATTAGGGAAAATTGCACCCAATATTTGAGCCTGATGTCGGGATATGACATTCCCATGGTGTAAATTGATCTAGAGAAAATAAATCCCCATTTCCAGAAAAAGATGTCAGATGAGATAACCACATATTTCATGAGTTTTGCTACCCAATACTTCACCTAGTTAGAGATTTTTTGGGACCATGCTACCAAGTATGATAAAGACTGGAAAAGGCTTGAAGACAACTCCAAGGAATGGAGTTATCAAGTGTTGCAGTCCAAGATCATGGAGGTCGACAAACTCCAATCGGTAATTTTGAAGTTCATGGAGTATGTAGCTTTGAAGAAGCAGGAAGGCAACCCTATTGTTAGTGAAGAGCTTTTGAAGGAATAGCTACAACAAGAAGAGCAGTCAACAAAAGATAAAATCCTGCAAAATTTTTAATGAAAATACATTAATTGTACTTTTTGGCCACTATAAATAAGGGGTCTCTTCTTATTTTCAAGAGAGAGTTGAGTTGTTGTAAAGACATGCTGCAGAAATTTTAATGAAAATACATTGACTTGATGCATTTTCTGAGTTCTTCACATGTTTCATGATTCAGTGTCCATTGTTAGATACTTTATTAGATTTATATTGTTTTTCTAGTTAACTTTAAACTGCTTAGGTAGATCTTGGTAATGCTGTTTCGTGATCATAGAAATTTTCGCTGTGTTGATGCTTTCCAGTCCATACTTTTTGCTATTTGCTGTTGGTAAATGGTCTTGTAAAGTTAGTCTGGGCTAAAACTTGAAACTTCCTTTAAACTTTTATATTTATTCATGCATCTATGTGGTGGATGAATGATAAAATATCCACAGACCTTTGAAGATAACACATATTTCATGATACTATAGGTTTCTTGGTTAAGTGTAATCTTGTTTGAAGGGAGCTATCCATAGAAAAGACTCCATGATCACTATTCATAGTTAGTTGTAGATCCAAGAACCTTCTGTCTCCCCTGCTCTTTTTCATCCCTTTTTTTTAGAAACAGCCTACGCTAAGGTTCATTACACATTGTAAAGCCAAAACTTGAAGAAAACATCAAGGTTTTAGATTGTTTTCCGAACCTACAACAAAGTGTACCTTAACTCCCATCTCAGAAAATTCAAATTTGAAGATCCACCTCGCATCCAACTGTGTAAGTCTACCCTATGATTACTAGCAAAATCACATCAAACATCAACTGAGGAGTTCCATGCAAGTCATGACCTAACACCTGAGAGACCTTGGGGTGATTTTCAACTTGTTGGAAATTTCCTCTCAAGAGAGGTAGTGCACATACGCACTGCCTATGTTGAGAACATTTACAAAACACCCATCAATAATACCTTCATTCTTCTATATGTCGTACATCTCCTTCTGTTTTGTGTTTTCCTTTTGGGGATGATGCAAAGTGTTGAGACACCCTATGTCTCTTCCGTGTTGACCCACTAGGTCTTTTTTTTTTAATTTTAATTTTTTCTTTTGTTTTGTGTTTTCCTTTTGGGGATGATGCAAGGAACTAAGACTAAAATGTCTCTTATGTTGACCCAAAATATTTTTCATTTATTTTTTCTTTTTTTTTTCATTTTGGGGATGATACAAATCATTGAGACATCTTGTGTCCCTTCCATGTTGACCCAAAATAGATTTTCTTTTTCTTTTGTTTTTGCTTTCTTTGTGTCATTCTTCCAGTTCTATGTGTATTTGGAGAATGATTATAGTTACGAGCTCTCTAATCAAAACATTATAGCAATGAACATACTGACCCCAAATCCATAGATCCCTTATGTGTTTGGTGTGTTCCTTTTCGGGGGCAACCCCTCTTTCTTTTGTTCCTTTTTCCTTCACACGACATAGCATTACTCAGAAACATATGACTTGGTATAAGGGCTTTCCAAGTTGGCTCTCACCTCTTTTTTCTTTTTACATTTTTCATTTTCTACTTTAAAGTGATTGCTCATAGAACAATGTGTAGCAATTCCTTTAAGTGGGGGCATACATTGGCATAATTCATTTTGCATTTTTTTTTTCTTGGTTCTTAGTGTAGCCTTGCTACTTTATACAACACGTTTATCACTTTGTAGAAAACATTGGGTGTGATGTCTTTCATGAGTGTAATCTATCTCAGCATATTACATTCCTCTTGGTGGCATGATGCGACACACTGCATCCCCTAAGTTGCAAATATTCTATTCTTTGATCGGTCCTCTCTTGGAGACATTAGACACAATGTTCCATAAGTTATAGACCTCGCATGAACTTATCAAGACTCCTTTGAATTGTTGCATTTTGTAGTTATATGGCCACCTTGCATAACACAACTTGCATGCTTGTGGTTCCATTGCATTTTTTCATGAGTTCTAAGTAGACGAAGCTTTGCTTGTCTCATGAAGCATGAAACAACATTGTCCTTTGTGGTGCCTTATTAAAGTTATTAGGAGGTATAACTTTGATATGGTTGAGCAGGAAGCCCATTTCAAGGCATGAATTTTCCCCATAGCCACTTGCTTGTGTGTGAGTGCATACCAACCATGAACATATGTTTCTCACCTTTCAAGATTTCTCACCCCGTGGACAACAAAAAGTTTCGTGGCTCTAGAGTGAGTATACTCGAGCCTTCTCACACAATAGACAACCATGAGTTTCATCTCCCCAAAGTGAGTACACATTTCTTGTTCCAAACAAATAGCCTAGATCTGATCCACAATGGGTTGGAAAAATGATCGAAGCTTTCTTTCATTCCTTTTCATCATTTTCATGTGTGTTCCTTTGTGTTTATGTTTGGTTTTCTATGGGATCATAATCCTGGGGGCTTGATCATCCCTCTTGATTATTGTTGTCTCATCCTACCAACATGAGTGCATTTGGATCCCTCTCAATGTGCATGTTGGGCTACTTTATGTTGAGTTTGAAGCAATTTCATCCTCTCACTAAAGTGGGGGCTTAATGTGTTGCCAAAAAAATGTATACTTGACATTTTTATGCTCACTTGAGTCTCTCTTATGGACTTTGGCTTGATTTTTCCTAGATTTAATGTTATAATGTGGCCAACACATTCCTATTAGGTCTTCGACCCTTGATAATCATTAAGGCTTCTCGGTTGTCTTGTCAAACTGTTGTGAAGTTTTGTAACCCAGTTTCACACTTTTATAGGACCCTTTCATTATAATTCATTTAAATATCTCTTTTTTCACTTACTATGTCTTATTTCAAAGTGTTGTAAAGAGTTGTAATAAAATCTCATGGTTTTCTAGACTTTTCATCACTAATTCAACCCCTTCTTATGATTAAATGACCCCTTAATTTACACTTTTTGGCCCTACTTAAGTGTATTTTTGAGAATATTCCCATTAAACCTTATTTAATGAACTTTAATTTCTGACACCCAGTGAAATTTCCCTAGTGGGACTAAGTCACCACTTGGAGCGATTAGTCCCACTGGTCACAAAAATAAAAATAATTTTAATTTCTTGGTGGGATTTTATCTCTTATCCTTGAAGTCGGCCTGTGATGTGTTATTTTTCAACAAATAATGGAATTTTATCAAGCATATATAAGGGTTTTTCCTCTCATTTTAACCCCCCAATCATTCAAGCATACATTCATCTAATCATTCAAGCAATGTAAGCATAATCAAGTCATCCATTGAAGCACTTCATTGCATATCTTTACATTTACACATCAAGGGTTTGGTGACTTTATAACATTTGCATGTTGTTTATTTATCATTCTTTTCCTATTTCACTCCATTATCTAGGGTTTGATTACTAAAGTGGGGTTTGACCAAGGCAAACCCCTATACTCTAACCCTTAACCCTTTTCCCCCCCTTTGCATGTGTGTTTGCAGACCTTGTATGCAAATTTTTCAAAGAGTTTGGTGTCAAGAATCCATCAATGTCAAAAAATCCCTAATTGAAGCTTGGAGACCTCTTTCATCCCGTTTTATGTTGATTCAGATCTAGACACCTATTAGAAAAGGAAGAGCAGATTGAAAGCTACAGAATCTTGTCTCGAAATTCCAAAAATTCCTAGGTGGACTAAGTCACCATCTGTGGCGAATTAGTCCCACTACCAGGCTTGAAATTTGATTTTCATATTTCTAAGTACCCATTTGGCAGATTCTTATTCTGACAGATTTTCCCCGAAACTAGATTAAGTCACCCAGCTTGGAATAAGTGTCCCAGTCAACATTTCTAGTCAACTTTGTAAGATTCCAAAACCCATCTACATCAGATTTCATATTCCAAGTGCACCTCTCTAGTTCTTCTTATTTATGTAATCATTTACTTGCATTCTTAGGTGTTTTTGCATACATCACTGTGTTTCCCAACACTTTGCATTTCTTAGGTTTAGCATTAATAAATCATTTCTTTTTCAGTTTATTGCATTAGACATCATAATTAGGTGTACTAAATCCCTCATTACATTAATATTGAGTGTAGATATTAGCATTTTGGTTCCATTTCTCTGCTTTTAGGTGAAAAACCTAGAAGAGTTAGAGAACCCTTGGACACTCAAAATCAATTTCCACAATTTCTATTATTTATCTATTTAAAAAAATGTTAAATATTTAGTATTTTATTTCATTATAGTGTAATTTATATCTATTAACACTTCATTCAATTTGTTTAGAATTTTCTGGAATACTTTTTCCATGTATTTAACATTTTGTTGTAGATCAATTATCTACATGGCTAATGGAAGAAACACACCATTCTAATTTTCATAATTTATATGAGTGGTGTGTGAATATTATATCATCAAAAATAATAAATTATTATTTACCTCAGATATTTGGCAATTATTCTCTTAATGTTTTAAATAAGTTCTAATAAACCATGTTAAAGTAGATTGGAGAGAAATAAAATTGGGAAATGTGTACTATTCCATATATGTTGGATATTTAAATTTCATATCTACTGCTAGCATGAAAAAATAAAAATAAGGATTAAAGGATTTGTAGAATTAATTTCAAGGATCTAATATATTTTGATTTATATCTTTACAAATTTTAAGGATAAGAGATGTTGAGTCAATTTGAGAGTTTATTGTATTGAATTAAGATATGTTTTAAAACAAATTAGTCCATAAGTGGAAGTTGTAATAGATCTCAAAATTATAAAGAAGATTTTGTAATATCTTCTTTCAAAGAATGGCATAGTAGTTGTCTGCATTAAAAAAAATAAAGATATAACCCCATTCAAAGTGGTAGATTTGGTACGTTATTTATATTCATTGAGGAGTTTATGTAGTTGTCTATGGAGATATGAATGAAATATTTTCAAACTAAAGAAAAAATTAAAGAAAAGTTTATAAATATTTTATCTTAAACAAATAAATCTCAGTTAGATCCTTCAACTAGTATAGGATGTCATAGAGGAATGAGAACATGAAAACTAAATTAAACACAAATAGGAAGAGATTAATTAGACTATATAAGCATCAACTGTAGGTTTTATAATTTTATCAAAAGAATGGGTCTAATTGTAGGATGATTGAATGGGTTGTTCATTGCGGCTATGTGTTCTCTATTTGGGGGCTATCTTTTCGGGGTTTTTCTGGCATGAAAAGTCTATGGCCCTTATTGTTTTTTGGTGCGGTGTGTTTTCCCATTCTACTTTGTTGTTCCTTGCTTGGAGTGTGCGGTTGCTCGAGTGTCCTTGGGGTTTCTAGGTTGAAGAAGAGGCTTATCTCCCATTTTTCTCGGTGTAGTAAGATGACTTGGGGGATTTATTTGTTGACATTTTCTTCTTCTCACTTCCTTTAGGTTGTTCATTGTGTCTATGTGTTCCCTATTTGGAGGCTATCTTTTGGGGGTTTTGCCGGAATGGTTGTGGTTTCCAAATGGAAAATGGACTTTAATGCCTATTATCTTGGTTTGGAGCCTATTTTGGGTGGTTGGCCCATAAGAAGGAGCAATTGTGCTACTCTAATGAGGTTGTTCTCTTCCTTGTGCTCTACTGGGTTTGGTGTGGGCTTGCAATGGTGTTATCAGGGTTTTTTCTTATTGAGAGCAGAGATAATTTTGAAGACCCAGATGTTGTTGTTGCTTGCTAAGGCCCTCCTTTTCATTGCAGTCTCTTGCTTCTCTCTGAATACTAGGCATTCTTTTGAGGTGAAGGCCTCTCCTTTAGAGGTGGATTCCTCTCCCTCTTCAGTTGAGATGTATTCTGCAGTTGAATGTCTCTTCTGAATTTTCCCATTGAGGGGGTTCCCATTTCTCTTGAGGTGGAATATTGGTGTGCTGGGGTACTATTGTTGTGGCGGGTTGGATGAGCTTGGTCTTGTATCCTATAGAGGTGGGGTGAGTAATTAGTTTTTATGGAATATTCTTGGAGCCTCAAGCTCTTGTGATGATCTCTCCTATAGAGGTGGAGAGGGGATGTTGCTAGACAATATTTTGTCTACTTTTGGGGCTCTACTTTTGTAGACCTATAACATAGTTGTTTCTGCCCGTGGTATGGATAGAATAATCTTCCTGAGTGAATGGTATGCTATCACTTGGTTTTGCAGTATTTTCTCTTGGGTTCGAGGTCCCTACCAAAACGTGGTTGTATTGGCTTGTTGGTCCCATCAAAACCAATGGGTTCAAGATCCATGTAGTATCTTGGTTTTGTGTTGGAAAATTGTTTTCAACGATTGGTTTATCTCTATTTCGCTGCTAGGTTTTATTGTACTCTCTTTAGGCAGCTTGTCCACCCTTGTTTGGGTTTCAGGTGCCTTCAAAACCTGATGGTTTTGGGTCCATTCAAAACCTATTGTTTATGGTTTTGGGTCCATTCAAAACTCGTTTCTCCTCTTATCAAAAACATTTCAATAAAATATAATAAATATAGATGGTCTCTCTATTATGACTTCTCAAACTATGTGATAGATAATTTTGATCCAATTGTCAAGTTAGCTGCATATGTAATAATTCAAATAAAATTTGGTGATGAAAAATAAATAATTGTAATGAAAAATGTACCCTTGACATAAATGCTATTTAAGTATAAATTTATATGCACAATACTTTATATGTACCAAAATTAGAAAATAATCATTCAAGTATTGGATAGATTATAGAATAATATTACATTTTTTAAAAAAGATAACTAGTACAAAATATTTGGTAAATGGGATAATTTATCATCTTTTAATGATAGGTAGTATGTTATTATTTCTCACAATATTTATGATTATGAAACAAACACTATAGACATACAATTTGAAAGTCTGAGATTGCTTCAGAAACAAACGATTTAATAATTTAAACTAATTTAGGGAAGAGAGGAGGTTTATTTAGGGTGTACATATAGAAATCAACATTAATATAACATTCCATTAAATGTTACCATATATGTAGTGACGAAAAATGCCATCCTTTACATTTTTACACTTAATTTGGGAATAATTAATTTGTTAAAATGAACCTAATATCACTTTGATATAGTGTTGTAATGTGTTTGACACATTCACATTAGGTATAGTGTCCTTTTAAGCTCAATAAACCTGATTTTTCGTTAATTTAATTTTTTAAAGTGTTCATTTACACCTTCACATTAATTTTAGGGACCTTTAAAATTAAATGGACCTAATGGTGCCTTATATAGGGTGTTGTAAAGTGTATCCTGACACTTTCACACTATTGTAGTGATTTATTAATTAATTGGTGTTATTTATGCCTTAATTGGCCCTAATTTGCATCCAGAAGCCTTATTAAATGCATTTTTCTAGAGATAATCCTGACACTTATCAAATGACCAATCATAATTCAGTGGTCACGTGTCCCAGATTTAGTGATCTAGGACTCATACACTACCTTGGGAATATGAGTCCCACCTAGGTCTTCTGACCTAATTTTACATTTCACCTTAAATGAGACTTGTCTTGGAGTGTGTGCCCCAGCTTCGATCCATTGGGACTCATACGCCACCTTGGGCATATGAGTCCCACTCTAATAAGGACCTAATTTTAATTCAATTCTTGGAAAATTTTTATCTCCCTAGATCTGATGTTGTCTTGTAGTGTTTTACTTTCGAGGAATTTAGCATAAACAAATATAAATACAAGGTTATTTCACTTCGTTTCACCTAAGACTTTCAAGAGAGCATTGTGAATAGAAATTTTGTGATTACAAGAGTATTCAAGGACATTCAAGGGTAGATTTCTTCATCATTTATTGAAGCAATTCTAGATCCATCATCATGTCAAAGGCATAATGAATCAAGCATGTTGTTGAATTAGTGTTGTGATGTAGCATTTAAGATCCAAGTTAAGCATTGTCCCACATCCAATTAAAGATCAAGATATACATTCTTCATGGAAACTTCATGTTAGATTGCAGATCTACATTACAAGACATTATTCAAGATATCATTGTTCATGTTTCATGTTTCATTGTTTCATCATAAGGTTTAATTACCTAAATGGGGTTTGACCAAGAGAAACCCCTATTCCCTAACAATCAACAAGTTTTTCTCTCTCTACATGTGTGATTGTAGATCTAGGTGTCTTGGAGCTTAAAGATTCTTTGAAGATAAAGTTACAAGATTGGAGAAAAGTTTTCAAGGTTGAAAAATTGTCAAAATTTTCAACTTATTTACAAGATCATTAAAAGATAATTATAGAGTAGAATTCAACATTTTAGATCCAAAAATCAAGTTGAGAAGGAAGAGAAGAGATAGAAGAGAATATTCAGACATTGAATTTCTTAAAAAATAAAAATATAAATGATATGCCACTTGTGGCATATGAGTCCTGGAATAGCACTTTTCCCAAATTTCAGGAGTTCCAGACTTGTCACTACCAAATTTCAATTTCTACCCAGAAACTATAATCTAGGACTGATACGCCCAACCAGGTGTATGAGTTCTAAGGAGCATTAAATCGAAATTTTTAGGGTTTTAGGCCTTTTTTCAAACCTCTTCAATTTCTAGGTGCACCTCTATTCATTCTCAGCTTGTTATCTTGATTTTCAGTTTCACTTCCTAGGTCATTTAGTTAGGTTTGACATGTTCCATTCATTTCTTGTCTTTCCAAGCCCTAGCTTGGTGGTGAAACCTCCTTTAGTATTTAATCACACCCTAGGACACCTTATTGTAGATCTCTTTCCTGCATTTACATCCTTGGATTAAGATCTCTAAGGTTTCCTTCAATGAAGCTTGAGGAAAATTGGTCTAGGTCCCTAAACCCTAGTTTGTGTTCCACCTCCGAAAAGGTGGAACACCTATTTTCTTTGTTTGATTTTGGTGAACCTAACCTTGAGAACACCTTATTTTCTAATTTGGATTGCATCATAGTCCTAGATCTAGCTCACATTAACTTTGCATTAGGTCTTGCATTCATTAATTTGCGTCTAGGGTTTTTAAATCTTACATTAGTAAAAGTGCATATAGGTTGCATTTTTTTTTGCATCTTGTATCATTGAATTTCATCTAAAGTATGTAATTGCAATCATTTTAGACATCATACAAACTAAAACCCTTAACATTCACTCAGAATCTATTAAATTCAGTACAAAAATCCCAATCTAGGATTCATATGCCCCTTTGGGTAATTTAGTCCCAGTACACATTGTTTTGCCTGATTATGGGGATTTTGTGTTATGTTTTTTTCAGCATTTGAACCCTTGAAAACCATGAATATGACTCATATAGACCTCTAGGTGATTTATTCCAAGATCAAACCTGAAACTACCTTTTACAACATTAAAAACCTTTTTTTTGTACTTCCTAAGCTTGCTAGTAGCCTATAACATCAGTCTGGAAAGTTTCAATAACTTTTGTTTTATGCATCTAGGTCAAAAAAAACAATTTAGGGTAGTCATTTTTGAAATAATTTCAATAGAAAAAATCATCAGTTTTGAAAATGTTCATGAACCATAGATTTTTGGGCATGAGGCTTATAGGCCACTCTTTCACTCTTAGGATGTTTCACCTAAAAGGAGAGAGATAAACCTCATGAAAAATAAATGTGATTCACTCAAATTAAGATGTGTATGATATTATTAAGGCTAAATGAGATGATCTAAATGCAACTAAGCTAAGTAATTGACTGATTATGAATGCAAAACCTAAGAAATATGCAGTGTTTGAAAAAACAATGTGATGCAAGCATGAACTAAATATGAACAAATGCAAAACAAAACAGAAGAAGGATAAATCAGAGCACACCTGGGTAGAGAATGAAGAATGTAGAGTGTCTTGAGTGTTGATAAAGATCACTGAAAATCACTAGTGGGTCTCATTTTCCAATGATGGTGAATCAGTCCTGCTTTTGATAAAAACTTCTGAAAATAGGTTTCTAAGTGTCAGGATTTAGAATCTAACAAAATAAAAATTTCTAGCCTTAAGGTGGGATTCATTCACCACTGATGGCGAATCGGTCCTCTCCCAAAATTCTATGAAATTAGGGACCAACTTTGTAGCACCAGATCTGAGGTTGTGTTCTTGTCGGGTTGACAAAGTCAAATCTATAGAAAATGGACTGTAGGTTATCTCCAAACCTGAAATATTTTTTATTTGACTTGAAACACTTTGCTGACTTCTTGTCCACTTTTCAACACCTAAATACTTGATAAATCTGCATACAAAAGTATGTAAAAATACATACAAAAGGGTAAAAATGTTTAAGGGTTAGGTTATAGGGATTTTCCTTGGTCAAATCCCACTTTGGTAATCAAACCCTTAATGAAGAAATGGAATAAAATGAACAAGGAAATATGAATAAAAAACATGTAAATGTCCTAAAATCACCAACCTTGTTGAAGAAATATGGAGATATATCACTGGCTACTCCAAAATACTTGATTGATGCTTGATTGAATGATGCAAAGTGCTTGAATGCTTGAATGAATGAGTGAATTAGTGAAGTTGATGAATGGGGTTTTAAAATGAAAATAAAAACACTTATTTATACAAACTTGTGCCTTAGTAACCCAAAGATACCTCATCACAGGCCGACATAAGGTGATTTTAAATAAAAACCCAAAAGAAATTTTGAAATATTTTGAACTTTGAGTCAAGAGGGACTCATTCGCCACCCATGGCGAATGGGTCCCCCCTTGGCCATGAAAGTGGGTTTCAAGAATTATCTTGCATTTAATGTTTTTTGTTGGGTTTACATTCAAACACACAATTAATTAAGCCTTATGAGTGCTTAAAGGGGTCAAATAAAGCATAAGAAAGGTGTAAATAGTGAAATTGAGCCTTGGAAAGCATGAAATCTTGTTACAAGACTTTACAAAACTTCAAAATAGGACTTGATAAGTGATGAAAAGGTGATTTTTAGGAGAATTTTAATGAATAGAGTCTAGAAAAGTGTAGAAATTTTTTACAACACTTCACAACACCTTCACAAGATGCCATAATTTGAATTTTAAGGACCTAATGTGAATGTTTAAGCCACATTGCAACATTAAATCAAAGAAAAATGGACCAAGCATCTTGAAGAAAGACCTAAAATACCTTGAAAATGTCAAGGGGCCATTTTTCTATGGCACAGTTCACATTTCTAAAACTTTACATAATATGGATAAAAGTACTTTTCACTTTTTCATACATAATTCTTACATTCATGAATCTCTACATAAGTTTGATAAAAGTGCTTTTCAGTTTTGGATATACATTGTTTACGTTTTGAATACATTGGATAAAAGTACTTTTCGTCTTTGGATATACATTGTTTATATTTTTGAAGCATGGAATAAGATTGTTAGAAGTACTTCTCATTCTTGGTCAAACAATGTTAGTATCTTACTTATCTAGGAATGCTAATAAAAAGTTCATATCCCCTCCGTATGAGAATGCTTTAGTGAAAGAGAATACAATAGTGGACAATCGTAACAATAATATTCATTCTTCTCCTAATATCTCTCCTATTTGTGAAGAAGATATTTTGGTGATAGAAGAACCAATCAATGAGAGTCTTAAGAGTCTTGTTCCAAGTATGAAGCAAGTATCAACTGGTTAACTATTTTTCAACTAGTTTTTTTTGTCATGGATGAAGGTTATTTGTTGTATATGTCGAGGATATTGAGAAAATTGTAAGGGAAAAAGGTTACAGGTTTTCAATGTTTGCTCTAGGTTTTTCTCTAGGATTTTCTCCTATGTTTGTGTGTTTTAGATGTTCTAATCATGGTTGTTGGAAGTTTCCATATCTAGATTTTGGGTTTTTGGTTCGTTGTATAGTGTGAGTTATGTTCACCAGTTGTGAACTATGTTTTTTCTATGTATCTGGCTGAGGTCAAAGAGAAATGTAGTTGCACCAAATTTCTTTTTCTTTGAGTCTTATGACTTGCAGTTCTAGAGTTAAGCTAATATGCTTATGTTAAAGTTAATTTTGTTATCTAGAATGATTGTATCATGCTAAGGTTACATATGCTTAATTTTTTATGTTTTTTACATTGGTTTGGCTAACCTTGTGTTTAAAACTACTTTCAAAGATTATGGAAGTGTGCTGAAGCATGTGATTGGGTCACCCATATTCTAATTCCACCCTAGAGTGTTTTGACGCCGACCTAGTTTAAATTTGTAAATGCAAGTGATGTATGACTGACTTTGTATATGTTTGAAAGTTGAAGAAGGTATAAATACAGGATGAGATATTTTTGAAAATGAAGTACAAAGAAATAGAGTAAGATATATGTGAGATAGATGTGAATAAGTGTGTAAGTGATGTGAGTTTGGAAAATTAGTGTTGAATCTAATTGTTGAGTTTCCAAAAGCAGTGAGGTGAAGGGTATGTGCAAGATCATCATGGAAAAAATAGGCCCTTAAGTGGTGAAAAATTCAGAAAAATCAAAGTTAGGGAACTTGACGTAAAAATTTGAATAAGTTATTTATATTATTTCAAAAATATGTAATAATAGAATCTATAGAAAATTGAATATAGTTTCTAAACTACTAGGTTTATCTAAAAAAATAAAATTATTTGGTGAAAAATTGAAATTTCAATGTAGTAGTACTTAAATTTCAGGGAAAAAATAAGTAGGTGTCGGTCTAACCAACGTAACCACAATAAAATGATAATATATTTTTATAAGATTTTAGATATAAGTAGAGGACTCATGTCCTGATGTGATGCATATTTTTCTGTATTTTTTTTTCTAAGTAAATAATTAATTATGATTTTTTTATTACAACTTTTAAAAAATATAAAAAACTTGTATGTCTGACCACCTTAACTTGGTCAAAACTTCATGAAACTAATTTTTCTTTTAATCCTATAGTATGCAAATAATATAATGTGATGCATGTTTCAGATTCAAAAAATGTGATACCGTTTGAAAGCTATAGATGTTTTTCAATCAACCTATTAATCAAGACTTTAGTCGTAATTCAAATAGAAAATGAATAATAATTATTTGTTAAATTCAAAGTAAAGCATAATTTATATTGGTGAAAATTTGATAATATCTTTTGAAAAACCTTTTTGTTTCATGAATATTGGGTAAAAAAAATCGCCAGCCACATACCCATCATATCTCCACTTTTTGGCCCATCATGATCCTACACATACCCTGAAGGTGAACTCTATCATTCATGCATGTCTACAAGTGATTTGTGGAGGAAATATTTGTTGCATTGAGATTGTATTTCTTTGTGTAACAAATCCCTTCTATCTTCTTTGTAATTTTGTGGCAGTGAGCCCTCTAGGTCGTTAACCCTCGTTGGATAGTGAGTCCTAATTTAGAAAGTGAGTCATATTTCAGTAGTGAGCCTTCTCTGCCAGTGATCCTTTGTAATCAATTTTTATATTCTATGCATTGTGAGCTAATCCTTGCCATGGTTTTTCCATTATTATATTTTCCACGTAAATCTTGTGTTATTTTGTATATATGTTATGCTTTTTAGTTTCTACCTTTACACTCAATGATTAATTATATTAGCATAGTAAAGGATTTGTGATTGATATAATTTCTAGTGAAATTTTTAAATATTAATGTTTCTTACAACTGATTCAACCCCCTCTTAGTTGTCTTGTTAAACAATTGGTATTAGAGCTTGGTTCCTTGCAGAGAAGCTTAACTGGTCAAGGAAGGTCTAGGATGGCAAGCAAGATCACTTTTGAATGTCCTAGGTTTGATGGAACAATTATGCTATTTGAAAAATATAGATAGAAGGATATCTAGACAGATATGATGTCAGGAAATCTTATAAGACTGCTTACACTCCTCTAGCTAATGGTTTGAGTACAACTAATGAAATCAAGGTGCATGAAGCAAAGAATAAGGAAAAGTTTATTCTGAAGAATATTCTTTCACATTCCAAGTTGAGGGTATGTGCAGGATCATCATGGAAAAAATAGGCCCTTAATTGGAAAAAAACTAAGAAAAATCAAAGTTAGGAAACTTGACGTAAAAATTTGAATAAGTTATCTATATTATTTCAAAAATATGCAAGAATAGAATTAGTAGAAAATTGAATGTAGTTTCTAAACTACTAGGTTTGTTTTTTAAAAAATATATCTATATGGTGAAAATTTGAAATTTCAATGTAGTAGTACTTAAATTTTAGGGAAAAATAAGAAGTAGGTGTTTGTTTGACCACCCCAACCACAATAAAATGATAATATTTTTTTATAAGATTTGGGATATAAGTAGAGGACTCATGTCCCAATGTGATGCAAATTTTTTTGTAATTTTTTTCCAAGTAAATAATTAATTATGAATTTTTTATTACAACTTTTAAAAAATATAAAAACTCGTATGTTTGACCACCATAACTTGGTCAAAAATTCATGAAATTCAATTTTATTTTTTCTAATCTTATAGTATGAAAATGATAGAATGTGACACATGTTTCAAATTAAAAAAATGTGATACCATTTGAAAGCTATAGATATTTTTCAATTAGCCTATCAATAAGGACTTTAGTCATATTTCAAATAGAAAATGAATAATAATTATTTATTAAATTCAAAGTAAAGCATAATTTATATTGGTGGAAAGTTGAGAATCTCCTTTAAAAACCCTTTTCATTTTATCAATTTTGTGTTAAAAAAAGTCATCATCCACATACCCTACACACACCCATCATATCGCCACTTTTTGGCCCATCATGATCCTGCACATACCCTTGATTAAAGTTCAAAATTTGAAGACTATTAAAGAAGTTTGGGATGATCTAGAGAAGATGCATGAAGGAGATGAAAAGGTCAAAGAAGAAAAGTTGCACAATTTGGAGACACAATTTGAGGTCCTACATATGTTTGAAGATGAGAACATTAAATCCTATGTGAAAAGAGTGGATGAGCTAGTAGGTAGTATGTGAGGACTTGGTGCTATAGTAGATAAATCTAGGATTGTGAAGAAGATTCTTAGAACTCTCCCTAATGCATACAGTGAAAAGGTATCTACTATTGAAGAGTATGTGGATTACAACACTTATACTAAAGATCAATTATTGGGAACTCTAGCATCTTATGAGATGGGAAAGCCAAATTTGAGAAATGTTTCTATATCAGAGACTACTTTCAAGGCTACAAGATCTGAAGATCTGGATGAAGAGAATCTTGATGAAGTAGAAGGTAACTTTGTAAGAAGAATTAAGAAAGGATCCAACAAATATGAAGGTAAGTTACCCCTTAAATTATTTAGTTGTGGAGGAATAGGTCATTATGCTTCGAGATGTCCAGAAAGAGCTAAGAAGAAAAAATAAAGATTTAACAAAGAAAATAAAGGAAAGAAGATCAACAAAGCATATTATGTGAATGAGGATGCTATTATTTCTAATGAAGAATCTGAGTATAGAGATTTTTTATGACAATGAATGCTTGTTGGCCATAAAAGATGAACCTACTTCTGCTAAATTTAAAAGGCAAGTGAAGGAATATCCTCTGAAGAATTAAGAGAAAGATGAAGATACTATAATATCTTCCCTACATGCTAAACAAGAAAAGAACTACTAGGTTGTTGACAATGGTTGTTCACAACACATGAATGGTGATAAGAGTAAGTTTGTTAAACTTGAAAAATATGATGGAGGCTTAGTTATGTTTCGGGATGATATTGGTGCTCAAATTTGTGGGATCTATAGGTTCAATAAGTTTTGATGGCATGCATAATACTGATGATCTCTACTATGCTAAGGGTTTAAGGCATAATCTCTTGAGTGTTGGAAAAATTTGTAGTTAAGGATATAATCTTGTATTTGATGATGAGAGATATGAAATTAGAAAATGATTCGGAATAGTGATTTCTATTGAAATAATTCTAAAGGAAATATATATCAGCTTAAGGGTGTTGATGGATGTTGCTTTATGACTCAGATGAATGATAGTTGGTTATGGAATCATAGAATTTGTCATATGAATTTTGATAACTTGGCGAGGATCAATGTAGTACAAACAATAAGAGATTTACAGAGGATTACAAAGCCTATTAATGCTATTTGCAAGAATTTTTAATTTGGAAAGCAAGTGAGAAACAACTTCAGATCAAAGGAACAATCTACTACTAGACTACTGGATTTAATTCATATAGATCTTTTTGGTCCTACAAGAGTGAGAAGTCTACAAGTTGAAATGTAGATTATGCTTTTGATTGATGATTACTTTAGATATAAAAGGGTTACTTTTCTTAGAGAGAAATTTGATGCATTAAATAGATTCAAAACATTCATATCTATGGTAGAGAATGAAGTGAATCTGAGAATACAATGATTGAGGTCTAATGGAGGTGGTGAATTCACCTCCCATTATTTTAATATGTTTTTTGAAGCTCACAAAATAAAAAGACAGTTATCTGCTCCTAGAACTCCTCAACAGAATGAAGTTGTTGAAAGAAAAAATAGAACAATTCAAGAGGTAGCTAGATCAATGATTACTGAAGTTAGTTTACTATAATTTTATTGTAGAGAAGCTATTCACTCTGTTGTTTATGTGTTCAATCAAGTTAAAGGAAGAGATAATAGTACTAAGACCCCCTATGAGCTATGGTGTGGAAGAATTCATACTGCTAATTATTTCAAGGTATTTGGAAGCAAATGTTATATCAGACGAGATGAAGAAAATTTAGGAAAGTTTGATGCTAGAATTCATGAAGGTGTGGACACCAAAAAAGTAATCCTCCTTCCTTGCTTGATTTGGGAATAATTTATGATAAATTGGACTTAATATCACCTTAATCTAGTGTTGTGATATGTTTTACACATCCACATTAGGTCTTGGGCATGTTTTAAGCTAAATTAACTTAACTTTTCCCTAATTCAATGTTGTAAAATGTATTTAATTATATTCTCACATTAATCTAGGAGGCTTACAAATTAAACCTAATTTTAATCTAGTGTTGTAATGTGTTTTACACATTCACATTGGATGTTGTTCCTTTCTAGGCTATGTAGACCTCATTTTAATGTTGTAAAGTGTATTAAATCACATTTTAACATTGAAATTTGTGTCCCTAGCCCTAATTACCCTTTACATCATCATTAATACGCCCCTATGACCCCATATTATACATATAAAGGATTATTTTGATCAAAGACCCAATAAAATCAACATAAAAACTAAAATTCTTCATTCCTCAACATCGTAGTTGGGAAAATAGCCCCTATGGGACCCATTCGCCACTTTGGGAAAATGAGTCCCATCTAGGTGGGACTAAGTCACCCATTTTTGCGAATGAGTCCCAATTGCGCTATTCTCGAGGTTTGAGTGAGAAAAATTAGGGTTTAAGTTTAATTTTCTTCAATGTCGGCCTTGGGGATCAAATTAATGTCCATTTGAGTAGGATTTCATATATAAACAAGCTCGTAAACCCTAATTCATTCATTCACCATCCATTATCCATCATAGGTCAAGCAAGCTAGGGTTTTTTAGCATTTTTAAGTCATCAAGATAGTTTTCTAAGGAATTTAAGGGTAGATTCTTCATCCATTGCTATAGAAATTCAAGATCTATCATCATGGAAAGTTTCTAATGAATTAATTTCATGTTCATGCGTCATCTTATTTATTCATTTGGCTTAATTACCTAAAAAGGGGTTTGACCAAGGCAAATCCCCATTCCCTAACATTCAACATTTCTCTCTCTTTCTTTGTGTGGTTGCATATCTAGGTATTTTGAAGGCTTGGAAATGATTGAAGAATAGGTTGAAAACTTTTTTAAGTCATATCCTCATTGGATAGGTCAAAATATCCATAAAAGTCACGTATAGTGCCAAAAATCAAGGTTTCAGGTCTGGACAACTAGAGGAACAAAAAGAGCAGATCAAGAGCTTCTGACTCCACTTTCAAGTTTTCAAAAAAGTCGAAGTGGACTCATACTCCATTAGTGGCATATGAGTCCCACTATAACTTTTTTTTAGAGATTTTTGCAGATTCAGATACCCATTTGGATAAAATTGGCTCTGATACAGTTTTCCAGATTTGGGATTGATTCGTCTAGAATGGCGGATGAGTCCTAGTAGGTGAAAATTTTAGGATCAACATCATTTCTAGTCCTCAATACATTTCCAGGTGCACACTTTCTATTTTATAGCTTTTTGTTTGTCTTTATTTGCATTTCTAAGTCATTTTCTAGGTCTTTTTGCATATCATAGCGTGTTTTCAAAAATTTTACATTTTCTTAGGCTTGCATTAATAGTTAATCTTTTTTATCAATTTACAGCCTTAAGGACAATCCCCTTTGATAGATTTCAATCTCTTTTTCATTGGAATCTCAAGGATTTGTTCTTGACTATGAACATTGTGAAATTGGATCCCTATTCCTTCATTCCCCTTTTTAGTGTGGATAAAGGAAGTTGTGTACTCCATTTCCATAGTCCACATTTTAGTGAACTTACATTTATAATATCTTCTTTTCTGATTTGGAGTGCATAATTATCTAAGAATTTTGCTTGTATTTACACTGCAAATGTTGCATTTTGCATTAGTTAAGTTGCATTCTAGGGTTTCAAATTTTGTGTTAGTGAAAGTGCATATAGGTTGCATTTTTGTATCTCAAATCATTAATTTTTTTATAAATTCTTCATTTTCATCTTTGGTCTGCATCATACAACACAAAAATATAAAAATCAATCAAAAAAATCTTATTTAAAAAAAAAAAATCCCCACTAGGACTCATTTGTCACCTTGGGAGAATTAGTCCCTTTCCAACCTTGAAACTTCCTTTCATAGCATTGAAAAGCACGTTTCTACACTTTTTTTTTCTGCCATTAATTATCTATATCAGTTGGTTACATTCCTGTTACATGAATTTCACTCAATCTAGCTTAATTAGGCTCATTTCATGCATTGCTTAATTTCAATTTTGAATTCACAACATTTCATTTTCAGATCATTGCATAATATAATCAGTACATTACCTTGTGTGAAATATAAAAAGTTGCATTTCATCCTATGTCTTTACATGGAATTTTAAGTTTGCATAGCTTCTATTACATTTAAATCATTAGAAATGAGTATTGTTTACATTCATGGGAATTATGGATAGCATTAGATTTTTTCAATTTTCATTTTCAACATTAGTTCCTAGTTCATTTAGATAAGATTCATTAGAAAATGAAAAATAAAATAAAAACCATCAAAAGAAACAATTCAAAAAATTATTCAAGTTAGACCAAGCATATCATCCAAGCCATTTAGTAGTGATGAACTAGACATGTTAGATGAAGCCCTTCAAGACTTCCTCTCACTAAAATCATCTAGTAAAATTTTGACACCAAAGGATGCATGCATCGATAATCATGATAATCATAATTGTTCTTCTCCCAATATCTCTCCCCAATTGGTTACAAAGTTATCTTGATGAAAGAAGACACAATCATTGAAGATCATGAAATTCTTGCTTGTATTCCTCCTCCTCCCCCTTGCAAAGACATTATGACACACAAAACTGAAATCATTGCCACTACCTTATAGGTACGTGCAAGATCATGATGGGCCAAAAAGTGATGATATGATGGGTATGTGGCTAACGAATTTTTTTTTACCAAAAATTGATGAAACAAAGAGGGTTATTAAAGGATATTCTCACCTTTCCACCAATATAAATTATGCTTTACTTTGAATTTAATAAATAGTTATTATTCATTTTCTATTTGAATTACGACTAAAGTCTTGATTGATAGGCTGATTGAAAAACCTCTATAGCTTTCAAACGGTATCACATTTTTTGAATCCAAAACATGTACTAAATTCTATGCTTTTCATACTATAAGATTAAAAAATAAAATTGAATTTCATGAAGTTTTGACCAAGTTAAGGTGGTCAAACATTCGATTTTTTATATTTTTTAAAAGTTGTAATAAAAAAATCATAATTAGATATTTACTTGGAAAAAAATTGCAAAAAAATATGCATCACATTGGGACATGAGTCCTCTACTTATATGTAAAATATTATAAAAAAATATTATCATTTTATTGTGGCTAGGGTGGTCAGAAAAACACCTACTTCTTATTTTTTCCCTGAAATTTAAGTAGTACTGCATTGAAATTTCAATTTTTCACCAAATAGATTTAAAAAAAAAAAAAAAAATCTAGTATTTTAGAAACTACATTTAATTTTCTATAGATTCTATTCTTACATATTTTTGAAATAATATAGATAACTTATTCAAATTTTTATGTCAAGTTGCCTAGCTCTGATTTTTTTGAATTTTTTGCCACTTAAGGGCCTGTTTTTTCCATGATGATCCTACACATACCCTTACCTAGTCTCCATTCATCTCCCCATACCTCCCCTACTTGTGAAAATTCTTTACTAAATAAGGATAAAATTGTCAATGATCATGACAAACACATTGGTGTGGAGGATATGTTGATATTTGAGAGCTATGACAATGCTACCTCTCATACTCAATAAGAAATCATAGGACATAGGGATGTAAATATAGATAATCATTACAATCAAACATTTTCTTATCCTACTATATTCTTTAGACATAAAGAAGATAGTTTAGTGTTATAATATATCCTTATTGAGACTCATTAGAATCTTATTCCTCCCTTTCTTGATGTCCCTACCATTTGGGAAGATGTATTTGAACAATAAATTCCAATCATCGGTAACCATGAGACTCCTAATTATCCTTCTCTTGATGCCTCTCCTATGAGTGATGAAGCTATTTTACCAAATTGAACCATGAAATGTGATGAACCTATTGTTTGTCACTTTCCTAAAAGCTCTCATACTAGGGTAAATATTATGGCACAAGAGAATGAGACTTTAGAGAAAAAGGTTGACAACAATCAAGTTTCTCCCTCTCCTAATATCCCTCCTATTGGTAAAAAATATATTACATGGTGTTACAAGATCCCATCGATGAGAATGATGAGGAAAAAATTCTTGAACAAAGAAACACCATCATTTCCAATCAAGAAAATCCAACCATGGATCATTCCCTTACTTGTGGTGAAGTCAATAGTGAAGAACCAAACATTGAATGTCATGAACATCTCATTTGTAGTTCTCCTAAAAACTCTCCTAGTAGGGAAGGTATCATGGTGCAACCAAACTTCAACACTATCATGTGCAAACCAAAATTCAATATCACTTTAAAACATCCTGAATTGCTTGATATGGATCAAACCTTGAAGAAAATGTTATGAGTTTATGACAAGTCTCCTTTTACTCCTCAAAACAAAAAGGTGACATGTGCTATGATCAGTACCAAGAAAAACAATATAGAAAGGAAAAATAAAATTGGAGACACCACAAAATTATTGGAAGAGGCTCCGAAAGCCTTTGATTTTATTTCTATATCCATGGGGGAATACATGATGATAACAAAAGCATCTAAAAATGGAAGAGAAAAAGAGGTAATGTCAAAATCATCCACTTCAACTACCTTAAAAAAAAAGACAACATCCAAGAAAAACTTTGAGGAAATTGAACAACCACCAAATCCAACAAACATGACAAAACTTTTTGGAATACATTTTGAACTTTTGAAGCAACCTGGAATAGGATGTGATGCTATAAATCTTAATGATCTTGTTTATTGTCCCTCAAAACAAAAACCTTCATCTAATGTAAATGCTATTGAAAAAGATTCTTCCATTAAAAATTTAACCTTGGTACATCCTAAACTAATAGATATCTCATTAAATATGTATCAAGCAAAAACTTTGTTTACTTATCAACATAAATAACATTAATTGTTGCTCCTTTCCATAGTTGCATGTTTCACATTCATTGCAAGGAGCATCATATCATCATTCATTATGGGCTCACCCTTGTCCTACACTAGGTGGAGAGCAAAATGTTAGAAATTCATATCCCCATATGTCATCTATCGTTGTCTCTTTTGGCTAGTCGTTAACCTTTCATGAACATATAAGAGCAAGCTTGGGATGTAGATGACATGCCTTAAGTTGACTCGCAAGTGCTATACAAATTCATGATGCAGCTCAATTTGGAAACATATGACATGGCATATGGTTTTCCAAGTTGGCTCTCATGTCTTCTTTCATTGCCTAATTTAAAGCAATTTCTTATAGTGATGGTGTAGCAACTGCTTTAAAGTGGGGGCATACATAGACAATATCATTTGGAAAAAAAAATCATGGCATGATTTCTCTTTTTTCTTGTGGCATGTCCTCTTCTTGGTGGTTTCATTAGGTTTGATGTTGCTCAAGAGTGTACGATCTACTAACATGGCATGCTATGAATGAGGCATCCCATGGGCAACGATCTAACAATTTTACTTGTCCTCTTTTCGAGACATTAGGCACAATGCTCCCTAAGAAGAATACCTTACATGAGCAAGGAAAAATCCCCTTTAACAAAATTTTTACATGGCATTCAACAGAATTTGCAAAAAGCATTACATTGTGGTGCCTTATCAAAGTTATCAGGAGGATAACTTTGGTATGGTTAGTATAATGGGAAGCTGATACACTAGCATGAATTTCTCATTATATGGTGGGAAGTTGACACACTGGCATGACTTTCTCACTAAACCACTTCTTTGGGACAACTCACCTTCTGAATGAGCTAATGTTTTCTGGCCCCAAAGTAAGTGCATCTTTGATCCATGTCTCATTTTTATTTCTTTTCTAGTTCTTGACATTGCATGACCACATATCTTATTTTGTTGCAAATCATTCACATTGTGTATGTCCTTTTGCACTTATGTCAGCTTGAATTAGGATCTTGGATCTTGGGGGCTTGACTACTTTCTCGATCTTTGTTATCCTAGACCATCTGCATTGGTACAATTGGAACCTTCTTGAATGTATACTTTAGTGTGAGTTTGAAGCAAGTTCATCCTCTCACTAAAGTGGGGGCTAAATGTGGACATTGAAAAAGTATGCCTTTTTCATTGCTTGATTTGGGAATAATTAATGATAAATTGGAATTAATATCACCTTAATCTAGTGTTGTGATGTGTTTTACACATCCACATTAGGTCCTGGGCCTATTTTAAGCTAAATTAACTTAACTTTTCCCTAATTCAATGTTGTAAAATGTCATTAATTGTATTCTCACATTAATCTAGGAGGCTTGTAAATTAAACCTTATTTTAATCTAGTGTTGTAATGTGTTTTACACATTCACAATGGATGTTGTACCTTTCTAGGCTATGTGGACCTCATTGTAATGTTGTAAAGTGTATTTAATCACACTTTCACATTGAACTTTGTCTCCCTAGCCCTAATTACCCTTTACATCATCATTAATAGGCCCTTATGACCTCATATTGTGAATCCCGATGCATATTTTAATCAAAGACCTGATAAGATAAACATGAAAAATAGAATTCTTCATTCCTTGACATCCCAAATAGCAAAATAGCCCCTGTGGGATGCATTCGCCACTTTGGGTGGATGAGTCCCATCCAGGTGGGACTAAGTCGCCCAACTTGGCAAATGAGTCCCATTTGGGCTATTTTTGGGGTTTGAGTAGGAAAAATTAGGGTTCAAGTTTAATTTTCTTCAATGTAAGCCTTGTGGATTAAATTAATGGGTGTTTGAGTATGATTTCCTATATAAAAAAGCTCCTAAACCCTAATTCATTCATTCACCATTCATTATCCATCTCAAGTCAAGCAAGCTAGGGTTTTTAGCATTTTTAAGTCGTCAAGATAGTTTTCTAAGACATTCAAGGGAAGATTCTTCATCCATTGTTGTAGAAATTCAAGATCTATCATCATGGAAATTTTCTAATTCCTTTATTTCATTTTCATTCTTCATCTTATTTCTTTATTTGGTTTAATTACCTAAAAAGGGGTTTGACCAAGGCAAACCCCCATTCTCTAACATTCAACATTTCTCTCACTTTCTTTGCGGTAGTAGATATAAGTATTTTGAAGGCCTGGATATGATTGAAGAATAGGTTGCAAACTTGTTGAAGTCATCTCCTCATTGGCTAGGTCAAAATATCCACAAAAGTCACTTAGAGTGCTGAAAATCAGGGTTTCGGGTCTTGACACCTAGAGGAACAAAAAGAGCAGACTAAGAGCTTTTGACTCCATTTTTGAGTTTAAAAAAAAATCAAAATGGAATCATATGACATTAGTGGCATATGAGTCCCAATGTACCTATTTTTTAGAGATTTCTACAGATTCATATATCCATTTGGCTAAAATAAGGTCCGATAAATTTTTCCAAATCTGGGACTGATTCACCTAGAATGGAAAATGAGTCCTAGTAGGTCAAAATTTTAGTATCAACATCATTTCCAGTCTTCAATACATTTCTAGGTGCACACTTTCTATTTTATAGCTTTCTATTTCATTTTATTTGCATTTCTAAGTCATTTTCTAGGTCTTTTTGCATATCCCAACATGTTTTCAAACATTTTGCATTTTCTTAGTTTTGCATTAATAGTTAATACTTTTTTATCAATTTCCATCCTTAAGGAAAATCCCCTTTGACATATTTCAATCTCTTATGAATTGGAATCTCAAGGATTTGTTCTTGAGTGTGAACATTGTGAAATCATATCCCTCTTCCTTCATTCCCCTTTTTAGTGTGGATAAAGGAAGTTGTGTACTCAATTTCTATAGTCCATAGAAGGAATTTTTTTTAGATATTATACTAAGAGAAAAGCACATAGATGTTTCAATAAGAGACTGAGAAAGACTGTGGAAAGCACAAATGTCAAGGTTTATGAAGCAATGATGAATTCAATTGAAGTTGATGGATATATGTATCTAATGAACCTGATTGTGTAAGAATTGAAGAAGTTGTGGAAGACTAGGAGAAGTAGAATGAAGAAGAACAAGAAGCTCTGGTGGTGACCCCTAAGACACCTAAATATGTGTAGAAAAATCATTCAAAAAATTAAATCATTGGAGACAAAGGGAAAGGAGTATTGATAGGATTCAGAGCTTTTGTTGCTAGTGAGATAAATCTATGTTTATTTTCTGAGGTTGAACCAAAGACTATAAGTGGAGTATGTAAGGATGGGAATTGGATGGAAGCTATAAAAGAAGAACTTATGCATACTAAGAAGAATAAAACTTAAGAATTATTCCCTAGATTGACATATCAAAACATTGCTGGATCAAAATGGGTATTCATAAACAGGTTAAATGATAATGCAAAAGTATTCAGAAATAAAGCAAGGCTTGTGTGTAAGGGTTACTCACAAGTAGAAGGCGTCGATTATAAGGATAATTTTTCTTTGGTTGCAAGAATGGAAGTTATCAAAAAAATTTCATCATTTTCTACTCATAAAGATTTATAGGTCTAGTAGATGGATGTTAAGTTTGCATTCTTGAATGGTGAATTAGAGGGAAAAGACTACATGGAACAACCGAAAGGATTTCAGTTTTTAAAACAACCAGACATGATTTGGAGATTGAAGAAGGATTTATATGGATTGAATCAAGCTCCTAGAGATTGGTATGCAAGGCTAGACAAATATTTGATTCAATAAGATTTCAAAAAAGGTATGGTAGACAGTAATCTGTATTTTAAAATTGAAAATGACAAAATCTTGATAGTAGTTGTATATGTTGATGACATTATTTTTGGAGGAAATGAAACTATGTGTAAGATGTTTGCTAAATAAATACAAAAATAATTTGAGATGTGTATGTTTGGTGAGATGAATTTATTTCTTAGGTTGCAACTTAATAAAATAAAGAAAGGGATTATTATTTCATGGTCAAAGTATGTAAGAGAGATGTTGAAGAAGTTTGGGATGGATGGTTCCAAACTAGTATGCTCTCCTATGGTGATTGGATACAAATTGATTTAAGATGAGGATTAACCTAAGGTTGATCAGAGAAAATACAGATTTATGATTGGAAGTTTGTTGTATTTAACTGCTACTAGATCGAATATCATGCAGGTAGTTTGTTGTGTGGCTAAATTTCAAGAAGAACCTAAAGAAACACATGTTTCTATTGTTAAGAGAACATTTAGATATTTGAATGCCACTTTGGATTAGGACTTGTGGTATTTGAACCATAGATTTTTGACACCATGCACTTCTCTAACTCTTTTAAGGTATTTCACCTAAAAGGAGAGAGATATTTCACCTAAAAGGAGAGAGATAGGGAAAAAAATGCTAAGCGTTCATTCAAATTAAGGATTGTAAGATGTTACTAAGACTATATAAAATGATATAAATGTAGAAAAGTGATGAAATTGATTGATTAAACATGCAAAACTAATGAAATGTGACTTGTTTGAAAACACATTGTGTAATGCAGCAATGAACCTAAAATGAATGCAAATATAAATAGAAATTAATGAAACTTGAAGTGTGCACCTAAAGGCTTGAAGGAGACTGGAATTTTTTTTTTAAAAACTTCTAATACCATTTTTCAGGCCTAGAGTGACTCATTCACCATTCTGGGCAAATTAGTCCCAATTCTGCCAAACTATATCAAAACTTGTTTATGATAAAAGGGTATTTAAAAATGTAAAAATCAAAAAAATGACCTTGGGGTGGGACTCATTTTCCACCCATGGTGAATGATTCCACTTTTTAATTTTTGGATTTTCAAAGGTGGATTCTAAAGCTTTTGATCTGCACTTTGATGCCCTATACGTGTCCGCTTTTGAAACTCTGATTTATGAGTCTGAAAATGAGATTTTGTTGCTATTTTGACTTGTTGAATGAGAAGAAGACTTGAGAAACCTTGCAACTTGATCTTCAATAATTTACAGGCTTCCAAGAGTCCTTAATCTACAAACACACAAGACAAGGGCGAAAAATGTTGAATGTTAGGGCATGGGGGTTTGTCTTGGTCAAACCCTGTTTAGGTAATTAAACCAAAATGATGAAATAATGGAATGAAACATGAAATAATGGAATAGATTACCTTTCCATGATTTTAATCTTGAATTTCTACAAAAATGGAGGAAGATTCAACCCTTGAATGTCTTTAGGAACTTTCTTGATGTCTTGCAATAATAAAATCCTAAGTTGCTTAACTTGAGATGAAAGATTGGTGGATGAATATGTGAACTGAGTTAATGAATGTAAAAATGAGTTAAGAGAGGTGATTTTATAGGAAATTCACCATATTTTCCCGTTAATTGGATCCCTAAGGGGGTATGTGCAGGATCATCATGCAAAAAATAGGCCCTTAAGTGCCAAAAAATTTAGAAAAATCAGAGTTAGGCAACTTGACATAAAAATTTAAACAAGTTATCTATATTATTTCAAACATATGTAAGAATAGAATCTATATCAAATTGAATGTAGTTTCTAAAATAATAGGCTTATTTATAAAAAAAAAATCTATTTTGTGAAAATTTGAAATTTGAATGCAATAGTACTTAAATTTCAAGGAAAAAATAAAAAGTGGGTGTTTTTCTGACAACCCTAACCACAATAAAATGATAAAAAAAAATTATAATATTTTATATATAAGTAAAGGATTCATGTTCCAATGTGATACATATTTTTTTGTAATTTTTTTCCAAGTAAATAATCAATTATGATTTTTTTATTACAAATTTTAAAAAATATAAAAACTCATATGACCACCATAACTTGGTCAAAAATTCATAAAATTCAAAAAAAAAAAATTAATCCTATATGATGCGAAGCATGTTTCAGATTCAAAAAAATGTGATACCATTTGAAAGTTATAGATGTTTTTCAATCAGCCTATCAATCAGGACTTTAATCGTAATTCAAATAGAAAATGAATAATAATTATTTATTAAATTCAAAGTAAAAGATAATTTATATTGGTGGAAAGTTGAGAATCTCCTTTAAAAACCATTTTGTTTCATCAATTTTGGGTAAAAAAAAGTCAACAGCCACATGGGCCATCATATCAGTTACATATTGCCACTTTTTGGCCCATCATGATCCTACACATACCCAAGGCTTACATGGAGAAAAAATAAACTTTAAACCTAATTTTTCTAGCTCAAAACCCTAAAAATGGCTCAAATGGGACTCATTCCCACAAATGGTGAATGGGTCCCATAGGGGCAATTTTTGCTAGCTAGAATGCCGAGAAGTAAGAAAATTGGGCTTATATGATGACTATGTTGGTTATTTGATCAAATTATGCCTCAAGATGCACAATATGGGTTAATAGGGGCCTATTAATGATGATGAAAATGTCAAATAGGGCTTGGGACACATATATCAATGTGAAAGTGATGCAGGAGCATCCAGCGGTGTAGGGAAATCTTTCATCACACAAAAAAAAAGTTTTATTTATTTTCTTTAGTTGTTTTGAGTTCCATGATGGCACTTAAGGGGTATAAGACTATCAAGCATCATAATTAGTGAAAACTAAGAACTTACTATTTTTAGTAAGTCGGTCAAAACGAGCTTGTATGGACATGAAAAATTACCACAAGGAGCAGAGCTGAAAAACATTTCCGATCGCGAAAGAATCACCTCAATATGCTGCATGGTTTGGGAGAAATTAAAGTTTTTGTCTCAGGAAATTTTTCCAATGCAACTTCAAATTCAGATATAAAACTTTGGAGGCCCCAAAACAAATCAAAAAGTGGCCAAACCAACCTACAGTGGGTTCATGTGATGTAGAGCTCATCAAGAGCTTTCTGACGATATGCAATAATACTGAATCGAACACCTGAATCAAAATTTATGGCCCCACAATGTTTGTCCTCTAAAAAGTGAATTTCTTAAAAAAAATCTTCCTAGTCTAGAAATCAAACGGTGAGACTTTTGGTGCCAAAATCAAAGGGG
This sequence comes from Sequoia sempervirens, assembly GCA_007258455.2. Lineage (NCBI taxonomy): Eukaryota > Viridiplantae > Streptophyta > Pinopsida > Cupressales > Cupressaceae > Sequoia > Sequoia sempervirens. The sequence goes on along the minus strand of VDFB02000017.1, from coordinate 37,305,129 downwards.
AAATTTGTACTTTCTAGAACATTTTATGGCGGTTATTGGGGAAAGTAAAAATGGTTAAGTGGTGGTTGTAGAAGGTGGCCTTGATAGTGCAAATTGTGGCTTTGAATAGTAGATTTTATTTTCTAAGTTGATTTTGTTGTAATGAATCAAGCCCATGAGGTTGTGGCATGTAAGTTTTGAATCTGTAATTCTGTTATCTGAAAGTAATTGAAAGAGGGTTTTTTTTCTATCTCTCATGTTTCTAATTTAAAGGAAATTAGAAACCTTGCAACAAGAGGTTGAAAGAAGAGATGTGCAACGAGATAGAAATGAAAGTGAAGATGAAATAGAGGAAATGGAAGATGAAGAGCAGGATCGAATGGATCCTAGAGAAACAAAATTGCTGTGAGCAATCTCAAGCATTAGGAAGAGACCTAAAATGGAGGTTTCAACTTTCAGTGGAAATATGAATCCTAAAGAATTGATTGATTGGATCAATGACATGTATGGAGAAATTTTTTGAGTTTGAGGAGATTGAAGATCCTCATAGAGTGAGGTTCAAAAAGACAAATTTTAAAGGTCATGCTAGTATATGGTGGGAAGAGGTTTAGTTAGAAAGAGGAAGACAAGGGAAAGATAAAATTTCCAGATGGGACATAATGGTGTCAAAATTGAAGAAACAATTTATTCAGGTCAATTACGAATTGGAGCTACTCAAGAAGATGTAGAGCTTGAGGCAAGGGACAAGGAAGGTGAAATAATACATAGAGGAATTTCACAAGGTCCTAATTTAGACAAGACATTCTGAGGTGAATAAGGAGAAATTTGCTCGTTATATTAATGAGTTGAAGCCAAGCATACAAGAAGAATTGGGACTAGTAAGAATGAGCACCATTGACGATGCTTACCAGTTTTCTCTAAAGGTTGAAGAATGACTGAACAAGAGGTTTGAGAACATGCAATGAGAGGCCATGGAGGAAAGATCGGTGGATGGTCATATGGAGGTCAAAATGAAGATCAAAAGAAGGGTGAAGGCTCTAGTAGCAGCCAAAATTGGAAAGAAGAAAACACCTATTGTCTGTGTGATTAGAATAATGGAGACCAAAGATGAAGGGGAAGATCTGGATGAGGACCAGGAAGAGGAGGATATCATGGAACCTATTTCTAGTGTGGAGAAGGACATAGAGCCTATGAGTGTCCTCAACATCAAGGAAGGACAAATAGAAGACCTGATGGTAATGCATGAATTGCACATGTAGATGAAGATGTTGAGTCTTCCCATTCTGAGGATATAGAAAAAGGAGAGGTTCTTGTTACTATAAGATCCCTGTTGAATGAGGAGAATGAACCAACTCAAAGGAAGAATTTTTTTTGTACTAGATGTAAGTGTGAAGGTAAAGTTTGCAAGGTTATTATTGATGGAGGTAGTATTGATAACCTTTTTTTAGAAGAAATGGTTAGTAAGTTGCGGTTGGAGAGAAGAAGGCATCCAAAACCATATCGAATTGCTTGGTTGCAGAAGGACCATAAGGCCTTGGTAAATGAACAATGTCTGGTAAAGTTCAAGATTAGAAATTACCATGATGAGGTATTGTGTGATATTATGCCTATGGATGTTTGTCATATGTTGTTAGGCAGACTGTGGCAATTTGATCGACGAGCAATACATGATGGACATGACAACACCTATACTTTGACAAAAGAGGGGGTTCGTCACAAGTTGAAGCCCTTGAAAGAGGTAGAAGAAAATGTATGTAGTAATGCAAGAATTTGTTTGGTTGATGGAAGAAAGGGTATGTGCAAGATCATCATAGAAAAAATAGGCCCTTAAGTGGCAAAAAAGTCAGAAAATCCAAAATTTAGAAATTTGACGTAAAAATTTGAATAAGTTATCTATATTATTTCAAAAATATGTAAGAATAAAATCTGTAGAAAATTGAATGTAGTTTCTAAACTAGTAGGTTTATTTAAAAAAAAAATCTATTTTCTGAAAATTTGAAATTTCAATGTAGTAGTACTTGAATTTCAGGGAAAAAATAAGAAGTAGGTGTTTGTCTGACCACCCTAAGCACAATCAAATGATCATATTTTTTTATAATATTTTAGACATATGTAGAGGACTCATGTCCGGATGTGATGCATATTTTTTTGTAATTTTTTTCCAAGTAAATAGTTAATTATGATTTTTTTATTACAAATTTCAAAAAATATAAAAACTTGTATGTCTAACCACCTTAACTTGGTCAAAACTTCATGAAATTCAATTTTTCTTTTTTTAATCCTATAGTATGCGAACCATATAATGTGATGCATGTTTTGGATTCAAAAAATGTGATGTCATTTGAAAGCTATAGATATTTTTCAATTAGCCTATCAATCAGGACTTTAGTCATAATTCAAATAGAAAATGAATAATAATTATTTATTAAATTCAAAGTAAAGAATAATTTATATTGGTGGAAAGCTGAGAATATCCTTTAAAAATCCTTTTCATTTCATCAATTTTGGGTTAAAAAAAGTCATTAGCCGCATACTCTACAAATACCCATCATATTGCCACTTTTTGGCCCATCATGATCCTGTACATACCCGAAAGTTCTTAGAAGGTATGAAGCATGAGCATATGTGTTTTGCATTGATCCCAAAAGCTGAGAAAGAAGATAATACTGAGGTACCTGTAGAATTTTTAGGTTTGTTGAATGAGTTTCAAGCTATTATTTCTGATAATGTACTTGAAGGTTTTCCTCTTCTAAGAAAGATTAGTCATTAGATGGACCTGATTCCTAGAGCCATTTTTTCAAATAAGGCAACTCATCGTATGACTCCAATAGAGAGTAAAGAGTTGTTTTAGAAGGGATTGATCAGAGAGAGTTTGAGTCCATGTGCAATACCTGCAGTACTAGCACTAAAGAAGGGTGGGGAATGGAAGATGTGTACAGATTCTAGAGCCATCAACAAGATCACCATCAAGTATAGATTTCCCTTGTTGAGAATGGATGACACTGGATTGTTTCAGTGGAGCTGAGTACTTCACAAAGATATATCTAAAGAGAGGATATCACCAAATATAGATTAGAGAAGGAGATGAATGGAAGACAACCTTCCAGACCAAGGAGGGCTTGTATGAGTGGTTAGTCGTGCCTTTTGGGCTAACCAATGCACCAAGCACCTTTATTCGACCTATGAATGAGGTATTGAAAGAATTTTTAGGAAAAATTTGTATTGTTTATTTGGATGATATTTTGATTTTCAGTAAGACATTGGAGGAGAACTTGATGCATATCCAAAAAGTTTTTGAAAAACTAAGGGAGGAGAAGTTGTTGATTAATTTGAATAAATGTAGTTTTTTTCAAGAGAGAGTTGGTGTATTTGGGATTTGTTGTCTCAGCAGAGGGTCTTAAAATAGATTTAGAGAAGGTGAAATCTATCATTGAATGGCCTACCCAGAGGAATGTTACAGAGGTAAGATCATTTCATGGTGTAACAAGGTTTTACAAAAAGTTTATTAAGAATTTTAGTAGTATTTCTGCTCCTCTAACTGAAGTGATGAGGTTGGATAGAAAAGAGTTTAAGTGGACTAGAAGAGCAGCCAAAAAATTTGATATGTTGCAGAAGAAAGTTACAGAGCAACTTGTTTAGCACTTCCATATTTAAATAAGGTCTTTTAGGTAGATTGTGATGCTAGTGGCACAACAATAGGAGCTATTTTTAGTCAAGAAGGTAAGCCTGTTGCCTATTTTAGTGGGAAGTTAAGTGATGCTAAGAAGAAATATTTTGTCTATGATCAAGAGTTTTATGCTATAGTTCAAGCCTTGAAGAAATGGAGACATTGTTTGTTTCCAAAAGATTTTTTTTATATATTGATTGCCAAGCTTTGCAGTATCTCAATAGTCAAGCAAAGTTGAATCAAAGGCACTTAAAATGGGTTGAGTTTTTGTAGAGTTATACTTTTTTTTTGAAGCATAGGAGTGGAAGGTCAAATAGAGTTGTAGATGCCTTAAGTAGAAGGAAAAATTTGTTGATAGAGATAAATATAGAGGTTGTTGGGTTCAATGAACTCAAGAGTTTGTATCTAGAAGATCTAGACTTTGTAGAAGCTTGGAAGGCTTGTTTGGAACTTGTTAGATTGCATAAGATGAGATGGTTGGATATCTTAATCCAAGATGGGATACTATTAGAGGAAGCCAATTGTGAATTCCAAGGAGTTGTATGAGAGAGAATCCAATCAAGGAGAAGCATAGTGGAGGATTGGCTAGACATTTTGGTCGAGATAAGACCATTGCTCTTGTCAGCGAGAAATAATATTGGCCACAGTTACAACAAGATGTGGAGAAGTTTGAACAAAGTTGTAGAGTATGTTAGATGGTTAAAGGGACAAGTCAGAATACTAGATTGTATCAGCCGTTACCTATAATTGAGAGGCCATGGGAGGATATTAGCATGGATTTTGTTCTTGGCTTGCCAAGGACAAAGAGAGGGCATGATTCCATATTTCTGGTGGTGGATATATTTTCAAAGATGGCACATTTCATTCCATTTCATAAGACCAATGATGTTGTTCATGTTGCAGAGTTGTTTTTTAGAGAGGTGGTGAGAATACATGGTCTACCAAAGAGTATAGTTTCAGACAGAGATACCAAATTTGTTGGTTATTTCTGGAGGACATTATGGAAGAAGTTGAAGATAAATTTGAAATTCAATTCTAAACACCATCCACGGACTGATGGAAAAATAGAGGTGGTGAATAGGAGTTTGTGAAACCTTCTAAGATGCTTAGTAGGAGATAAACCAAAGGGATGGGATTTGATTTTACCATAGGCATAATTTTCTTACAACAATTATGTCAATAGGAGCACTGGTAAATCACCATTCCAGATTGAATATAGGAGTAGTCCAAGAATTTCTTCTAAACTGAGAAAGATGGAGAAGGGGGAGAAGAGTAGTACTGAGGTTGAAGATTTTGTTGAGCACCTGAAGAATTTGCATGAAGAAGTGAAGAAACACATCAACAAGATGAACTCACAATATAAGGCTCAAGCAAATTAGAAAAGGAGGTATAAGGAGTTCCAAGTAGGAGATGAAGTCATGGTTCATTTATGAAAGGAAAGGTTTCTAGTTGGTACATAGAGCAAGTTAAAGATGAAGAGGTTTGGACCATGCAAGATCCTGAAGAAGCATGATTTAGGAAATGCTTATGAGGTAGAGTTGACTAGTGGAATAAACATTTCTCCTATGTTCAACATTATTGGTTTGATAGAGTATCATGAAGGTGATATAGAGAAGGGTCAGATAAATGAATAGTTGAAAATTCTAGCACCTACTTCAGAGAAGGAAGAGATTCAAGAAATATTGGATAACGGTGTGGGTAGAAGCACAAGAAATAGGCAATATGTAGAGTACTTGGTGAAATGAAGAGGAAGGCCCACTGAAGATTCATCATGGTTATCTAAGGCTTAGGTTGACCATCTAGGTTTCCCTCTAACTCCTAAAAAGTGATAGGGTCACTTTTCAAATTACCCTTGGTGTCTAATGCAGGAGCATCTAGCAGTGCAAGGAAATCTTGCATCACCCAAAAAAAAATGTTTTCTTTATTTTCTTTAGTTGTTTTTAGTTCCATGATGGGGGTATAAGATTGTCAAACATCAAAATTAGCAAAAATTGGGAACCTACTATTTTTAGTAAGTTGGTCAAAATAGGCTCATATGGATGTGAAAATTTACCCCAAGGAGCAAAGCTAAAAAAAAAAAATATTGTGCGCGAAAGAATCACCTCAATATCCTGCATAGTTTGGGAGAAATTAAAGTTTCTGTCCTAGGAAATTTCTCCAATGCAGCTTCAAATTCAGATATAAAAATTTGGAGGCCCCAAAATAGCTGAAAAAGTGGTTGAACTAACCTACAGTGGGATTGTTTTTCGTAGAGCTCATCAAGATTTTTTTAACGATATGCAATAATAGCAAATCAGACACCCAAATCAAAAGTTATGGCCTGACAAAGTTTGTCCTCTAAAAAGTGAATTTATTAAGAAAAAATTTTCCTATGCCAAAAATCAAGTGATGAGACTTTTGGCACCAAAACAAAACGGTAAATTTGTACTTTCTAAAACATTCTAGGGTGGTTATTGGGGAAAATAAAAAGAGTTAAGTGGGGGTGGTAGAAGGTGGCCCTGATAGTGCAGATTATGGCTTCAAATAAGTAGATTTTCTTTTCTGAGTTGATTTTGTTGTAATGAATCAAGCCCATGAGGCGCTAGCATGTAAGTTTTGAATCTATAATTTCATTATCTAAAAATAATTGAAAGTGGGTAATTTCTCTATCTCACATTTTTTTGTGTCAGTACCTATTGTTGTGATTTTTGTGGGTTTTGGGTAGTGTGACCCTCTTTAGAAAGTGTGATTAAATACACTTTACAACACTAAAATGAGGTCCACATAGCCTAGGAAGGCATAAGAACCAATTTGAATGTGTGAGTCACATTACAACACTAGTTTAACATTAAGTTTAATTCAAAAACCTTCTAGATTGATGTAATAATATTATTAAACACATTTTATAATGTTGAATTAGGGAGAAATAGGTTTTTTAATTCTAGAAAAGCATGAAAGCATCTTACAACACTTTTCAACACCTTTACAAGATGTCGTTAAAAGCATGTTATTTGATTTGCAAGGGTCCAAGACCTAGTGTGGATACATAAAATACCTCACAACACTAGATTAAGACTTCATTAAGTCCATTTTATCATGAATTAATCTCATGTCAAGCAAAGGGTCCTTTTTTCTATGGTACAATATCCTAGGGATATTGATTTTACACTGACTACTTACATAGATGTAGTTTATTTGTCTACTAATAAAGCTGAGTATATTGTTGCTACATCTTGTTGTACACAAGTTTTTTGGATGAGACAAATGTATTGAAAGATATCAGAGTATTGTATGACGATCCTATTTATATCTTTTGTGATAATACAAGCGCAATTAACATTTCAAAGAATCTTGTGATGCACTCAAGGACAAAGCATATATCTATCAGGTATCGCTTTTTGAGAGAGAAGGTTGTGGAGAATGAAGTGAATCTTGAGTATGTACCTATGAAGCATCAAGTGGTTGAAATATTTATGACGGATCTTCTTAAAGATACTTTTGAGTATCCACGAGAGAAGTTAGGAATCATTTCCCTAATGCCCCTCCTTTCTTGAACTAGATGTATATAGAGATCCATCATTTTGGTAGATATATGGATCTATCTTTCTTCTGGACTAATGTTTTGGTGGATACCTCTCAGGGAGAGTAGGTAGTGTCATGTGTTGTAATTGAAAGAGTATTTTCTTCTTAATGTCAAAGGGGAAATAAATGTAAAGAATCATTTTCCTTTTCCATTGATGTCAAATGGGGAGAGAAATATTTGGAGAGAGAGAGAAGCATCATGGGTATGTGGAAGATCATCATGGAAAAAACATGCCCTTAAGTGGCAAAAAATGTAGAAAAATTAGAGTTAGGCAACTTGACATAAAAATTTGAATAAGTTATCTATATTATTTCAAAAATATGTAAGAATAGAATTTGTATCAAATTGAATTTAGTTTCTAAAATACTAGGTTTAATTTTTTATTTTTTAAATCTATTTTGTGAAAATTTGAAATCTCAATGCAGTAGTACTTAAATTTCAAGGAAAAAATAAGAAGTAGATGTCTGTCTGACCACCCTAACCACAATAAAATGATAATATTTTTTTATAATATTTTAGACGTAAGTAGAGGACTCGTGTCTTGATGTGATGCATATTTTTTTGTAACTTTTTTCCAAATAAATAATTAAATATGATTTTTTATTACAACTTTTTTAAAAACATAAAAAACTCGTATGTCTGACCACCTTAACTTGGTCAAAACTTCATGAAATTCAATTTTTATTTTTTTAATCCTATATTATGCGAAGCGTATAATGTGATGCATTTTTTGGATTCCAAAAATGTGATACCGTTTGAATTCTATAGATGTTTTTTAATTAGCCTATCAATCAAGACTTTAGTCGTCATTCAAATAGAAAATGAATAATAATTATTTATTAAATTCATAGTAAAGCATAATTTATATTGATGGAAAGCTAAGAATCTCCTTTAAAAACCCTTTACATTTCATCAATTTTGGGTAAAAAATAGTCGTCAGCCACACCCTACAAATACCCATCACATTGCCACTTTTTGGCCCATCATGATTCTGCACATATCCTCATGTGGAAAATAATATCTTCTAAGGGGAAGAAACAAAAAATTAAATTCATGAGGAAAGGTGTTTAGAGTTTTTATGTTGTCTTGAATGGTTTTTGACATCATGTGTTGTCATCAGTGACAAAGGGAGAGATTGTTGCAAGTATGAAGGTGTTGTCATTGATGTCAATTGGTTAACTTCTTTTCGATTGGTTGTTTTTGTCATGGATGAAGGTTATTTATTGCATAATTCGATGATATTGAGAAAATTGTAAAGGAAAAAGGTTGCAGGTGTTCAATGTTTGCTATGGGTTTTTCTCTAGGATTTTATCCTATGTTTGTGTGTTTTAGATATGCTAATCATGGTTGGTAGAATTTTCTATATCTATATTTTGTGCTTCTGGTTCATTGTACAATGCAAGTGTAATGATGGAAAAATCCCCCCTAACATGGCCTTGATTTAGTGTTGTAATGTGTCTAACATATTCACATTAGGTCTTGATCCCTTGTGAACTAAATGAGCTTATTGATGTCCTTTTTGGAGTGTTGTAAAGTGTTGCAACGTACTTTTACACTTTTCTAGGGTTTTATTTAATAATTAGGCTTCTTTATGCCTTAATTGGCCTTATTTTACATCTACAAACCTCATTTAATGCATCTTTTCAAGGAATCCCAACATAGATCAATATCCAATCATAATTCAGGTATTTTCAAGTTGTGTGGAATTTTTGAATTTGGTCCCATGAATTATGCCTAGTGGGATGCATTCACCCCCTTGGGTGAATGAGCCTCATGTGGCCCAAAATTAAAATTAATTCAAATTCTTGGTGGGATATTATCCTCCTAGATCCGATGTCAGCTTGTAGTGTTGTAATTTTGGGATTTTTCGCATAATTAAGTATAAATACAAGTTTCTTTTACTCATTTTCATCCCAAGCATTCAAGTATTCATCCTTATAGAAAATTGGATTTCACAAGAGCATTCAAGTGTTTACAAGAGCATTCAAGTGAAGATTATCAAGTGTTTTAGAGCATTATTCAAGCATTAAGCATGATGTCAAAGTCTTCATGCATCATGTTTTTTTTTGAGCTAACGATTGTGATGTAGGGTTTTATGATTGAAGCTAGCATTTCATTCAAGATCCATCACATTCAAGCAAGATTCAAGATATAAATCCATTGGAGCCACTTCATACATGTTTGTAGCCTCTTATTGCTAGGGTTTGGTGAGTTGCAACATCATTTTTTGTTCATTCATCATCCTCCATTCCTATTTTATTTCATTTCAATGTTTGATTACAAAAAAGAGGTTTGACCAAGGCAAACCCATGTCCAATAAAAAAAAATTACCCCCTCTCTTTAGTTGTGATTTGTAGGTTTAGATTGAAGACACATTGAGGAGGAAGTTTGGAGAAAGTTGTCAAAGTGCCTTAAGTTGTCAAAGTTGTCACATTGCATTGGAGACACTTGGAATATTTTTATAAGTTGCAAATTAGGGTTTTTGATACATAAATCAATTAGGGACTTCAGAGTAGACCTTGAATTTTTAGAAAACCCTAACTCGACTAATTCACCAGTTCTAGTGTATGAGTCCCAGTTCAGGTCAAAATTTAGCTTTTTATAGATTCAAATACCCATTTGCTAGATTCTTATTTTAGCACAAAAAACTAGAGCTAGGACTAATTTGTTGGAAGTGGATTCACTTTGAGAGGGGGGGCGAATCAGAGTGATATAATTTTTGAACTCTTTCATTTGAGTGTAATACTTAAATGTTTTGACCTTGAAACAATGTGGCAGATTTAACCAAACAAATGAACACTTAAAATTTGCAGAAAGATATGCAAGAAAATCAACTTATATTAAAATCATCATGTAGCATTGTTCCATAAAATTGTGAACAATCTTATTTATGCTTTTTGAAACTAGACTTCAAATTTACACAATACAAGTTTAACTTTCTTTATGGAAGCTTTTTGAAAAAACTAAGCTTTGTCTTTTAAACAAACTAAGTATCACAGCATTGACTAATTGAACACATCAACTTGAAAAAAAATTAGAGACAAAAATAACATCACATAACACAAAGATTTCTTGAGTGGAAAAACCCTCTTGGGGTATAAAAAACCACTCACAAACTGATCCTTTTATTCATTCAAAAAGAGCACCAACTCCAATAAATTTTTTGAAGCACCAACTTCATAGGAGCACCAACCCCTCAATTCACAAAGTCATTGTCTATAATGTAAACACCAATGAATTTACAACTGCATTTTATTTGCAGTCCCAAAATGATTAATGAATAGAGGCATATAAAATAGATTCAATGATTCCAACTACAATATGAATTGTTCATAACAGTACCACAAAAATTTCTCCTAAATCTGAAGGATATCTCTGTTATAAGAACCAAAGATTTCACAAAATAAAAACCCTCTTTCCTCTTCTCAAATATTGCAGATATAACAATGATATGATCAACAAATGCTCTATATTTTCCTCATACATTCCCATCTGAACAATGGCTTAAAGGCATGTTTATATAGAGCCAAAAAAAAAGAAACCCTTGTAACTGAAATGTGAGACCTCGAGTCAAGAACTAGACCATCGAGTTAGGGTTTCTAAAAATGTAAATGAAAAATAAAGTTTAAAAAAACTATCATTATTTCCATAGTCATTTCCTTAATATTTGTTTCAAAAAAAAAATTGAAAGAACAAGATTCAAAATCTTTTCAAATAACCAAAAGATTACATTGTTCACCTTTTTCACTTCGAAGAAACAAGAAGAATGTTCATATATTACCTCATTTATAGCATTTCAAAATGAAAAAGAAATCTTATAAAATCCTCTATTACCTCTGCTTCCACCTTGTGGAGAGTCCACCAATCATCTCACAACTCTTCATAATCTAACATATCTGAAATCCAAGCCGGAATACTAGCTAGAACACTCTCAAGCTGTAACTATAATCTCATAACATCCATGGTGGCGCTGTAATACCTCTTTAGAACAAAACAAAATGACAATGCCCTAACTTCCTTTCGAGCTAAAGCTTTTGACTGCCTTTTCAACTTTTAATAATGTTTGAAGTCTGAACAAAACATAATGATCACTATGAATCTACTAACAACATTATTACCAAAATGATGGTTGTTAATAGAGCAAATAATACTACCATGTAATTTAAACTCAACAGCCTTACAAACATGATGAGGTCGATAACAAAGTCCATGTGACACAACGAGCACCCAAAATAAGCCGAATATCCAAGTAATAAGTATGTTGATCACCACATTCATGGAAAAGAACAAAGTCTCCAGATGAAAGGATAACCATCAAATATCAATAAGTCGACAATAGAATAATGACATGAGCCAAAAACCTACTAATAATATCATCGATGTCATCATTATTTGAATGATAACATTTATGAGCCTGAAAATATGATGTCGGCCTTAGTGCTTTATGAAAGAACTTTTAAAGCACTATATGTATCAACCCGATAACATTATAAAATGTGTTGAATAAATAAAGTGCTTGATAATGCTATGCATTAGCATTTAAAAAATTAAAGCATGAATACCATGGAGAATTAATGTAACACTAAAACTTGAGAATGTAAAGCATGTAGTGCTGAGACACAATGAAGTGTGAATTAATGCTATATTCATGGTGCAAAACTGAAGCTCAATACTATCAAGTATATGTGAATAAATGTATTCACCAAATGTATAAAGACATTGAATCTGAATGTCAAAGACTGAACTGAATCAACAATATACCTTCATAATCACCTGTATATACCTTAACAATGATTATGTAATCACTGAAGTCAGCCATGCCAAATAACCTGTATGAAATAATAACTCCACTAAAAAAATATATATCCTTTGCACATGAATCCAACAATCAGTACCACAAGACAAAACTGAAGATAAACCATCAAATCACTATCCATATAGGAATCACTAAATAAGCCAAGTACTGAAACATCAATAGACAAACTATGAAATGACAAGGAACCAACCCAGGGCAGTTTTGGCATCAAGGACAAATGCCATAGGGTATGTGCAGGATCATCATGGAAAAAATAGGCCCTTAGGTGGCAAAAAAATCAGAAAAATTAGAGTTAGGCAACTTGACATAAAAAATTTAATAAGTTATCTATATTATTTCAAAAATATGTAAGAATAGAATCTGTAGCAAATTGAATGTAGTTTCTAAACTACTAGGTTTATTTTTTTCAAAATAAAATCTATTTTGTGAAAATTTTGAAATTTCAATGCAATAGTACTTAAATTTTAGGGGAAAAATAAGAAGTAGGTGTCTGTCTGACCATCCTTACCACAATAAAATGATAATATTTTCTTATAAGATTTTAGATATAAGTAGAGGACTCATGTCCTAAGGTGATGCATGTTTTTTTGTAATTTTTTTCCAAGTAAATAATTAATAATGAATTTTTTATTACAAATTTTAAAAAATATAAAAACTCATATGTCTGACCACCTTAACTTGGTCAAAACTTTATGAAATTCAATATTTTTTTAAAATCCTATAGTATGCAAAGCATAGAATGTGACACACGTTTTAGATGCAAAAAGTGTGATATTTTTTGAAAGCTATAGATGTTTTTCAACTAGCCTATCAATCAAGACTTTAGTCATAATTCAAATAGAAAATGAATAATAATTATTTATTAAATTCAAAGTAAAGAATAATTTATATTGGTGGAAAGCTAAGAATCTCCTTTAAAAACCATTTTTGTTTCATCAATTTTGGGTTAAAAAAGACATCAACCACATCAGTCATCATATCACTTGCATATTGCCACTTTTTGGCCCATCATGATCTTGCACATAACCCATAGAAGAAGCCAACAAAATCCCCTTTGTCCTTGATGGAAAAAACTAAGTCATTTGAAGCATCATTTTCTCCTCATTTTTGTCACAAGGACAGAATAATAGCGGACAATGTGAAATGCCATGAATAAAAACAACTAACACCAACCAACACATATCCATCAAAAAATATCAGTCAAGAATCATATCATTACTTTAGAAATAAAAAAATAACACTGTTACATATAACACCTTGTATTCACATGAGCAAACACAATAACTCTGGTAGCCATAATACTAACAACATGTAAATATCATAAAATCAAGTACTGTATGCACCAATTGCACAACTTGCAAATAGCAACTCATTGTCAAGAGCACAAAGGAATATCATTGGTAAGCACCCCAAAAATAAATACTAGTGCCATACATCAATGACAAGCTAAGAATTCATAGATCACCAAGTTGTACTATAACCAATCACCAACCATATTTTGTATCATGAAATATGCAAGAAACATCTGCCTATGATATAACACTTAATCAAACAAAAACTAGCTATAGAAATATCAAAACATATATCATAACTCCTTTCTGAGTACCACACTTGAACAAGGATAGAGGGAATTCAGCAAGTAGAAACACAATTAACCAAGTTGTTGTAGATGCAGTCCAATTTTCCTGAACCATATCAACAAAATAATGATCAATAGTGTGAACCAACAAAGTACTGTCACCTACAAGCTAAAGACCATGAACTACCAAGTAACAACAAAGCACTGTTATACCAAAGTAACTATACAAATTTTCATCATGCATACTATACTGTCAGCATACAAAAGAACTATCATAGATAGTCAATATACAAATCATCATTGAGTTGTGCAATTTTTTCATGTTATCATCTGTATACTCACTGTCAGATCACCTACAAGCACCTTACATCTATGTCCAAGTAACAAATATTGCTTTCACTAATGTTGTCCTATCTTAAGTAATCATCTCATGAAACCTGAAACAATTTATCTTGCCAATTTGAACATTAGACAATTGTTATATCAACCATAATATCAAAATGCACAAAATACCATCTAGTGGAATATTCAAAGATGAACAATGCTTAAGGAAACAAATGGTACAACCAGATAAGAATGTCTCCCCCTAAGATCATGCATACTTTAAAAAGCATTCAGAAAAGACTATTTCGAGATGCCTTGAAACCTTGTTCCACATTGCTTCATGAAGTAGACAAAATTTCATGAATTTCTTCTCCATCTCCTTAGACATAGAGTTTACAAAATTCTCTCTTCATATCATAGAGCCTTCCTCTTTATGTAGATAGAACAACTAAATATTGACTGTCCAAGCAACTAATATCAATTCTCAAAAAAAACTTTCTACATCTCATTAACACAAAACCTTATAAAAATAACACAAACCTTCAAGTAATAAAAATTGTGAACTATTCCAAAAACACCAACTAAATTACAAAGATTTGATTACAGTTTATACTTTCAAGGATATAAGATAAAACTTTAAAACATACCCTGTAATCACAAAGATTGATTAGTGAAAAGAAATAGGAGGAAGATCATAGAGACTCCTCCTCAACTGATTAAACACTTTCACACTAGTCACTTCATAGATATTTCCTTATGTCCTTGAACCAAATATAACTATTTCTCTTGATTTCCTTTTAATCTAACACCTACAATCATCAAAAAGAATACATAAATCTTGATCACATATTTTTGTCACACTTAACAAATTGTGTTTTAAAGCTGGTGCAAAATAAACATCTGGCAAGAAAATGTTGTTACCAAAAACCATTGTGCCTTTTGCCATAAGTTGTATGTAATCATCATTACCAGACCATACTAAACCAAAATCACCAAATTCAAGTTTAGTAAAAATAAAATTTTCCCCTGTCACATGATGAGAACAATCACTATCTAAGATCCATGTATTTTCAACTTTAACATATAATTCAGTTTGACTAAAGATACCTCCTAGTTCTACATTGCTCTTTTTAGGTATCCAAATCAACTTAACTTTGTTTTGCATAGTTGTCTTAGAAAGACTATTTTTCTTCTTATAGGAAGCTTGTCTAGATCTGCCACATTTAGCTTTTATATTTACATCTAGAAATCACTTGAATTACTCATATAACCAAGACTTGACTTGTTTTCATAAGACCTTTTTTTATTCAAGAGACCTATAAAATTGCCAAATTCCTTTCTAAGATTGTTGATTTTAGTTTGTAAGATACAAAAATTTTCTTCATTGGATTCCAACTGCATCCTTGTAACCTTAAGAATTTCAACTTGATGTCTTAAATCAATAAAAAAAAATTCAGTGATTATAATCTTACCTAGTAGATTCTTAGTATCTTGCTCAACCTGATTTTTTTTGTATACTAAGTTCTTCAAATTTTGAACTTTACTAATAGAAATTTTTAGTTCATTCTCAAAACCATTCAATTCTTTATTAGAAGAAGAAGTCTCTACAGGTCCATTTTCCTACATTTCCATTTTATTCATTGTGGCCATAAATATAGTTTCACCTTTTAAATCTGCTTTGTTATCTTCTAAAACAGATTGATAATCTGGTTCTTTAATTGAAACCTTTTGTGAATCTATTCATCCATGAATAAAGTTTCATCTTCATCACCAAGTGAGACATCTATCTCAACATCTGAGTCTTCTTTGGTAAAGAGACTCTTTTTCTTTTTGAAGTTAAACTTCTTTTTAGGATCAAAAGCCTTTTTCTTAAATTGTTTTTCTACTTTCTCATCATCATTGGTTTGATCTGGATAAGGACATTTAGCTACAAAATGACCAAATTTTCCACAATTAAAACATTTGAATGGCATTTTTTCTTTATATTTCTTTGTCACCTTCCTCACTAAAAGAGCTTCTAAAGAATCAGACAAATTTGATTCACTGTCTAAATCTTCTTTCTTTTCTGCTTTAAAAGTAGTCTCTTTAGAGGTTGAAGCAAAGCTTCCTATCCTCATTTCATAGGTTGTTAATATTCCTTGTAAATTATGCAAGGTAAGTGAATCAAAACTCTTCTTTTCTTCAAGAGTAGAAACTTTAGACTCAAATTTAGGATGCAAGGTTCTAATCACTTTTTGAACAACATCAGATTCTACAATTGTTTCACCTAGACCCCTTCTTGCATTGACAACTTCATCTATCCTTAAAAAATAATTAGAAATATTTTCATCATCCTTTATTCTTATTTCCTGAAATAGATTCTTGAGATTAAGGATTTTGAATTACTTGACCTTTTCATTTCCTTGATACACATTTTCAAGATTTTCCCAAATTTCATATGCAGATTTACAATGCATAACTTTAACAAATACATCTTTTGTCAAGCCACACAAGAGTACAAAGTATTTACTACACATTAAGTTCCAGATATCAAGATCTAAAGAAATCAAATATGTTTCCATTCTGATTTTCTAGAACACATAATCAGTGCCATAAAAGATAGGAGCTCTTGTAATAGATGAACCTTCAGGTACATGTGCCATTATAACAACTTTCAAGACCAGGATCAATCCTAGGTATGAAACCTAATGCAGTACCCTATGCTCTAATACCACTTGTTGGAAGTGGATTCACTCTGAGAGGGGGGGTGAATCAGAGTGATATAATTTTTGAACTCTTTGATTTGAATGCACAACTTAAATGTTTTGACCTTGAAACAATGTGGCAGATTTAACCAAACAAATGAACACTTAAACTTTGTGGAAAGATATGCAAGAAAATTAACTTATATTAAAAGCATCATGTAGCATTGTTCCATCAAATTGTGAAAAATTTTCTTTATGCTTTTTGAAACAGGACTTCAACTTTACACAATACAAGTTTAACTTGCTTTATGGAAGATTTTTGAACAAACTAAACTTTGTATTTTTAAAAAAGTAAAAGTATCAGAGCATTGAATAACTGAACACATCAACTTGAAATAGAATCAGAGAAAAAAATAACATCACATAACACAAAGATTTCCTAAGTGGAAAAACCCTCTTGGGGTATAAAAAACCACTCGCAAACTGATCCTTTTATTCATTCAAAAAGAGCACCAACTCCAATAAATTTTCCAAAGCACCAACTTCATAGGAGCATCAACCCCTCAATGCACAAAGTCACTGCCTATAATGTAAACACCAATGACTTTACAACTGCATTTTATTTGTTGTCCCAAAATCATTAATGAATACAGGCATATAAAAGATATTCAATGATTCCAACTACAATATGAACTGTTCATAATAGTACAACAAAAATTTCTCATAAATCTGAATGATATCTCTATTATAAGAACCAGAGATTTCACAAAATAAAAACCCTCTTCCCTCTTCTCAAATATTGCAGATATAACAATGATATGATCAACAAATGCTCTATATTTTCCTCATACATACCCATTTGAACAATTTCTTAAAGGCATGTTTATATAGATCACAAAAAAATGAAACCCTTGTCACTAAAATGTGAGACCTTGAGTCAAGAACTAGACCCTCAACTTAGGGTTTCTAAAAATGTAACTGAAAAATATAGTTTAAAAAAACTATCAATTATTTCCATAGTCGTTTGCTTAATATTTGTTTCAAAAAACAAATTGAAAGAACAAGATTCAAAATCTTTTCAAAAAACCAAAAGATTACATTTTTCACCTTTTTCACTTCGAAGAAACAAGAAGAATGTTCAAATATTAACACAGTTATGGCATTTCAAAATGAAAAAAATATATTATAAAATACTCTATTACCTTTGCTTCCACCTCGTGGAGAGTCCACCAATCAACACACCGCTCTTCATAATCTAACATATCTGAAAGCCATGCTGGAATACCAGCTAGAACACTCTCAAGTTGTAACTGTAATCTCATAACATCCATGGTGGTGCTGTAATACCTCTTCAGAACAAAACAAAATGACAATGCCCTAACTTCCTTTCGAACTAAATCTTTTTACTGCCTTTTCAACTTTTAATAATGTTTAAAGTTTGAATAAAACATAATGATCACTATAAATCCACCAACAACATTATTACCAAAACAAAATGATGGTTGTCGATAGAGAAAATAATACTACCATGTAATTTAAAGCCAACTTCCTTACAAACATGATGAGGTTGATAACAAAGTCCACGTGACACAACAAGCACCCAAAATAAGCTGACTATCCAAGTAATAAGTATGTTGATCACCACATGGATGGAAAAGACCAAAGTCTCCAAATTAAATGATAACCATCAAATATCAATAAGTTGACAATAGAATAATGACATGAGCCTGAAACTTGCTAATAATATCATCGATGTCACCATTCTTAAAGTATAACATTTATGAGCCCGAAAATATGATGTCGGGCTTAGTGCTTTATGAAAGCACTTTTAAAGCACTATATATATTAACCCGATAACATTATAAAATGTGCTAAATAAATAAAGTGCTTGATAATGCTATGTGTTAGCATTTAAAAAATTAAAGCATGAATACCATGGATAATCAATGTAACACTGAAACCTAAGAATGTAAAGCATGTAGTGCTGAGATACAATGAAGTGTGAATTAATGGTGTGTTTATGGTGCAAAACTAAAGCTCAATACTATCAAGTATATGTGAATAAATTTATTCACCAAATGTATAAAGAAATTGAATCTAAATGTCAAAGACTGAACTGAATCAACAATATACCTTCACAATCACCTATATATACCTTAACGATGCTTATGTAATCACTGAAGTCAGCCATGCAAAATAACCTATAAGAAATAATAACTCCACTGAACAAATATATATCCTCTACACATGAATCCAACAATCAGTACCACAAGAAAAAATTGAAGATAAACCATCAAATCATTGTCCATATAGGAATCACTACATAATCCAAGTACTAAAACATCAATAGCCAAACTGTGAAATACCAAGGCACCAACCCAGGGCAGTTTTGACATCAAGGACAAATGTGATAGAAGAAGCCAACATGATTCACCTATTTTGGCATATGAGTCCCAATCAGCATTAAAGTTAGAATTTCCATCATTTCAGAGCCTCATTCAATCTCCTTCCAGTTTCCAAGTGCACACATTCCATCTGATAGCTTTCTATTTTGATTTACATACTTTTCTTAAGTCATTTAGTGAAGAACTGCATCAAATTAGGGTTAAGTATTACAACTTGCATTGCGTTTGTCTTTCCAAGCCCTAGATTGGTGGTGAACCACTCATTAGTTTACAATCAAGCCCTAGAACAAACTTATTGCAAGATCTCTTTCTCCTTTGCATTGAGATCTCTAGGGTTATCCTTGAATTAAATAATTGGAAAGTCTGTGTGCTCTATGTTCTAAAACATACAAAAGCACCTATCCCATTTTACGCCATTTCATTTTGGTGAACCTAAATTTAAAACATCATAATTTTGATACAGAGTGCATTACGATCCTATATCTTGTTGGCATTAACATTGCACCAGGGTTTGCATTAGTTAGTTGGCATTCTAGGGTTTCTAATTTTTCATTAGTGAAATTGCATATAGATTACATTTTCGAATCTCATACCATTGAAAATTATAGAAAATATGCATTTACACTTAGGTTACACATCATACAACATAAAAGCATAAAAATCAATGTCAGTACAAATTTTGCACTACATTTTCCATAATTTAAAGCTCTATTTATGAGCTTCTATTTTCTATTTATAGATTTGTGTTTTAGTTTACAAAGTTTCTATTATAGTCATTTCATTGTTCTTAGCTTATATTGCATTTTCATTTATATTGCATTTAGTAGCCCTTACATGAGTATTTGGTGTCCTATTGCTAATACTATAGTGAGACAAAGTTCAAGACTCATTTCATCCCGCAATAGTATAATCATTGTGGATCTTGGGTTATCTAACTCTTTCACTCCTAGTATTGACACTAGTACACTAGGTATGGACCATACCCTTAACAATTACATGCCTTCAAGTAGTGTGACACATATTGAAACAAAGGTTGCTAGTGTCCTGGAAGAAAACATAATTCAAATCCATGAAGAATTAGCAAACCTACAACATCACGTGCAAAATAAAAACATTTCAACTAACTCCATCCCCTACTATAGATAACATTCATTGCATGCTTGAAAGTGAAGGTGGACTTGACCATACGAAAAATATAGTTCAAATCTTTGGGAAACACTTCCCCTCAACCACTAGTTGTCCTTTACCTACAAGAAATCTCACAATCCAAGGAGGAATTCAAATTCCTCCTCCCAAAACAATTTCCTCTATACGTACCTATACCAACCCTCAAGTCACAACAACAATGCAACCAACTAGTAATGTGATTCCTTCCTTGGGTATTTCCATTAGCATCCCTAGTAACTTTGTGGCATCACACATCATATCTCCTACCACCTTACCACCTATAAGCATTCCATTCACTTGTCCCTCAAACACACACACCCCTTCACCTTTTTCACCTCCATCTCATAACACAAGCAATGACCCTCTCATAAATCAACTCTTCCAAACTGTTTCATCCCTTAAAAAAAAAATTTCTACTATCAACCAAAATAAAAATCATCCACCTACAAATTATGTCAAAACCAGTCCATTATCCTTGGAGATATTGTGAACATCGATGCCACAAGGTGTAGAGGTGCCTAGATTCAAGAAATATGGAGGAAAGGGAGATCCTTCTAACCATGCTAATTCTTATACCAGCTTATGTAGTTACCTTGTCCTTGATAATAAACTCTTGGGTAAGCTTTTCCCTAAGTCCATGAAAGATAGTGCCTTGGAATGGTTCTCTTCGATACCTAACAACTCAATTCATTCATTCAATAAAATTGTTGAGTCATTTGTCAACAATTTCCAAGTGTATATGACTCCTAAGATGACCTTTGCTGATTTGATGAGAAGTAAGAAAAATGAAGACAAAAGGATAATTGACTTCATCTCACACTACCAATCACTTTATATTCCAAAATTGATTTCAGGGTTCCCGATCCTCACCTTCAAAAGATGTTCATAAAAAATTTGCAAAGTAAGATACAATGTAAAATTACAATGATGAAATTCTCGTCCTTTATACACTTGTGTACTTCCTTCCATAATTCTCAAAATTCAGTTAGTAGTCGAGATACTAAATACACTTCTAGCCATACTGAGAAGTCTAAACCCGCAAACCAAAACAACTCTTAACATTTTAGAAAATAGAATAAAGGTTTCCTTCAATTCAATTCCCCACAACAAACAACTCAGAATGCTAATAACCAAGTAGCTCATATTAAAACTATGATAGCCTTTAGCTATGGGGACCTAACATGGTATGTGCAGGATCACCATGGAAAAAATAGGCCCTTAAGTGGCAAAATATTCAGAAAAATCAGAGTTAGGCAGCTTGACATTAAATTTTGAATAATTTATCTATATTATTTAAAAAATATGTAAGAATAGAATTTGTAGAAAATTGAATGTAGTTTCTAAACTACTAGGTTTATTTTAAAAAAAGGAAATTATCTATTTGGTGAAAATTTGAAATTTCAATGCAGTAGCACTTAAATTTGAGGGAAAAAATAAGAAGTAGGTCTCTCTCTAACCACCCTAACCACAATAAAATGATAATATTTTTTTATAATATTTTAGATATAAGTAGAGGACTCATGTCCCGATGTGATGCATATTTTTTTGTATTTTCCAAGTAATAACACTCATAATTTTATCAACTTTAAAAATATAAAATCCAGGGCTGTCCCAATTCAATCTTAACTTCTAATCAAAACTTCAAGAGCTTTTTAACCTATAGTATTTGGAAGTATAGAATGATGCATGTTTCAAATTCAAAAATTTATTACCATTTGAAAGCTATAGATATTTCTTTTCAATCACCTATCAATCAGACTTTAGTCATAATTCAAACAAAAACACACACTATTTATTTAATTAAAAGTAAAGCATAATTTATATTGGTGTAAAGCTGAGAATATCCTTTAAAAACCCTTTTCATTTCATCAATTTTGGGTAAAAAAAAATTTGTTAGTCACATACCCTACACATACCCATCATATCGCCACTTTTTGGCCCATCATGATCCTGCACATACCGAATAAATCAATTCACTCCCTTACCTGACACCTTTCACAACACCATGTCACAACTCCTAGAAAAAAAGATTATTACCTTGCCTCCCATTAAAACATGTGATCGTAATAAACCATTGCTAGAAAACATTAGACCAAATTGTGATTGCCATTATCACCAAAAAAATAGACATGACACAAAACATTGTAAGCATCTTAAACATCTTGTGCAAGACCTCATTGATTCTGATCATCTTTCTATTGGATGTGTTAGTAATCAAGGAAATAGGTACATTGCCCCTCCTAATGAAAACTTGCAAATTCTTACCAACCCTATGCCTAATCATAACATTTCATTTGTCAAAGCTAGCCAAACTACAAAGAATGATGTGATGAATGTTGATACAGATGATGATAACAATGGTACTATTCAACAGGATCTTATAGAAAATGATCCTATGGATGATATGGTAGGAGTGATAGACGTCATTCCTTGTAAGGGATGAACTAAGAAGCCTCTTGAGATTACTTTCTCCTCACAAGATATACTTAAACATGTGCTTGATGGTTCTCTTTACATAGTCGGTAATATCTATGATAAGCCCACTAATGGGATATTAATAGATCCCATCTATGTAGAGAATGTGATCACTAAAGAATTCTTACTTCTACATGACCTCTATCAAGATATATATGATAAACCAAAAGCATGGATCAAGAAGCATAATGGTTTCACTTGCCCTACAGTGGGATCAATCACTCTTCCTTTACAAATAGGATCAAAAACATTAGAAATCTC
>VDFB02000017.1:37271805-37282110 GCA_007258455.2 Sequoia sempervirens | reverse complement strand
ATGAGTTAATCTTTTTAATTTTTAGGAGATTTGGATCCCACCAAATCCTATTGGGATCCCACAAAATCTGATCCCACCAAATGGATTTTGTGGAATAAACTTCCACCACTTTATTTTTTTCAAAAATAAAGCATGGTGTATGTGAATTTTGTGATATTTTTGTCACATCACCTGTAATTTCCATGTCACCATCTAGTCAACTACCACATCACATGCTAACATCATCATTTTGACTAAAACTTTAAATTGGTGTAACTTTGGCATATGGTCTCCGTTTTTGACAAAACAAACACTGTTGGAAAGGTCTTAAAAAACTCTTCACGATATACTGATTTTGACCACTTTTGTGACAATCAATTTTTCACCCTTTTTTTTCTCTCTGCCCCACTGGTTCGCTAGTTTGACCAATCTTTGACCGAGCATAACTCTTGCCTACGACCTCCTTTTGATATGATTCCAGTTACGTTGAAATTGTGTCGGCGAGCCCCTACATAATGATGCTAGTTCTGAGAGATTCCGAGACTGTGTGATTTTTTGAGGTTTTCTGGATCCACTTGGATCATTCCTCCCTGCTAAGAAGCTTTTGGACCTCCAAAAGTCTTGTTTTATATACATTTTGAGCTAGGGAAATGTCATCCCAGTTGCCCAGTATCATCTATCCTTCCTTTTTGGAACCTATACATCTAACTCATCATAACAACAATCAAAACTACACTGATATTGTTAAGTACATTATCCATAGACACATCCAAATTCAGTGTTGTTGCTACCAACCAAGCACTGCTGAAAAGTAGAAGGTTGAATAAAAAAACTAAATTTGTGCATGAGAAAAAGAATGTACCAACATCATGCTTGTCTTTCATAACTGGAACAACCTTAGAATTAGATATGCTTTTATGCAATGGCAGTTCTTGTGGTACACACATAAATGCCAAATTATTACTTGCTTTAACTACCCTTTTCAATTATCCCATTGTCACAAAAGAGTTAT
This sequence comes from Sequoia sempervirens, assembly GCA_007258455.2. NCBI lineage: Eukaryota > Viridiplantae > Streptophyta > Pinopsida > Cupressales > Cupressaceae > Sequoia > Sequoia sempervirens. The sequence goes on along the minus strand of VDFB02000017.1, from coordinate 37,281,119 downwards.
CAGTCTTAATTAGATGAGAATGCACAATGTATTCAATTCGTTAAACAAGTGATACTGATTATGTTCCTTGTAGAAGATTACTTTCCTAACATATAAGTATAGGCTACCCAACACAATCCCATAGATTTGGTGCAGGGGCACCCAAGCTCCTTAAGGATCACTTCAAGGGTCAGGAGGATGCAGGAGTCATGAAGATCTTTAACACATCTCAGAGCATCAATTATGAAAATTTGAAACCTATAATTACTTTTGGAATGGATAAATGCAATAAGGTCCAATCAAAAGTCCTGAGGGTCCAGATAACAACCTTAGGACCAAAATAAAATGTAATTGGACCAATAGTGTCCTAGGGGTCTAGATAGGTTTTGTTTATGTTAATTTAGGTTGAATGATAGAATGCAATAAGTTTTAGATGGTTTTAGTCAGTAGAAGTTAATAACTGAAGAGTTGGAAATTCAAATTTTGAAATCCAACGGCTAGTTTCCTTTTGGGCGGGTAAGTAGTTTTTTAGATGTTTTAAGAATAAAAATGTAATAAAACCAATCCAAATCGGTTGGAGCAGTTAGGGAATGAGTTTACAAATATGGAGATATCATTTGTATGGAGGGTTGGTTGTTGGTACAGATTTTGTACGGACTGCTATAGGAAAGAACAATAAAACATAAAATTTCTTGCAATTTCTTGTGTCTTTTGATGAATTTTTGATTGCCATTGATGAAATTTTCAGTTGGATGATTTAGGGACTTGTATTTACATGTTTTGAAACCATTTGAAAGTCCTGAAAACAATAAAAATCAGCTCTTTGTACATTAGTATTGACTGTCTCAAGGAAATTCAGTTTTTTCACTAATTTTTGGTGGTTTTCATGGATGTTTGATCCATTTCATGGAGGAATGTTTTTGTAACCTATGAAATGGATCTCTTCTAACATGTATCATATGCATCTAACAAGATAATGTGCAAGAAGGAAGAGTTCTAAAGTGTACACTGAGTTTTGACAAGACAAAGTGCTTGAAAATGGTGCCTAAGGTATAGCAGTAGGAGATATACCTAAATAAGGGGAATTTTTTTGAGTTGAAGTTGTTTAAACATGTTGAGTTATTGGTGAAAAGTCAAAGAACCGGGTTCGAAGTGTTTGAAGGTTAAGATCCAAGAAGCCCCCAGCTTAAGCAATTCTATTGAGGGGTTTTGTGTTTGGTGAGTCTTAAGTGGTACTATAGAGTCTAAGACCCTAAAAAATTTTAGTTTGGGAGAAATTTTGAGACAATCAGAAATTTCTTACAATCTAGAGTTGCTCTGAGTAGGGTTGCTTTGGAAAAGAGGGCTAATTGGGCCTTAAATTTGTGGAAACAACAGGTTTTGGAGGGACTGGTTTGAAACAAGTGCCATCAGGGTTTGGATATGTTGTGTAGCATCGTAAAACACACTTGAATCAGTCATTAGGCTGGGGAGTACTTTGGGGAAGTTGAGAGAAAAGTCCAAAAAATAGTCGCTAGAGGCCTAGTTGGGCTAGAAGCCTAGTTAAGGTGAAAAAGTGGGTTTTTGTCTAAGTCAGAGCCTTGGGACTTTGAAATCATTCAAGACAGGGTTGATTGATTCTCCTAAGAGTATTCCAAGGGGTTGGGTCCATAAGAGAAGGTCTTAGGTCATAAGTGAACTATTGAGGCTTGTCTCCATTAGGGTGCCTAGAACAGGGTTTAAGAGTGCATCTTTGAAATTTTTTAAAATCATTGTGATTCTTCCAAAGTCCCATACCCTCTACATCAAAGTGGTATCAGAGCAGAGAGTAGGTCCTTTTAAGGGTTGAAGGTTCAACAATGTCACCTAAAATTCAATTAGCAAGAGAGTTGGAGGAGTTGAGGGAAACCTTGGAAAGGGAAAGAAGGGAAAGAAGATAACAAGAAGCAGCAAGAGAGTAGGCTAAAACAAGGGAAGAGAGGAAATGGAGAAGGGAGACAGAAGCTATGTAAGCTAGGATAAATATCCTTGAGAGAAATAGGATGAGAGAAGAACAAGAAAACCAAGAAGATAATGATGAAGAAGAAGAGTATGTGCGGATAAATCAAGAACAACCAGCAGATGAGATAGAAGACCCCAAGGAAAGGAGGTTAGTAAGGTTGTTGAAAGCAGTATGAGGTCATGGAGGAAAAATTCACATAGATTTTCCTATCTATCAAGGGAAGACAGATAGTGAAGAGGTGTTAGGATGGCTTGATGCCTTAGACAACTATTTTGAGTTTGAAGAGATGGAAGAAGAGAGGAAGGTTAAGTTTTCCAAAACCAAGTTGAGAGGTACAACATTGACATGGTGGACTACTTTTAAGAATGATAGGATGGCTAGGGGATTGGCAAAAGTTTCTACATGGGCAAGAATGAGGAGTTTGGTCAAGGAGGAATTCCTACCATCCGATTATACAATTCATGTGAAGAGGATGAGGCTGAATTTAAGACAAAAGGACATGGATGTGATGTCCTATATAGAGAAATTTCACAACCTTAGTATCAAAGGAGGATATGAGGAAGAAGATGAAAAAGTAGCTAGGTATATCAATGGTTTGAGGTATAACCTACAAGATGAAATTGGTTTGCAGGTACCAAGGACATTAGGAGAATGTTTTCAGTTGGCCATTAGAGAAGAAGAAAAGGTGAAAAGGAAGCAAGAGAGGTCAAGCAATGGTGGAAGAGGAGGTAGTTCAAACAGAGGTAGAGGTAATAGAGAACAAGGGCAAGGCAGCAATGATAAAATCAACAATGACAAAGGAAAAAAAGAGGTGTTTTCAGATCAAAGAGGAGGATACACTCATAGAGAAGTTAGATTTGGACAAGGTAGAGGCACATTCATAGGTAGGTGTTTCAATTGCAATGAGCCAAGGCATACCTCTTTCAAATGTCCTAAATGGGAACAATCAGATAGGGGCAGAGATAGGAGGGAAAATTTGGTGCAAGAAGAATAAGACAAAAAGAAGGAATCAAAGACATTGATGGAAGACCCTGTGATTGATGGTGAGTTCCTTATGGTAAAGCAAGGGGAAAGACTACATCAAGAACCAAAGGGAACTATTTTCAAGACAAATTTTCTCAGTCATGGTAAAAAATGTAGATTGCTTATAGATTCAAGATCACATAGCAATTTGGTTTCATCTGATATGATAGCCAAGTTAGGAATTGAAACCTTTGATCATCCTATTCCATACAAGGCCACTTGGGTAACTCAATTGCAACATGTAGAGATTAGTAAGAGGGCTTATGTGGATTTTTCAATTGGTACATATCAGGACATGGTGATTTGTGATGTCATTCCAATGACTTGTGGTCATATCATTTTAGGGAGACCATGGCAGTATACTAGGCAAACAATGCATGATGGATACAATAATACATATTTGGTACACAAGGGAGGTAATAGGTATAAGTTGAGGCCTTTTCCTTTGGAGCAGTTAAATGAAAAAAAATTGATCTGTTTTGAGAAGCATTTGCAAGTGAATATGCAGGGTAAGACAGGGGAAGATACTGGCTGGGGGAGAAATGACAATTTGTAGCAGAGTTATGATGCATACAGTCCTAAAAATTAGAACATTTGGGACTTGGGAAATATCAAGGTTCGGGGTATTGAATGCCCTATTTTTGAAGGTAATAGACGTGGTGTTTCCCTACAAAGAACTCAGTGGAATGAAGGCAACCATAGAGCACAAGGACAGACTGAGATCAAATATCAAGGAGGACAAACTAATCAATGTTTTGATTCTACCATCAGTGCAGGTTGGCAGAAAAGGAAGGTGACTTTGGGAGATTTCATGCTCTATAATCAGAAGGTGCAATCATACAGGAACAAGGATTATTGTGGTGGAAACAAGTTGGATACTTCTTGGGGCAAGAGTCTTTTCTTTCTTGGCGAGAATGGTGCAGGGGCATCCAAGCTCCTTAAGCATCACTTCAAGGGTCAGGAGGATGCAGGTGTCATGAAGATCTTTAACACATCTCAGAGCATCAATTATGACATTTTGAAACCTATAATGGCTTTTGGAATGGATAATTGCAATAAGGGAATCAAAAGTCCTGAGGGTCCTGATAAGGACCCTAGGACCAAAATAAAATGTAATTGGACCAATAGTGTCCTAGGGGTCTATATAGGTTTTCCTTATGTTAATTTAGGTTGAATGATAGAATGCAATAAGTTTTAGAGGGTTTTAGTTAGTAGAAGTTAATAAATGAAGAGTTGGAAAGTCAAATTTTGAAATCCAACGGCTAGTTTCCTTTTGGGCGGGTAAGTAGGTTTGTAGATGTTTTAAGAATAAAAATGTAATAAAACCGATCCAAATCAGTTGGAGTAGTTGGGGAATGAGTTTACAAATCTGGAGAAATCATTTATACGGAGGGTTGATTGCTGGTGCAGATTTTGTACGGACTACTACAGGAAAGAATAATAAAACATAAAATTTCTTGCAATTTCTTGTGTCTTTTGATGAATTTCTGATTTCCATTGATGAAATGTTTAGTTGGATGATTTAGGGACTTGTATTTACATGTTTTGAAACCATTTGCAAGTCCTAAAAGCAATAAAAATCAGCTCTTTGTACATTAGTACTGACTGTCTCAAGGAAATTCAGTTTTTTCACTAATTTTTGGTGGTTTTCATGGATGTTTGATCCATTTCATGGAGGAATGTTTCTGTAACCTATGAAATGGATCTCTTCTAACATGTATCATATGGATCTAACAAGCTAATGTGCAGGAAGGAAGAGTTGTAAGGTGTACACCAAGTTTTGACAAGACAAAGTGCTTGAAAATGGTGCCTAAGGTATAGCAGTAGGAGATCTACCTAAATAAGGGGAATTTTTTTGAGTTGAAGTTGTTTAAACATGTTGATTTATTGGTGAAAATTCAAATAACCGGTTCTGGAAGTGTTTGGAAGGCCAAGATCCAAGAAGCCCTAGTTTTAGAGCAATTTATTGATGGTTTTGTGTTTAAGAGTCTTAAGGGTATCATAGGAGTCTAAGACCCAAAAAATCCTTAGTTTGGAGACATTTTGAGACACTATATAAAGTTTCATAATTTGGAGTTAAGATTTGAGTAGGGTTGCTTTGGAAAAGAGGACTAATTAGGCCTTAAATTTGTGGAAACAACAAGTTTTGGAGGGATTGGTCTGAAACAAGTGCCATTATGGTTTGGATATGTCATGTAGCATCATAAAACACACTTGAATTAGTCATTAGGTTGGAGAGTCCTTTGGGGAAGTTGAGAGAAAAATCCAAAAAATAGTCGCTAGAGGCCTAGTTGGGCTAGAAGCCTAGTCAAGGTGAAAGAGTGGTTTTTTGTCTAAGTCAGGGGCTTGGGACTTTAAAATCATTGAAGACAGGGTTGATTGAGTCTCCTAAGAGTATTCCAAGGGTTTGGGTCCATAAGAGAAGGTCTTAGGTCATAATTGAACTATTGAGGCTTGTCTCCATTAGGGTGCCTAGAACAGGGTTTAAGAGTGCATCATTAAAATTCTTGAAAATCATTGTGCTTGTTCCAAAGTCCCATACCCTCTGCATTAGATATCAAGTGGAACCACATCAAATTCAACCTCATCTATAAACTTAGATGTTATTGCAAATCTTAAATTGCATTTCTTAGTTACTCACAATTTGTTATCATTGCACACCCAACCTAATGGATATGGTTTCTTATGTGGCTTTGTTTTCAATCCCAACTGTTCAACAACTTCTAAAATTAGACTAACTTGGGACCTACTATCTATTAGTGTATCAATCTTAGTGTTCTTAGAAATCACCCTTATATGGAACAATTCACATCTTTTACTATCTTCAAGAACAACATGACTTTTAGAAGTAGAAGCACATGAAACATCAGTGGTAGAATCATTACCAACAAAAGCTATACCTTTCAAACCCACAATTGTTATCTTTTTTTCATCATAAGAATTCGGTCCAAGATCCTGAATGACAGTTGTAGCCTTTTTCTTTCATTTATGACCTTTAAACCATTTTGGTTTCAATTTTGGATGCAATTTCCAACACTTTGCATCTTTGTGCCCTTTCTTTTGACAATGTGAACAAGTAGGCTTTTCACCTTCCTCTTTCTTCACAATAGTTGCTTTCCTCTCCTTACCCTTCTTATTGCCTTCAATTGGAGGAACAAATTCCTTTTTTGATTTGAAACTTATGTTCTTTTCACCTGCTTCAATATGGGTTGCTTGTACACACACTTCATCAAAGTTAGATGGATTAAACATCAAGATTGTATGTTTCAAATGTGAATGTAAACCACCTATATACTTTAATAAAGTTTATTGTGTATAAAGAGGAATGTCAAGAGTAAGTGCTTTCTTCCTAAACACCTGTGTATACTCTTGCACCATTTTTCCTTTACCCTATCTTACATTTTTCCAGTCCATAACAACTTTTTGCATATAACCCAAAGGATAAAACTGTTTCTTTAAAGCAGAAGTAAATTCATACCAAGATGAAATAATGATGCAGGAGCATCTAGTGGTGTAAGGGCAATCTTGCATCACCCAAAAAAAAGTTAAATTTCAAGTTTCTTGGTTTTTAGATGTTTTTACATTTTTGGATACCCTTTTCGTCATAATGAAATTCCCAATTTATGGTTTTTATTTTCAGTTCATGGGTTGAAAGATATTGCAATTTTAGTTTCCCAGATTTGCACTTAAAAATCTTCTGAGTTAGATTTGAGGCACTTAGAGCTCCCGGATCGGCCCTGAAACTTGTTGAAATCGGTGTCGCAGATTTTGAGCGTGTTATTGACTTCGAGACCTTTCCAACGGTTCAAACGGTTCATGAATCGGAGTCCCAAATCAAAAGTTATGGCCCCGGGAAGTTGGCGCACTTTCTAGAAGATACAATTACAAATGCTCTTTTGAAATTTGAACTTCATGTTGTAAATTTTTGGCGCCAAACTGCCTAAAGTCAAATTTGAATGTTGTTTTGGCTCCAAACTAATGAGGAGCTCTATTTATGGTGGGTTTCTAATTTTTGGGTAACTTTTTGGGGGACAAGCTCGCATATTGCGAAAGGGTTATTTTGTAGCTGTCTGTAACTTGCATGTGTTGTAGAACTTGGGAGTTTAGAGATCCTCTACATGTAAACTCCATTTCCTGAATAATAAAATTATTCTTTGTTTGTAGGTTATTTTCTAGAAGTCTCCGGGTTGCGCCCTCATTAGGTGGTATTAGAGTTGGTTTTCTTGAGCGTGTGGACAGATCACCGATCATGAGGTAGTTCACACGGGGACTATGGTTGTGGGTTTGAGATATTAAAGATGTATCCAAGAGTGATGCCTAGTAGGTGTAGCAATGCCAGAGGTGGAAGAGGTGGTAGAAAATGTTGGTGGAAGAGATGCAATCGCAGCCCTCAGGAGATAGATTGATGCGCTAAAAGAGTAGTTGAGAAGAGGGTTAAACCCAAGGGGAGAAAGTGAGGATGAAGGAGAGAGGAAGAAGAAGCAATTGATCAAGACCAAATGCGACTAATAAGGGACATTTCGAAGATCGGGAAAAGACCTAGAGCGGAAGTCCCCAGTTATTTCGGATGTCTGAACCCGGAAGAGTTGATCAACTGGATCAATGAGCTAGAAGAATATTTTGAGTATGAGGAAATAGAGGACCCAGATCGGGTTAAGTTTGCGAAAATGAACCTGAAAGGCCATGCCAGTATTTGGTGGAAAGAGGTCTAGTTAGAAAGAAATCAAAGAGGAAAAGGCAATATCACCAGATGGGATCGCATGGTAGAGAAACTGAAGAAGCAGTTCATACCAGTGGACTACGAGTTAGATCTATTGAATAAATTGCAAGGGTTGAAACAAGGAAGCAGATCTGTGAAAGAATATACTAAAAATTTTCACAAGATAATCATTAGAATGGGTCACGCAGAGGCCAATAAGGAGAAGGTAGCTCGATATCTTAATGGGTTACGACCGAGCATTTAGGAGGAGTTAAGCCTAGTCAGAATGACCACCATTGAGGATGTGTATCAGTTTGTTCTGAAGGTGGAAGAGAAGCTGAAAAAAAGATTTGATGGCAAGAAAAAAGGATGAGGAGGTCAAAGTGGAAGGGGCAGTGGAAGACCTTCAGAAAGCCAAAATAATGATGAAAAGAAAAGTGAAGATGTGGGTATCAATCGAAGCCAAAGGAATGACAACTTCTACCGCCCTCATGATCAAAACAGTGGTGATCAAAGAGGTAGAGAACGAGGGAGATATGGACAAGGATCTGGAAGAGGTGGTTTCAGAGGAACGTGTTTCCAGTGTGATGAAGAAGGGCATCGAACCTATGAATGTCCACAACACCAGGGAAGGGCAGAAAAAAGGCCAAAATGTCATGGAAGGGTTGCGCATGTAGATGAGGAGGCTCAATCTGAACATTCAAATGATGCTAAAAAGGGAGAAGCCCTAGTGATTAGGAGAGCCCTAGTGACTGAGGAAAAGGAACCAGAATAGAGGAAGAATCTATTTTGCACAAGGTGCAAGTGTGAAAGAAAATGTTGTGATGTCATTATTGACAGTGGGAGCACTAATAATCTGGTGTCAGAGGAGATGGTCACAAAGTTGAAGCTAAAGAGGGAAAGGCACCTGCATCCGTATTGGATTGCCTGGTTGTAGAAAGACCACAAATTCTTGGTCATTGAGCAATGCCTAGTAAAGTTCAAGATCGGGAGCTACCATGATGAGGTACTATGTGATATCATCCCCATGGATGCATGTCACATGTTGTTGGGGAGGCTGTGGTAGTTCGATAAGCGAGCTATACATGATGGCCATGCAAACACTTATTCCTTGACAAAGGATAGGGTTCGTTACAAGTTGAAACCCCTGAAGGAGACCGAAGAAAAGGTATGCAATAGTGCTAGAATTTGTTGTGTAGATGGAAGACAATTTTTAGAAGGTATGAAGCATGAGCGTGTGTGTTATGGATTGATTCCTAGAGTGAGTAAGGAGGATAGTGAGAAGGTTCCCAAGGAAGTTTCTGGGATGTTGGATGAGTTTCAGGATATTGTTTTTGATAATGTACTTGAGGGTTTACCACCAATAAGGAAGATCAGTCATCAGATTGATTTGATTCCTGGAGCTAGTTTGCCAAATAAGGCAGCTCATAGAATGACTCTAGCAGAAAATGAGGAGTTGAATAGACAAGTTCAAGAGTTGTTGAGAAAGGGTTTGATACGGGAGAGTTTGAGTCCATGTGCCGTACCTACAGTACTAGCACCAAAGAAGGATGGGGAGTGGATGATGTGTATAGATTCCCAAGCCATAAATAAGATAACAATCAAGTACAGATTTCCCTTGCCAAGGATGAA
>VDFB02000017.1:37127061-37270177 GCA_007258455.2 Sequoia sempervirens | reverse complement strand
CGTGTGTGGCTTAGGTTGTCCGCGGGATGTGAAGAAGTTTGTACAAAGTTGTAGGGTATGTCAGATGGTTAAAGGAGTGAGCCAGAATATAGGCTTATATCGGCCCTTACATGTACCAGAGAGGTCGTGGGAGGATATAAGTATGGACTTTGTTCTTGGTTTTCCAAGGACACAACGAGGGAATGATTCAGTCTTTGTGGTGGTTGATAGGTTTTCGAATATGGCACATTTCATTCCATGTCAGAAGACCCATGATGTAGTCCACATTGCTGACTTGTTCTTCAAAGAGCTGGTGAGGCTACATGGTCTGCCAAAGAGTATTGTTTCAGATCGTGACACCAAATTTGTGAGGTACTTTTGGAGGACCTTGTGGAAGAAGCTGAAGATAGAGTTGAAGTTCAGTTCTACACACCATCCACAAACAGATGGGCAGACAGAGGTTGTTAACAGGAGTCTAGGTAACCTACTGAGATGTTTGGTAGGAGATAAACCCAAGGGATGAGACTTAATCTTACCCCAGGCAGAATTTTCTTACAACAATTCTGTCAATAGAAGCACTGGTAGATCACCATTCTAGATTGTGTATGGAGGTAGCCCCAGAATAGCTCTAGAATTGAGGAAGATGGACCAAGAGAAGAAAATAAGTGTTGAAGCCGAAGATTTTGTAGAACACATCAAAGATATACATGAGAAGGTAAGAGAACATATTAACAAGATGAATATGCAGTATAAGGCTAAGGTAGATCAAAAGAGGAGGTATAAGGAGTTTCAGATTGGTGATGAAGTGATGGTCCACTTGAGGAAAGAAAGGTTTCCAATAGGAACATATAACAAATTGAAGATGAAGAAATTTGGTCCTTGTAAGATTTTGAAGAAGCATGATTCAGGGAATGCATATGAGGTAGAGTTGCCTGATGGAATCAACATTTCCCCTGTGTTCAACATTTCAGATTTGACATAGTATCATGAAGGTGGAACGGAGAAAGCACCAGCAATAGGGCAGTATGGCATTCCAACACCTACTTCAGAAAGGGAGGAGATTGAAGCAATCTTGGATAGTTGTGTGGGAAAGAGTACCAGAAACAGGCAGTATGAAGAATATCTAGTGAATTGGAGAGGAAGTCCTGTGGAAGATTCATCCTGGCTATCTAAGGCAGTGGTTGACCGGTTGGGTTTTCCTCAACCATCTGAGACGTGATGGGGTCACTTCTCAAATTACCCTGGGTGTCTGATGCAGGAGCATCTAGTGGTGTAAGGGCAATCTTGCATCACCCAAAAAAAAGTTAAATTTAAAGTTTCTCAGTTTTTAGATGTTTTTACATTTTTGGATACCCTTTTCATCATAATGAAATTCCCAATTTACGGTTTTTGGGTAAGTGCACCGAAATGGTCCCACTTTCGTGGCCAAACTAATAAATAACACGTGCGTGTTATAGTTTTCTTTGCAAATTTGCTTTGGTATTTGCCTTGGAATACCAACCCAAAGGCTTGGAGGGCATTCCCAAAGACCAGAGACGTGTTTTTTCCAAATTCAACAAATTTTCACATAATCGGGTTCGTGCTCACCATAAAGATTGCATCTAGTTCAATATCAAGAAAATCAAACACATGAGTAATGTTAGGTTCTTTATTAGCTTTCCAATGATGTAATTTTTTTCACTTTCTAACAATGTTAAGCCTTTCATCCATAATTTCTTTTGTTTGTATGTCTGTTTTTCTTCAAAAAGCAGTGTTTGGTATTTTTTCGCTATAAATTAACTGTCATCGAATTTGAAATAAATTACATTTTTAGAAACTAGACTCCATTCTACAATTTAAAAAATTAAAAATTAAAAAAAATCTATTAGTTTCAAAAAAATTTAGGGGGAGCACGGCCAAAGTTCTGCTTTTTAGGAAGTGCCCACTTAGAAAATTAATAAAAAATCAAATATTCATTAAAAAATTATCAGAAAATATCTAGTCCTTACTACATACTGTTATCTAACTTCTGACCAGAGCGATTTTGAAAATACTACAAAAAATTCCACCGTGCTCAGGCCACACAAGAGTTGCTATGTTATGTTTTTCTAACAGAAACAACAAAAATTTGTGTGTGTCCCTCTTTTGAACCCCTTAATCTCAAACATTTTCAAAATAAATTAGTAGTTTAGAAAGTAGACTTGAAGCACTGCGGTCCTTGTTTTTGTTCCATCTAAAAATTTTGAGTGTAGCTATCCTCAATTTCACATCCAAGGTCAGTATTTCCTGATTTCAGAAAAAAAGTGGCCACTTAAGCCCCTTTTTTGGGAACCATCTTGGTGCACTTACCCTTTTATTTTCGATTCTTGGGTTGAAAGATATTGCAGTTTTTGTTTCCTAGATTTGCACCTGAAAATATTCTGAGTTATATTTGAGGCACTTAGAGCTCCTGGATCAGCCCCGAAACTTGCTGAAATTGGTGTAGCGGATTTTGAGTGCATTATTGACTTCAAGACCTTTCCAACGGTTCAAACGGTTTGCGAATCGGAGTCCCGGATCATAAGTTATGGCCCCGAGAAGTTGGCGCACTTTCTAGAAGATACAATTGCAAATGCTCTTTTGAAATTTGAACTTCATGTTGTAAATTTTCGGCGCCAAACCACCTAAACTCAAATTTGAATGTTGTTTTGACTCCAAACTAATGAGGAGGTCTATTTATGGGCGGGTTTCTAATTTTTGGGTAACTTTTTGGGGACAAGCTCGCATATTGCGAAAGGGTGATTCGGTAGCTTTCTGTAACTTGCATGTGTTGTAGAACTTGGGAATTTGAGATCCTCTACATGTAAGAAGCTCCATTTTCTGAATAATAAAATTATTCTCTTGTTTGTGGGTTATTTTCTAAGTCTCGAGTTGCACCCTCATCAAATAATTTTACCATGTGTAGCAAGATCATCTTGAATCTTACTCTCCCACTGGATTTTGGAAGAATCATGCAAGATATGATGAACCTTGCAATACACTTCGATTTGCTTAAGCCAGTTATCCAGTTTTTCTACATCCAATTCACCATTATATATAGGCAACTCAAATTTAACATCCATTTTTAACAAAGGTGTTTGCACAAGTTGTTTTTTTCTAGAAGAGTTAGGTGAAACAGAAGAAGAGGGTGAAGATGAAGAAGATGAAGAAGACAGGGATGGAGGTTTAGGAGGGTCACCACCACCTCCTACTCCTTTACCTTTGTCTTTTTTCAAGGAGCATTCAACTTCCTTCTTCTTCCTAGCCTTTCCTTCCTTTTTCCTTTGTCCTTCTTTCCTCTCTTGGAAAAGAACTTCCACCATTGACTTCATCTCGAGAAAAGCTTTCTACAAATCTTTCTCATCAAGCTTTGTAGAAATTTATTCAGCTCCCATCTTTGATCATGGAAAGGTCCCTTGTTTTCTAATATCTAGGTTGAACTCTGTAAGTGCACCTTCTCCTTGTTTCAGTTTCAACCTGGTTAACATTCACCACTTGCAAATTTTCTTGTTAAATGCTTTGATACCACTTGATCTATAATTAAAGAGCTACAAATAATTTTCACTTAACTCTTAATTACATAATTTTCCTAATCCAACACAATTATGTGGTTATGAATCTTAACCATTGAGGGGGTAAACTAGGTACACTTAATACTTTATCCAAAAAAATTAATGAACATAAACTGAAAACTGAAAGAATTAAAATACTGAAGAAAATTAGGTGATAGAAGAGAAAAAGAGAGATCATTCTTGATAAAGGAGTTCGTCCGATTAGGACATCTCTGGGTCCGCTTCTCAATGTTGACCACTTTATTAAGATTGCCAAGCACCTGAAAATTCCTTCTTACAATTCTCCAAGCTTGTATAATAGTCTCCTCACAATCTCACTCTCAATTTTTTTACAATTCTTGGTGTAATATCACCTTGTAAAGTTCTCCTCCAAAAATTCCTCGAAAGAGCATAAAATTTTCTCTCAAAACACCCAAATGTAAAACTCACACTCCTAACCCCCTTTTATACATAATTTTGCATATGGGGTTAAAAACCACCATAATAAATAAAATAACTCCCCTCAAACAAATTAGCCCCTTTTAAATATTTTGTTCAACCCCTTTTGGCCTTTAATTAGGCTTCATAACAATTTAAGGGGTTAAAATAACCATAAAAGGTTATTTTGTTAATAAATTGGACTAGAATATGCTTTAAATATGACACAACCCATTAAAAACAATAACTTCCCCATACAAAAAACAATTTAATTTTCTTAAGCCCTTAGCACCTATTCATGGGCTCATTTGGTATTTTTTTTATGAGTTAATCTTTTTGACTTTTAGGAGATTTGGATTCCACCAAATCCAGTTAGGATCCCACAAAATTTAATCCCACCAAATGGATTTTGTGGAATAAACTTCCACTAGTTTACTTTTTTCAAAAATAAATCATGGTGTACATGAATTTTGTGAGTTTTTTGCCACATCACCTGCAATTTCCATGTCACCATCCAATCAACTGCCATGCCACATGCTAACATCATCATTTTGACTAAAACTTTGACCTAGTGTAACTTTGGCATACGGTCTTCATTTTTTATGAAACGAACACTGTTGGAAAGGTCTTGACAAGCTCTTTGTAATGATGCTAATTTTGAACACTTTTGTGACAATAAATTTTTCACCCTTTTTTTTTCTCTGGCCCCCTGGTTCGCTAGTTTGACTAATCTTTGACCGAGCATAACTCTTGCCTATGACCTCCTTTTGATGCAATTCTAGTTGCATTAGGATTGTGTCGGCAATCCCTACATAATGATGCTAATTCTGAGAGATTCTAAGACTGTGAGATTTTTTGAGGTTTTTTGGATCCATCTGGATCATCAATAATCCCAGTACATAGTTGCATAAACCTCTATCTATGTTGATACAATTTAATTCATTATTTGAATGAAGGTAATAACACTAAACAAACATTCAAGGAAAAAACAAGAAGAAAAATACCAGTAATCTTTGATTTCTTATATTCATAATCTATGCAATACATACTGTGGAGTCAACTAGCTCAGATTATTGTGCATTTACAAACAAAACATGACAATACAATAATGGAATCCTCAATTACATGACTCATATTATCCAAAACCTAAAACCAACACTCTTTCATTTTCAAACCTTGTTAGAAAAGAGTGTTCCCATGAGACAAAAGAATGAGTCACACCTTCAAATGAAACATAAAACCATACTTAAGAAAAATACAGAAACCCTAAAATGGAAATCTCTATAGAAATCTAGCATCATGTGAGTCTTCAAATAAAAACACTTCATCCCCACTATTAAATGTCCACTCTATACTTTGGTTTATTTTTAGCTTCTGCATTTTGCTTGCATTTACCTTTATTCTGCAATAGAAATTTACCCCTCTTTGTGAAAAACTTCACTCCCCATTTTACCCTATACTGAAAATGTTTTTCTATTTTTCCCGTGAAAGCCTAAATTATTTTCCTCATAAAGCTATAAAAAACCCACTTTTCCCATGCTTCATATATTTTAATTATTTAGTTTGAAAGCTTATTGTTTTTACCCATGAAATTTAAAACTCATTTTCTCGTGCTGCACTTCATTTTACATTTTACATTTAAAAATATTGCTTTTATGGTGAGGACCTTAATCATTTCTTGGGAAATATAAAAATATTTACCCATGCAGATTATTTCTTCAATTTGAAAAAGTCTGTGGTGCCCAACAGTAACTAATTTTATTTTGTTAGTGAAGACTTTTAAAGCTTTTATTGGGCATCTCACCTTTTAAAGTATTTTTAACTCATCGTGAAATATAACTTCAAACATTACCTTTATTGATTTACCACGGGCATACCATCTTCCTCCCAAATTCCCTATCGTCCTATGCTAATGTCAACACATGCCTTCATGGGCTGGCAGAGAAAGCTTGCTTTTTGTTCTGCTGCATGTCCTTGAACTATGGTGGCACTAAGAAAAAAATTACAATCATTAACCAAATCAATGCTTGAAAAAGAAGAAATTTATTTCATATATTTTGCAAAGAGAAGGAAATTTTATTACATCCATAGCAAGAGAACTATGTGCAAGTCGTTTTTATTGCATTTGGATCTTTTCCTTGCTTACTTGCAATTTTCAGAAGCTCAAAATGTTGCAAAAATTCTCCTAAGGCATAAGGAATACATTGGCAAAGCTTTTGGATGAAGAAATGACTGCATTGAGCTTGTAGACACTTTGAAAATTTGCCCCAAATACAAAAAACGTGATTAAATTCACCCTCAGCACCTTCCACAATGAAAAGCCCTTCTACACAACAATGAAACACACTTTTGTAATTCACAAAAAACTCTAAAATCAGCCCCAAGAAGTTGGAGGATGTGCAAGGAATTATTATGCATTTTTCCAGTCAAATAACACTTAGAACATGCCCAAAACACATAAAAAAGATCATTTGAGACATTGGAAAAGTTGCAGGGAGCATTTTATAGGTTGAAATTGCACTTTTAATCCACAAAATAGCATGGAAACTTCTACTAAAAGATTTACATGCCCAACAACTCCCATTTCTCAGCTCCCCACTTCCTCGCAAGAAAACACTGCCATAAGCATTCACTCCATGGTGGGGAAGGCAATACATATAAAGTTGAAACTTTGTAATGTTTAAAAAAAAAAAAAAAATTCCCTAATTCCTCCTCTTTTCATGTGTATAAGATATGATAGGTATTTTAAAATGTGTAAAATATTTTAAAACTTAGCTTTTTTCAACATTAGAAAATATGTCAAATTTTAATTTCACCTACCATCCAAACTAGGAAAATTCACCACAGGAAAACTGGGACACTTGGAGCTATGAATTTTTATGAGCGACTATAAACAATTATTTAAAACATGTGTTTGTAATTGGATTTCACCTATCCATTAGAATTTTGGTACCTCCTTTGTAAATTGATCTGTAGGACGTGGTCACTGCAACCAAAAAGCATTAAAATAATGCATAAGATGACTTTTGTTTTTCATAAAAATGGAGCTAAAGATGTTTATAACCAAAACAAGAAATGGGTTGCATCTATAATCACAAAATTTGAAATTTTCTGAAACACCAATTTTAGCCTCCAGTCGCGATCATAAAATAATTGAAAAGCCCATCAAAACTCATCTTGGGGCCTAAAACTAAGCATGCATATTACCGTACGTACCAAAAAAATATTCCGCTAAAGGGATTTACAAGATGACCTCTGAGTTGAAAAATATTAATCGAAAAAGTGGGCCTTTGGGGCATATTCAGCAGGATGTAGACCTATGCTTTGTAGACACATTGAAGAGATATAGGCACTTCAAATTTGCAAAATTTGAAGGTGCCATCAATGGCTCATGTTCGGGGACACATTCCCATTTGTAGGTATATCAAGATTCTAGATCTTTGGGGAGTAGACCAAGTTCCAAATCCATTGGGTGCTTTGTAATTGCTCCTTTGTTCAATTTTTTAAACTTCATTTGATGGCCCTAGGCCACCAAATGAAAAAGAAGAACCACTGCTTCCCTTTGTCAAACTCTAATTTTTTAAAGGATTTGTTCTCCCTCAATCCATACTTTCCTTTGTCACACCACAACAACATGAGCAACTTCCTTCCCACAAAAACAAGTGTCGAGCTTCCTTTGAACAAGTGAGAACTTGCTCCATGTTTAGTTTTACTATCACATGGAAAGCAAATCACATAGGCCACATCAATACCACTCATTCCACTTTTTGATTCCGAGGCAAGTGACAAAGTATGAAGATAATGATCAAGAATATATGAGGACACAATCTTATCACATTTACTAACCCCCTCATAATGATTAGGCTGATAAAAGGTATCATCCCTCATAAACATTATGCAATCCTCTTGTGTATTAAGCAAAGAATGCTCACTCATTTGTAACTCCTTCAACTGAATTGCATCACAGGTAAGTTTATTATCATCCCAAAAACAAAGTCTAACCATATTATCATATGTCTTAAGGTTCTAAAAACCTGACTTATCAATATCCACAAGTACATTGTCCACATTCAAATCATAACATTCAAAAAAGGCATCAACATCCCAAACAATGTTTTCCACTTCAGGTTCATAAACAAGATTATCTTCATTCTTCATATTATCACACAAGTTCAAGCTTCAAATGTAGGTGCATATGATTTAGAATCTTTGTTTGCAATAAATCTCTCACAATGAGTGTTCAAAACACATTCACTATTGCTAGGAGTATCACACTCAACATTACCTCTTGCTGCATCAACATGAATGTCTAAAGCATACTACTCATGAGGAAGACAATGATTTGCAGATCTAGAGAAAAGATCCTCATATGCATCCATGTGATTGACACAATCACATTCTTCAATTGAAAACTCATCACAAAAACTATCATTAGCTGTATTAGCATTTTTCTTCTCATTTTCAATTTCATGTACAACTTCATCTATTCTATCATCGTACAAGCACTCAATGATAACTTCAAATCCAATAAAAAGGAGTAGAAGAATGTAAAGCATCAAACAAAAAAGGAATTCCTTGTTTGTCACTTACATTACCAACATATGCATGCTCCTCATAATCAACTACCTAAATTAATTCATCCAATGAATCTCTTGCATACATATCTCCTTCCTTGTTCATATTGCTGCAACAATCAACAGCCCACCACATTCTTCACTATCCAACTAAAAATCATCATTTGTTTCTTCATTGTAGCTGCTTGTGGATGATCTCTCCAACTGAAATTCATTACACACTTTGTCAATTGCATCTGATATACTATCATTTTCAAGAGTATTCCAAAAATCAACAAACTCTTTTGTCTCATCATCATGAAAGCTTGTATAAATGCTACACTCCACAATTGTAAAGGAGGTAGGAACAAGTGTACCATAGCACTGCTGATTACACATCTCCTCTTAAAAAAGTTTGTTCAATTCATATACATAATCATGTAATTGTGTAAGAGGACTTGTCTCTCACAACATCACATTCATTGATTGAAGAGAAAATATTCAAGTCACCTTGGTTTTATGCATCTAACCTTTCAATACAAGGCTCAAAAAATATTATACCCTCAATACAATGTGAACTGAGATGATCATTCAAGGAGAACTTAAGACTATCACAGGTTTTCATAACATCACCATGCATTTGTGAGCTTTTATAAATATTGTCATCATCATTATTGAAACACTTCTCACTTAAGGAAATCAATTCTACCTCTTCCCCTTGAGAAGAATCACAATCACTAGGGCTGCAAATAGAATTGTAATAATCTTGATCATCGAGACAAGAATGTTTTTCGGCTAGTTGCAAACTTCCATCTACAACACCATTGTTCTCATCATGAAGACATGAAACTTTAGAATTAGCATAATCTTCAATTGTATAGTCAAATTCTATAGAGGAGAAAATAATTTTAGTGTCATGTCCACATCATTATAGCCTTCTTTTGATATAGAAAATTGACTCACCATTTATGTACTCTTAGAACAAATAGTAGAATCCTCACACATTTCATTCATTTCATCATGATTGGTATGGCTGCAATCTTCATCTAGATAGATTTTCTCTATGGGCTGATTAAAGACCAAATCCTCACCACCTAATGATGCATTATCATTGTCTTCTTCTATACCATCTAGATCTATTTGATGAAATATGGAAAAAATACCATCACATTAGCTAGCATCATGTGACATTTCAATGATCAAACAATCATTTCCATGCATGTTCACCACTTGTCAACTAACTTTGTCAGTGGTAACCACTGGGGATTCCTTGTAACTGCTCAAGAAGCTTCTTTTCTCTCTTTATATACTATTTTTTCAATATTATGGCTCCTTCTAAGTGCTTCTAACTTCTCTCTAGCTTCACTCTAGCTTCTTTCCAGCCTTGGCTCTGGCATTTTCCCTTGTTATTTTACTTGCATAGTTCCATACAACTTGTTACAACAACTTCAAGCTCTCACATTCTCACAACACTCTTTGTAGCTCTATATCCCTTATCTTTTGCTTTCGAGCATCTTTGGATTCCATATCCCCTACCATTGCATCTCTATTTCATGATACGTGTTCTCCTCCTCGAGTTGGGATTTATTTTATCACTCATACTTGGTGGTGCAGGTTCTACTCTTGAAGCGGTTTATTCTTTCACCACACACTTTATCCATTTCAATTCATTTCTCTCTATCTTCTTGGCTTTCTATAGAGATGGGAACACCAAAACAGGGGTTTGACTAAGGTAAACCCGTATACAGCCACAACACTTTCTCTGGATCTTACGCATGCAAGTATTGAGGACATTCACGTGTTGGAGGCTTCATCACTTGCATGGTTGTGAGCATCTTCTTTCTTTCTTCTCTTTATCTTTATCATCTATACTTCACTTTATTGTAGTTCTATTGTATTTTGTTATCTTCACACATTTTGGAAGTTCTTAGTAATTAGACTATTTTTAGTCCCTTTGTTGTTTTCTGAGATATTCTCATTCTTTGGTCTATATCAGACACCAATGTGCCTCTAAGATGCCAACACGTCACACTATCATCCTTCTTTTGCATTGCCTTCCTTTGGTTGAGAGCTTGTCAGCTTGTCTAAATAAACTTTGTTACTCACTCTTTCTGATTCTAGAACTCTTGTGCCATTCCTTGAGGTTGTTTCTAGGGTAGTTCACCTTGTGAGGCTCTCTGTCTTGGAACCTGAAATTTCCTACCATTTTTTGCAAAATTCTAGGTACCCATGATGAAAATTTTGATTTTAGCACTTAGAAGTATAGTTGGAAAATCCACTCCAGTGGCCCACTTTGAAAAATCACAAAATGAAGCCAGTGCAATTTCACACAAAGTCACCTTGCAAGCATGCTTATCTAACATATTTGAGTGTGCATGCTTGATTTCAGCTTCATATGATTAGTTTTGTCAAGGTTTCAAAATACCAAGTTGAAGGGTTCTACGAAGGTTTGTTGTCTACACAGTAAAATCTATCAAAGAGACTAACTTTGGAGGCCAACATTGATCAACTGATAGATTTTCATGACGAAAAAATTGTTATTTCAGATTCTTCCCATGTAAATCTACCTTCATGCCAATTTTTTAGAACCCTAGCTCCTCACTTCGTATTTTTTCAAACTCAAAACCAAATGGGTTTTACACAGTTTTTGTGACTGCACTTCTAGAAATTTGCAAAAGGTCAACTTTGATGCTTTATATTTGGTGAAGGAAATAAAATGATGAAAATAAATCTTGCACACATGTCCATCTGACCTAAATGAACTAATACCCAAGATGGAAGCTTCATAGAATTAGGTTTGATATTTTTTCAAGATGGGAAGTTGGTGATTTCCAATTGGATTTTTAATAGGGGCAGTTTTAGAAATGCTAAATAAGAAACTTTGAGCATTAACAATTTTCAATCTAGATGAATTCACGCCAATCCATTTGACATTCATACTCCCCTATCATAACTCAACATGTGAGTGAATTTGCATGGCATTGAGACAAGTTTTGATTAGTTTTTCAAGATGATTCCAGAGGCTACATGGATTATTTTGATTAAAGTACAAAACATCAGAAGCAGCTTCTTACTAACTGTTCATATTAGAAAATCTTATCAAGGAGGAAGAGAAAGTCTTCCAAAATATTATGCAAGCAACATGAAGGGTGTGGTTATTGTATGTGTGAAATTTTAGTATCAAAGTAAGATAATATAAACACACCAATGCAACGTTGAACTACAGAAAGCAAGATAAAATGAAATGAAATCAAACAGAGCTTCTTTAGAACCGTTCCATTGTCCTCTATCTCCAGTGAATTTCTTGAAGTTGCTGCTCTCAGGTTGTGTAAGGAAATCTTCTCAGAATGGCAACCTATAGAATGAGTATGCAAGGGGAGAATACTTCTCTATCATATATGTTGGTGGAGGGAAAATGTTGATGCGGATATGCACAGGGGCTATAGATTATGCACAAGGGCTATGGATTATGGATGTTGTTGAAGCTATGATATGAGGATGATAGGCCATGATATGAGATACTAATATGCTAAGCTATTCTATGCTATGATTCTAGAATGCTATGAATGCTAAAAGGTTGTGCTATGCAAATTGGCTATAGTTTTCCCGTACAAAAGCTTCTCTCTTTTCAGAGACCTGACAGTCCTTTTTATAGATTTTCAGAGGCAAGAACCTGGCTAGCAAAGATCAATGGCTGTGAGATTGTCTGGTAATTTTGAATGATGATAGATGGAGAGGTTGAGAGGAAGATGGAAGATGTTGGGAGGTTAGAGAGAAGAATGGAGGTTTGTCTTCAACCCACAGGAACAACTTTGCTCAAAAACAGAGAAATTAATTTTCTATTTTGAAGTTTGTTTCACTATTGTTGTTGATAAATCCAAATTAAATAAATTTATTTATTTAATTTATGTGAGTTTGATATTCTATTTTAGGACTATAGAAGACTTAATTAAATATTTAGAATATTTAATTGCGAAGACTTTAGAATAATTAATTAAATATTTAGAATATTTAATTATGAATAGAATTTAGAAGAATTAATACTTAATCTTTATTTGAATAAAATATTCAAGCCAAGATTATATGGTAATTAATATAAATAAATCATAATGTTTATTTAATTAATTAAGAAATGGATAAAAAATGATTAAATAAACTTATTTATTTAATCGAAATGAAAGAATGAAAAATATAAATAAATTATTTGGATTTATTTATACGCAGATTGAATTCATAGATTTAATTAAATATTAAAAATATTTAATTAATTACCAGACTATTTTGATGTGACCATTTTTAGGTGTATACATTTTGCCCCTCTTTGAAGTGATGTGTTTTACGCATTGCTTCAAAGAATTTTGAAATTTTCCCCAGATGCTGATTATCGAATGATGATAGGTATATGCCCCCTTGGACGATGAATTGATAAGATTTTGATTTTGATGAATTTTTTTTTTTTGAATTTTTAGATTGTTATGATTTTTAATTTTTATGATTTGTAAGATGTCGATTCATCGTTTGAAAATGATGATGTGAAGAAATTGTCATGGAAAGATGTGAGATGAAAAATTGATGACCTAAATTGCCCTTGCTGTGATAAAATGTGGTAAAATGCACCAATTTTTCCTTTAAATAGGTTAAAAATGTCATTTTCCATGTCATTTTCCATTTTAACCTAGTAAAAATTGAATTTTTGAGCTCTAGAGTGAGAAAGATGGCACTTCTTATCCACCAGCACCGTTTTGAGCGCATCCGACAACATCAGCGGTTGGCACACTATGGACCCGCGATATGTAACCCGTTAAACTTTTGCTATTTGAAAATTTTCCATTGAGGGCATGTTTATCCCTGTTTTGATGTGAAAGGGTGTGTTTTAGTGCCCATGAGAAGTTTTGTAGCGCCCATGATGTGATGTGATTTTGTGTGATCAGTTGGTTCCCAAGATTGTTGGAAAACAAATAATAGCTGATAAATTTTCTTTTAAAATTGTTAAAAACAAATTAAGATTTGATAATTTTTCTTTCCATGATGATGAAAAACAAATAATTGATAATTTTGCTTCTAAAGTTGTTAAAAACAAACTGGATTGTGATCAATTTGCTTTCCATGATGATGAAAAACAAAGAATTGATAATTTTTCTTCTAAAGTTGTTAAAAACAAACTGGATTGTGATAAATTTTCTTTCCATGATGATGAAAAACAAATAATTGATAAGTTTGCTTCTAAATTTGTTAAAAACAAACTGGATTGTGATAAATTTATTTTTCGTGATGATGAAAAACAAATAGGTTGATATGTTCAGATTTGATTGATTTGTCGTGATGATGTGATATTGATGTTGCTTTGAATTGATGATTCTTTCTATGAAACAGGAGAGATTGGGCGTCTTGCAGTTACGAGAGAAATTCATGAAGACATGGAGATTGATTCCACAGCTTGTATAGGTAGATAGAGATGTGATCGAGGCATGCAAAATGAACTCATTACTTAAGATGCCTAAGGTGCGTCTCAACAGAGGTTTATTGACAGCACTTGCAGATAGGTGGCACAACGACATGAACACCTTTGATTTGCTGACAAGAGAGATTACCATTACTCCTGAGGATGTATACCGCATCTTGAGGATTCCAGTGATGGGCGAGGTATGGATGCTTTGAGATGTATATTCAGAGATGATCACATTGCAGGATATTATATCTCATGGGCAGAGATGACGGATTTGTATGCACCCTTACCCTCTATACTTGCAGGCTTTATTGGAGGTGTTTTGTGCCCCAACCATAGGTCAAAGGGTTTTGTAGTTAGGTGGGGTCATGTACTTGAGAGTATGGTGATGCAGGGTACATGATATGCTTGGGGATCATGCATGCTTGCACATTTATATGATGAGCTACACCATATTGTGTATGGTGGAGGTCAGAATTTAGCTGTTGGTTGTTCATTGTTACAGATATGCACATGGGAGCACTTTACTATTATGTGTCCATTGACTCGTGGACGCCGACCTGGCGGTCGACCGTATAGATTTAGATATACCGATGTCATTGCTTAGCCATGGCTGGGAAAACTAGATTATTGGCAGTGTCTTCTGGATGATCTCGAGATAGTATGCTGGAAGCCCTATGTAGATTGTGAGGCATGGCCAGAGCATGCTAGAGAGATGCCCTTTGTCTTTACTTCTAGATATCTGATTGGTCGTACTCCTAGGGTTATTGAGAGGTTTCTTCTTGGTCGAGTGTGGCGACAGTATGGTCAGCCTCATGGTATGCCATAGGGTTTGTCTATTTATGCACGTCAGCAGCAGGAGATTACAATGTGGGGTCCGCAGATTTCTTATGATGCAACAGTGGTAGAGTTTACCAGTTTGGGAGTACAGATGTGGGAGTACGGAGCTGATATTCTTGATGGGGGGATGACTCCAGAGTATGGTCAGTATGTGTTGGAGCATCCTGCACCACGATTATTTGATCCTGATGAGCCTTCCACACCAGTTGTAGAATAGAGACCACATAGAGCTGGACATAGGCAACAATGAGAGATAGCTTCAGAGGGTGATGACTCTGAGGAGGATGATGATGATGAGTCAGATGGGGATGGAGATAGTAGTGATGAGGAGAGTGGGGGTGATAGTGGTGGAGGAGGTGGCAGAGGTGGTAGAGGTAGCGGTAGAGGTGGTGGTAGAGGTGGTGGTAGAGGTGGACCCTAGATGAGACATTCAGATCCATCATCTTCAATAGATCTAGTGGGGCCGAGTCAGATATCTACCTTGTAGAGTAGAGTACAGAGCTTACTGGGTTAGCTAGCACAGGCACAGGCCTTGATTACATAGCTACAGGGACAGTTGACTACAGTGACGGCTGAGAGAGATACAACCAAACGACATGGTGAGGAGGCCATGGCCTTAGCTGACAGTCTGTAAAGAGCAGTAATAGTTGATAGCATGATGAGAGAGCTAACTAGAGCCATCTGGGAGGTAGAGTTCTATAGGATCAGATACCATGATGCAGTGCCACCCGAGCAGAGAGTGAGTTATACATAGTCTTAATCTACGCATAGTCGCTCTCGGGCTACTAGCAGGGGTGTATCACAGCCATTACCTCCAGGAGGTTCATCAGGGGCAGGTGGAGTAGGTCCATCAGGTGTAGGTGGGATAGGTCCCAGACCAGCACCATCAGAGGATAGCACTTCATAGTGCATTGTGCATGATATTCTATTGATACTCGGTTGAGACATTTGTATACACACTGATATGGTCCCTTTTTTGATGATGTATATCATGTGACACCTTTGTACATTTTGACATTCATTTTTGAGATATATGATATGCAGTGATGATTTATGATTAATGCGTCTATTTTCTATATGCATGATGTTTTATGCGATGGTTTACCAATGTTATGCTTATGATGTATATGTATGCATGATTTTTAGATATGAAAATGAAAGTAGAATGCTATGATATGATTACAATCTATTGATGAATGAATATGAATATTAATGTGAAATGATGGATAGTACAATTCATGAATGTTGTGTTTATGATGTATGCTTTATTTTTATGATTTTCTAATGCAAATATGTATGAAAAATGCATGTGATGATGTTTTTGTGAATGTCAAAATGTACTCAGTCATTTATTCGAAAAGATATAAAACATTTGATACTTTGCTAGGTTTTGGAAAAATCTATCAATGCAAAATGCAGATTCTAGAATGAATGTGATCTATACGAACCATGCAGGGTATCCGGACAATATTGCCATTCGGAGAGCTTATTTGTGCTTTTTGTGTCATCATAGAGCATTGAAATGTTGAAAGTTAATACAAGCATCAAAGGGTATGTTAGCACTAGTGATGACCAGAGTATTGCTTTCATGATTTTTGATATAGCAAGATAATACAAGCATCTAGGTATAAGTGAACCGAGATGACTTGAGTATTGCTTGCATAAACAGACAAGAGTTAACCTGTTTCCTATGCAAATTCCAAAATTTCATCAATGATACTTAGTAGAGCATGTCTCGCAACCAATTTGCATAGTACTAATGATTTCCTCACAAACAGCAGACAAAGAAAAATCATACTCCTTCCTTGCTTTTCTAGTTCAGTACATCATCGAATTGCTCCAGCGATATGATAGAAAATCAACAAACAATTCAAATTTTTCTTAAAGTATTTCAAACATTATTCAGATAAAGATCATCCAACTTGGTTATCAACATTGATGTTTGTGGTTTGATTAACATTGTTTGGACCATGTTGTTTGATTTTATTGGCATTAAGTGATCATTTTGGTGTTGTGGTTGATTTGATGCATAAATGTATGTTGTGTTTTGTCAAACTGTCATTTGTCCATTTGTGATGTTCTAAAAGCTCGTTGCCCCTCTCTTGTTTAGTCTGTGTTTCTGCCCCCAGTGTAAACACAACTTGAATATGATGGATATGTACAAATTTCATCAAGCCATGATGAAACACAAAGATTCTCGTTGCATGATATGGATATGATAGGTATGTAAAAATGATAAATATGGATAGATGATGCCGTAATGCAAGACATAAGCTAATAGATAGAGGAGCCTATTTTAATCACAAGTAGTGCCTGTTTGCCAGGTTTTCACCACTTGTTTTTATTGCACTTTTCCAAGACTTTTTCTGATATTTTTGTATTTTTAGACATAGAACTTCTTCAAATGAATGATGTTGATTGGTTCTTCAAAAAGGTCCCCTTCTGACATAGATAATTGATATGCGCCATAACCATATGCTGCAATGATAACAAATGGACCAAGCCAATTTGGCTCAAATTTTCCTTTCTTTTCTCTGCCTTGCTGATTGCGTGGATTTTCTTTCAAGACTAAGTCACCTAATTTAAATGTTTGTGGTTTAACTTTGTGATTGTAGCTATGTGACATAACTTGTTGATAACCCTTCAAATGATCAGTTGCATGTTGACGTCTTTCATCTAACAATTCAAGCTCTTGCAGACGAGATACTCTATAGTCTTCATCATTTATCAATCCTTTAAGTGAGACCCTAAGCGAAGGTATTTCAACCTCTAATGGTAAGATCACTTCTGCTCCATATACCAAGGCATATGGGGTAGCTCTCGTTGGTGTGTGAATGCTGGTTCTGTATGCCCACAAAGCTGGATTCAATTGGACATGCCAATCACGACCGACGTCATTTACTGTCTTCTTCAAGATTTTCAAGAATGTTTTGTTTGAAGCTTCTGCTTGACCATTTCCTTGTGGATAGTAAGGTGTGGAGAACCTGTGTTGGATGTGAAATCTTTCACAAAGTTTGTCAACATCCTGATTCTTGAAAGGCCTCCCATTATCAGTGATTATAGAATTAGGAATTTCATATCGACAGATGATGTAATTCAGGATAAATGAAGAGATTTGTTTACTGGTCATGATCGTCAAAGGAAGAGCTTTGATCCATTTTGTAAAATACTCTATAGTCGTGATGATGAACTTATGCCCATTTGATGATGAAGGATGAATTTTTCCAACAAGATCTAGTCCCCACTAGGAAAAAGGCCATGTCGGAGTGAAAGGCTACAGTTCTTGTGCAGGTGCATGAATAAGATTCCCATGGATTTGGAATTTAGAACACTTCTTGACAAAAGCAAAAGATTCTCTCTCCATGGTAGGCCAATAATATCCCATTCTAACAAGTTTCTTGGCTAAGGTTAAACCACTTGAATGAGTTCCACAAATACCACCATGAACCTCTTGTAAGGCTTTTTCAGATTCGTCACGTTCAAGATATCGAAGGAGCATACCATCAAGACCACGTCGGTAAAGGATATCGGCGATCAAGATATAACAGGATGATTGGCATATGAAATTCCTTTTTTGGTTTTGGGATAAGTCTAGAGGTAAGATGGTATCTTGCAAGTAGGTATAAGTCTTACCATATAAAGGTGAATCAGAACCGGTTAAATGACATATGACTTGGGTCTTAGGATTATCATAGGCGGGAGAAAATAATTGTTCCTCCAAGAATTCGTACCGCTTTTGATGTTCTGATAATTGTAACAAGGAAGCAATTGTAGCCATTGCATATGCAGCTTTATTATCAATCCTTGGGATTTGTGAAAACTTGATTGTCACAAAATACTTTTTAAAATCATCCACCATGTTCTTGTAAGGTAGCAACTTATCATCTTTAGTATGATAATCATCATTGATTTGATTAATGACAAGTTGTGAATCACCGTAGACTTGCAGCTCTGTAATCTGCCATTCCAATGCTATATTTATTCCTATGAGTAATGCTTCATATTCAGCTATGTTATTTGTGCACACAAACATCAACCGATATGATTTTGGAATGGTATGTCCTTCAGGTGTTACAAAAAGAATCCCTGCCCCCGAGCCTTGTTGTGTGTAGGATCCATCAAAGTACAATGTCCATGATTTCTTAATTGTTGCTATGAAGACATATGCATCAGGAAATTCAATGTGCATTGGATTTTCTTCTTGTAAGGGTACTTCAATCAACTGATCTGTGATTACCTATCCTTTTATAGCTTTTCGATCTACATAGTGAATGTCAAACTCACTTAAGATCATTACCCATTTTGCAAGTCTTCCTGTTAAGGTAGCTTTGCGTAAGAGGTATTTTAGTGGATCGATTTTAGTTATCAACTTAACTGTATGAGCCAACATATAGTGTCACAACTTTTGGGAAGCAAACACTACTGCTAGACAAGCTTTTTCAATGAAAGTGTAGTTTAGTTCATGACTTGTTAATGTTTTGCTGATATAGTATATGGCTCTTTCTTTACTTGCAGAATCCTCCTATGCAAGTAATGCTCCCAAAGATACTTTTGTTGCTGAAATATAAAGTATGAGGGGCTCTCCTAGAATTGGTGGAATTAGGACTGGTGGATTCATAAGATATTGCTTGATCTGATTGAATGCTGCTTCACACTTTTCCTCCCATTTGAATGGGAAATTTTTATGCAATAAATGTGTAAATGGTAAGCTTTTGTCTTCCAGTTGAGCTATAAACCTCCTGATGGATTGTAGTCATCCTTGTAGTGATTGAAGCTGACTGATATTTCATGGTGGCGGCATGTCCATTATAGCTTGCAGTTTTTCTGGATCAACCTCTATGCCCTTTTATGAAACAATGTATCCTAGGAGTTTTCCAGATTTAATGTCGAAAACACATTTCTTTAGATTAAGTTGTACATTGAACTTTTCCATTCTAACAAATATTTTGACAAGATTTCAAGATGTCCTTCTCTTGTGTTGGATTTAGCTAATAAGTCATCCACATAATCTTCCATGAATGTATGCATCATATCATGAAAAATTGTTGTCATTTCTCGTTGATATGTAGCTCCTGCATTCTTAAGCCCAAATGGCATGACATTCTAGCAATAGGTACCCCAAGGGCATGTGAACGCTATTTTATCTTGATCCTCTGGTGCAATCTTTATCTGGTTGTATCCTGAAAATCCATCCATTAATGTATACATTGCATGACTAGCAGTTAAATCAGCAATCATATCTATGTTTGGCTGCAAAGGGAAGTCATCTTTGGGACATGCTTTGTTCAAATCTCTAAAATCTGTACAAATTCTAATCCTTTCGTCTAGCTTTGAAACAAGTACGATATTGGAAATCCATTCTGCATAGTCAATAGACTGAATGAATCCAACATCTAAAAGCTTCTTTAACTCTTCTTTAACCAATAATGCAACATGTGGATGCATTTTTCTAAGTTTTTGCTTCACAGGTTTTTCCCCTGCATTTATAGATAGATGATGCATTATCAAATTAGGATCTAACCCTGGCATATCAGCATATGACCAAGCGAAATTGATTTGATTCTCCTTCAAGAACTCCATGAATTTCAATACTTCTTCCACTGTTAATGATGCTACAAGTTGCAAGATTTTTGGCTACTCTGTTGTACTTGTGTTGATTGATTCTGTGGGCTCAATCAAAATAGAAGATCTTTCTTGATAATGTTTGGGAAGAGTGTCAAGTTTCTCATCCTTTGGTGCCTCAAAAAGGTTTTCACCGCCAGATTCGCTCTTTATTTTTCTCTTGTTTTGATCTACCACTGTCGTTTTTCAATTTTCACCGATAGATCCATCTTTTATTTCATTTATTTTGCAGCTAAGAGACTTGACACTCTCCCTATCAAAATCTTGAGTATGAGATTCCTGGATGAAACAATTATTTTCTTCATTAGATGAACAAAGGAAATTTACAATATTCTCATCATCATGGAATATAGGGATATGGATAGGTGTATCGTTGTCCCAATCAATAAGTTTCGGATAGACTAAAGGCATAGAATCATTAGGTTGGGTAAGGTTTTGAGCTATCAAAGTCATGATATGGTTGTCATTTTCATGATAGATAGGGTCTATGATGGTATTCTCCTGTCGATTATCAATCTCATAAAATCTGAATCGTCCTCACTTGAGTCATCGTCATATCGTGATTCAAATTCAAGTGATTGTGTTCCCAAGCTTTCTCCTTGTATGAGAATGGGTGCATATTTGTGTATGGTATCAACTTGTTTGTCTCTCCAAAATTCATCGTTATAAATGGTTTCCCATTCATATTCATTGGAATCAGTGTCTAAACTATTCTGCAATTGGAAAACTGATTCATAAAATTTTTGTAGAGTGACATCTTCATGGTGTTTGTCTGAAATTGATTCTCCTTTATGAGTTTGGTGTGCTTGTTGTGAAGTTGAATCTTCTGTATCTTTACCATATCCAAGTCTTGTTTTATCATTTGGATTTATTGAAATAGGTTGAATTGGCTCAATGATTCCTTCTTTTCTTTTTCCTATAGGACCATTTCCTTCATAACACATTCTTTGCATGATAGTATACCCTTTTCCATATTGTTCGGTAGGTAACTTTATGTGCAAGATAGATTCATCTTCATCTTTGTATAACCAACTTAGGATGTCCCTATCTTCAAATTCTTCCTCGGTGGTGTTAGCTTTAATGAATTTTCCATCAAAATTTGTGATTGGCATAGAAGCTTGGGATGTAGAGGCTGTTGCGATCTTTTGATTTGATAGGGTTTGCTGACCATGTGACCTTAGAGAAGGAGGTAAGGTAGAAAGGGATAGCGAATATTCGCCTACTCCTTTGTCTTTAAAATGTAGCTTGGTGTCAAGATTCTTTGTCAATTCTTGCAGTTTGCCTTGTAGAGAAGAAGTAGTAAAAGACTCCCTATTGTGTGGCACAAAGGTGTCTTGAATTACTCAAATATTTGAACAAGTTTGGGTTCTATTGTAATCATCTTGTATAGTTATTTCCTATCCATCATATGAAAACTTGAGGCATTGATGATACATCGATGGTATTGCTTGCATATCATGAATCCATGGGCGACCCAAAAGTATGTTATAGGAAAGATCACGATCTAGAACTTGACAAAAGGTATTTTTCACGACAGGTCCCACTCTGATATGTAGCATTATTAGTCCTTTAGAAGCTCTTTCTTCATCATCATATGCCTTGATAGTTATTTTCCTTCGTGGATCAATGGAATTTTCTGATATTCCTAAGGCATGTATAAGCTTTAAGGTACAAATGTTTAAACCAGCTCCTCCATCTATCAAGACATGTCTGATTCGGTGTTTATGGATCATGACTTCAAGATAAAGTGATGAATTATGTGGATGTGTCATAGAAGCATCATCTTTTTCAGAGAATGAAAGACAAGTGGGGGAAGACAAATGTCCCACCATGGCTTGAAATTTGTTTACACCTAGATTAGTGTCAACAGTTGTGTTTACAAGAGCTTCTTCTAAAATATTCTTGTGTACGGGGGATATTTTGAGAAGTTCAAGAATGGAGATTTGAGCTGATGTTTGGGTATTGCCAAGATTGTTATTGAAATTACCATGATTATCCTTGGTGTTTTGATTGGTCATGTTTTCTTGGTTGGAGTTGTGTCCTTGTTGATTGTTGTTTCCTTGTTGGTTGGTATTTCCTTGTTGGTTGTTTCGTGGAGCACTTGATAAGTTGAAGATAGATGATCTTGTTCGTAGATTGTTTGCATCCACTATAGCATCATTGACAACATTTTTATTTCTATTCCAAAACCTTGTTTTATCATTGTTGTTTTGGTTGGATGAACTTAGATTATCAAGTTTTATCACTCCTCTTTTGACCAAAGCCCCTTCAATGGTGATTGCATTCTTAATCAATTTGTCAAAGTTATGAGGACAATGAAGATTAAGCCTATAGCTTAATTCTTGATCTAGGCTATTGATGAAGATATCCATATTTTCTTTTTCAGGAATAGGACGGGAATATCGTGAAAATAACCTTCTCCACCTTTGCAAAAATGGAGTGAAAGATTCCCCTACTTTTTGTTTCACTTTACAAAGATCAAGCATGGTTATCTGGTGTTGGATGTTATAGGTGTATTGTGATATAAACTGATTTATTAACTCCTCAAAGGTTTTGATGGGAGGAGTGATCTTGGAAAGACACTCCATGGATTTTCCACCTAGACTTTGTGGAAACAATCGCATTAAGTAGGTATCTTCATAAGCGAATTCTAGACTCATATTTTGAAAATCCCTCACATGTTCAATGCGGTCAGTTTTCCCATTGTACCTATCAAATTTAGGGATTTCACAATGTTTTGGAAAAGGGATCATTTGAAGACTCCTATCAAATGGATAAGGACATATGTCTTCCAAAACATACTTCTTTGTTGCACCCCCTTGCATTTCGTTTATTTTCCCTTGTAATTCTTTTATCTGTTGAGTAAGGGCACTAAAATCATTAGGAGGAGTTGCAGGATACTCTTTAATCCCTTCTATATCAAAATCAGAAGGTAAATTAGCTCCTTGATTAGCTAATGAAAGGAAATATCTTTTTTTGTTTCATTCTAAAATCCTTTCTATAAGAGTATGGAATTGAGGATCTTGCTCTGCTTCTTGAAGCCTTTCTTCTGTTAACTCTTCAATATGAAATGGATTCTCTTCCTTCCCACTATTATCACCCATTTTTCTTGTGGTACTTTCTCTTTCATCTTTTTCTATGTGCTTTTGAGATCTCGTGATAACAGGCATAAGCTTTGCCCCAAATTCTACTAACTTTTGATCAAAAGAAATTGGATAGTGCAATTTTTGTTTGTTTTGATAGATATGAAAATCAGGATAGAATGAAGATTCTATGACTTAAAAAGGTTTCTAGTCTCTAGCTTGTGTTTTCCCCTAATTGAAAGGATGAAAATCCTATTGGTAGGAATGTAAGCAAAAGATCAAGAAAGAAATGATTTTTCACTTTATGAAGTTTGATCGTAGCTTTGTAAAAAGATGGATTTGTGAGAAATGCCTAATGTGATTGAGTTATCTATTGCAGAAATTGATTTGGATGAGTAGAATATTCAATTGAAGGTTGAGGAATATAACAAAAATGAATACACTGACTGTGGTTGTGCCTTTGAGAAAGGGCTCTTCTTTGAAAGAAAGCTTGTGAGTATAAAGGTTCTACATCATAATCATCAGTGAAACCTCTAACACAGTCATGATATCAATGGATAAAGGTTCTATGTTTAAGTAAAACCTTTCGACTTTGGTACAAGAATCATCTTTTCTTCAATAGTTTCTTGTAGCTAAGGGGTTTCTTTGGCTTTTTGATTCATTTGAAAATGGATTTCTTAACAAAGGTTGTGGATTTCCAATCTCTTAACATGGGAGTAATCAATGTAATCATGAGTTTTGGATGATCTTTACTG
The DNA here is from genome assembly GCA_007258455.2 of Sequoia sempervirens. Lineage (NCBI taxonomy): Eukaryota > Viridiplantae > Streptophyta > Pinopsida > Cupressales > Cupressaceae > Sequoia > Sequoia sempervirens. Next base: position 37,245,913 of record VDFB02000017.1, on the reverse strand, counting down.
AATTAATGTTTCGAAAACACATCAAGCAAGTTATAGAATAGTTGTTTCTAAGTCCTATACTAAACATCAAGTATATGATCAAAGTGTTTTTCAAAAATTATTTTTATAGGTTTTACACATGATAGATAGTTCAAACAAACTCACTCTTAGTACTCAAGTAGGTCACCATAATAATCAACAACCCACATCTTAGAACTGCGTCGACTCACACAGTCATGTCACCCCCAAAGGGGTGCCCGTATTTTTGTCTTTTCTAGGCGCATACTCAAAGTGACGGAAGTGGATACCAGATCCCCTGAGCAAACGGTCCTTGGCAGTTATATGGTGAGTATCTTGGGGGTAGATTCTTTCCTCCCCTGCACTGAGATTATTATGATATTCTGAAACTGACTTTGATTGGATACTACACTAAGTTTCGTAGTAAGGGTTTCCGTTCGGTGAGGCAAATGATATACTCCCTCGAGAGACCTCCCAACCTTTAGAACAAAGGCTTTGAGGATGGTTATCAATGCACACTACCATGGAATGGGATTTTCATCAACCATCCGCATTTGATTAAAGTGGGTTGGAAAACTTGGCTTTAGTTGTTCCCACTTAGGTCGTTCCCGTAGGGTGAGTACTTTTTCCCACTACGGCAGGCCTTCTAAAAGGTTGTAATCAAAACAGTAAATTTGCATGAAATTGAAAAGGCAAGTCTGGTATTTTGATCACCTAGTTAAGGGGAGAGCATAGACCTATTGCCACAAACAAAGGAAACAAATGCTCTTTTTTTTAAAAACCCAAATCACAATTGATCTAATCTAAGTGAAGATATTGCTTCACAAAGACATGGTGTTCTTTTTAGTCCAAAATAAAAATGAAGTGACTATCCTAGGATTGATTCATTCCAATTAAGTGACTATCCTAGGATTGATTCATTCTTATTAAGTGACTATCCTAGGATTTATTCATTCCTTTAAAGTTCTTACTAGCCGTGATCTCGTCGGATCCAGTCAAATCTTACTTAAGTTATAGATTACAGTTGCAAATTTACAAATTCTATGCAAAAATAGAAAAATGCACTAAAACAGACATCAAGGGCGCTAAAACAGAGTTTAAAGAGCATTGTAGGATAATTAAAGGGCGCTGAGGAATCCCTGAAGAGCATTATGAAATAACTGATGGGCGTTGAGGAATCACTGAAGAGCATTGAGGAATCACTGATGGGTGCTATGGAATCACTAAAGGGCGCTATGGAATCACTGATGGGTGCTATGGAATCACTGATGGGCACTATGGAATCACTGATGGGCACTGAGGAATCACTGAAGAGCGCTATGGAATCACTGATGGGCGTTGAGGAATCCCTGAAGAGCGTTATAACAGAGTTAAAGAGCGCTAAACTGGGTGTGAACTGTGCTGAAGCATGTTTAATGCGCTAATACACTCTTTTAGCCGTAACCTGTCAGAAAAACCTGCGAAAAGATGTTAAAATTGGGGCAAGTGCCCCACGGTGGGCGCCAAAAATGTGTGTGAAATCTTAGTATCAAAGTAAGATAATATAAACACACCAATGCAATATTAAACTAAAGAAAGCAAGATAAAATGAAATGAAATCAAAAAGAGCTTCTTCAGAACTGTTCCATTGTCCTCTATCTCTAGTGAATTTCTTGAAGCTGCTGCTCTCAGGTTGTGTAAGCAAAGCTTCTCAGAATGGAAACCTATAGAATGAGTATGCAAGGGGAGAATACTTCTTTATCCTATATGCTGGTGGAGGGAAAATTTTGATGCAGATACGCATAGGGGCTGTAGATTATGCATAGGGGCTATGGATTATGGATGTTGTTGAAGCTATGATATGAGGATGATAGGCCATGATATGAGATACTAATATGCTAATCCATGCTATGCTATGATTCTAGAATGCTATGAATTCTAAAAGGTTGTGCTATGCAAATTGGCTATATTTTTCCCATACAAAAGCTTCTCTCTTTTCAGAGACCCGACAATCCTTTTTATAGATTTTCACAGGAAAGAACCTGGCTGGCAAAGATCAATGGCTGTGAGATTGTCTAGTAATTTTGAATGGTGAGAGATGGAGGGGTTGAGAGGAAGATGGAAGATGTTGGGAGGTTGGAGAGAAGAATGGAGGTTTGTCTTCAACCCATGGGAACAACTTTTCTCAGAAATAGAGAAATTAATTTTTTGTTTTGAAGTTTGTTTCACGGTTTATGTTGATAAATCCAAATTAAATAAATAAATTTATTTAATTTATGTGAGTTTGATATTTGATTTTAGGACTATAGAAGACTTAATTAAATATTTAGAATATTTAATTGTGAATAGACTTTAGAAGAATTAATTAAATATTTAGAATATTTAATTATGAATAGAATTTAGAAGAATTAATACTTAATCTTTATTTCACTGATACATTTTGATATTTTTTTCGACGACGGGTCGTCGACCTGTCGTCGAAAAAAATACCAAATTGTATCAGTGTTTGAATAAAATATTCAAGCCAAGATTATATGGTAATTAATATAAATAAATCATAATTTTTATTTAATTAATTAAGAAATGGATAAAAAGTGATTAAATAAACTTATTTATTTAATCGAAATGAAAGAATGAACAATATAAATAAATTATTTGGATTTATTTATACGCAAATTGAATTCATAGATTTAATTAAATATTAAAAATATTTAATTAATTACCAGACTATTGTGATGTGACCATTTTTAGGTGTATACAATTATCATATTATTTCTACTCTTGACTGATATTGGTCACCTAAGGTATTTACTATAAACCTACTTCATGAGACAATGTACAATCAAACTTAAGGATGTTGCTCAAACATTAAAGGGCTCCTCGTTCACCTAAATAAGGGAGCATCCTAGCAACATAATATGTCATTGAGGCTATAATGATTATTTTAACCAAGGTGATCTCAACCTAAAATAGTCAAGGAGACTAAAGGCATGGTGACCCTCAATAAGAGCTAAAATGTGTAGGAAGTTTTAGGGTACTATCCATAAAGGTTCACATATACAAATTATTGTAAAGATTTCTTGAAACATGAATCAAGGTTGAAAGGTCACAAGAAAAGTAGCTGAAATTATAGATGTTGAAAAGGAATCGTCTCTTGGAATCTACATGTGAATTTATGGATGAGCTCACTTCTAGACACAACTTGGCATTTTCTTTAGTAAAAATTCTAAGGGAGGTAAGTTATACCATGTGGATCTTGAGCAAGTATATTAATCATTGCAGAGAAGAACATGATTTTTTGTCACTAACATCTAGAGCAGAGTTCCAAAATAGATAGATTCTGGGAAAAGCAATCCATAACAATTAAGGGATAGATTTCAATTATTGGTTTCATATTCAGGGGTTGGCCCACTAGCAGGAGGATAAGTTACAGTCAGTTGGATAAGAGTTATACCACTAAAATGAATTAATTATCTCTTGAGGGAACACATAGCTACCTTTGTACAAAGTAGCTTGAAGAATTTTCATTTAAGGAAATGATTTAAACTGACAATTTGTCCACCAAGAGCTCTCTCATATTTAGACCTTTATAAGAAGATGATACTTTAAAAGATTCCAGATGCAATCAAGATAGCTCTATATATAGATTACTCCAAGAAGCTGTATAGTGATCTACAGGTCAAGGGAAGTAAAATATGTGCACCAATAACAAAATAGTTCCTTTCAAAAGACCTATATGTACATATTTGTAGACACTGCACTGGTGACTTTATATATTGATGACTCTAAGTCATGATATCATTGATGACCTCTAACTTTCAACACTATACCCTACGTATCCAGATGATCCAATGTCAATAAATATTGATGAGAATGTAAAAAATACTAGATGCTTCTTGGTGGACCTCATCTCATAGAGAAATATGAAATTAGCATGGCGATACAAAAGGATAGGCACATGACACTCCTTTGTATGATAGATACCAAGAAGCTTTCCATGATGATTCCTCAATGAAATGAGATTTTTCTACATAGTGGTGCTATGAAAGCTATAATTAGTCAGGAGCATTTCCTGATGTTGCAATTTGAAGAATTGATAAGGGTATGAGCAGGATCATCATGGAAAAAATAGGCCCTTAAGTGGCAAAAAAATTAGAAAAATCAGAGTTAGGCAACTTGACATAAAAATTTCATTAAGTTATCTATATTATTTCAAAAATATGTAAGAATAGAATATGTAGCAAATTGAATGTAGTTTCTAAATACTAGGTTTTTCTAAAAAAAAAATCTATTTTGCTGAAAATTTGAAATTTCAATGCAGTAGTACTTAAATTTCAAGGAAAAACTAAGAAGTAGGTGTTTGTCTGACCACCCTAGCCACAATAAAATGATAATATTTGTTTATAATATTTTAGATATAAGTAGAGGACTCATGTCCCGATGTGATGCATATTTTTTTGTAATTTTTTCCAAGTAAATAATTAATTATGAATTGTTTTTACAACTTTTAAAAAAATATTAAAACTCATATGTCTAACCACCTTAACTTGGTCAAAACTTTATGAAATTCAATTTTTATTTTTTAATCCTATATTATGAAGCATAGAATGTGACGATATTTTGATTCAAAAATGTGACACCATTTGAAAGCTATAGATTTTTCAATTAGCCTATCAATCGAGACTTTAGTCATAATTCAAATAGAAAATGAATAATAATTACTTATTAAATTCAAAGTAAGGCATAATTTATATTGGTGGAAAGAGAATTTCCTTTAAAAACCCTTTTGTTTCATCAATTTTGGGTAAAAAAAAAATCGTCAGCCACATACCCATCATATTACCACTTTTTGGTCCATCATGATCCTGCACATACCCATAAAAAACATGATTCTACAACACAAGATACTAATACTATGGGATCATTTTCTAAAAAAATTATCCTACCACATTGTACTATTTAAGGGGAAACAAAGATTAATTTCAGTAAAGGGGAAGTAATCCGTGCATACAAAGCATATGATTAAAGGCTTTGATCAACTGATTAAGGAAACCACTTGAGTAATTGGACAGATGGTACAATTGTTCTTTTGATAGAGCCTAGATTATTTGCATCCTTATTGGAATGTGCAGGCTTGTATGAACTTATTCTCATTTTGATGTTGTATTTAGTACCTTCACACCGATATCTCTTTGGGCAGAAGGTGTTGTAGAGATAGTGAGCAAAGATTGTCACCAAGTGTAAATCCCGATGGTTTCAAATTGTGACTTTTTCCTATTATGTTCCACTTATGACTCAAGACAAGAGCAAAGAAGATGTAAAGAGATGATGGTGACTTGTTACCTTCTGGAACGGTGCTAATAAAAATATAACAAGGTTCGATTGCGTAGGGGAGATGCCATGAATGAAATTGTGGAAGATTTTTTGCAGGAGGAGTAGGTGACCTCAGTGTTGTGACAGAAGCTCATCAGATCTAGACAATACCACATCGAAAGGACTTAATGCACTATCCCTCAGATAGCTCGAGAAGAACAAAAAGAGTAAAAAAATGACAAGAGAAGCATTAGAGAGAGAAGTGAACTTTGATGCTAGATAGAGTTAAGTCTCCCTGATGCCCCAAAGGAAAAAGGGTCAGTTTAAATAACTCATCAATGGGAGAATTGATCATTGGTAGGAAAAGGGTTGTGGTCCCTCTGATGGACCAAAATGGGAAATTGATTGGGGAGCTTCATCGGGAAGAGAATTGAATATCTATGGGAGTTGGCTCAAAGTCTCCTCGATACAATCTCCATACAACGATATGCATCAATATACATCAAGGAAACTATGACTTATTGGTTGGAGTTGTTTGTAAGTCCCTATGATAGGGTGAAAAGGATATGTCACAATAGAAAGGTAAAATAATATTTTATTAAAGGTTCAAATTCCCGTGTGGTGGTGAAAGGGGTAAAATATTATATGGTAAATATCGCCACATTTATTTTGTGGGATTTTGTTATTGGTGAAAATATTTTTCACTCCAAGGGGAACATTTTCATTAGAAAAATAAAAAAATGGGTGATTTTTTTACCCAAAGAATATTTTTTCAAGTGGTTAAAGATACATACGGGTAAATACAATATGACATATTTTTACCAAGGGAGAGATAATTATTTTACATGGAGAATGTTTTAATGATTGAGAGTGAAATTCTTCATGGAGGAAATTAAAAGATAATTTAAAGGATTGTAATGGGTAATTATTTTTACTCAAGGAGTATTTTACATTGGGTGAAGATGTACAAATTAAATACAAACTAAAATACTTTCACTAGGATGGGAAAAAATTTCACCAAAGGAGTTATAAAGTGGGTGATTACTTTTTGGTTGAAGAGTGAAGTTTCCAGCAAAGGAAGATTATTATTAAAATAATTTTCTTGAAGATACAAAGATGAGGATTAAAGTGGAAGTATTTCATTTTTCGAAGACAATTAATTAAATGAAGAGCTGCAACCGATGGGCGTGCAAAGGTTCATAACCCTTAAAATGCAATATATATATATATGAGATGAAATTATATCATCAATCATTAGAAATTAGATAGTAGGTTAGATCATCATCAATACTAGTAGATAGGTTACATTAGTATAGCATATTCTATCCATCCATTTCCATATCTTAGAGATTCCTGGTATTAATGTATATAATTTAAAGTAATATAATGGAGAAGACTATTTATAATAGATGATCTATTTTTTAGTGTTTAATTGTTATGTTGGCATTCATTCTTATATGTTGTTATTATTTCTCCAAAGTGGGTATCTTAAGTTATTCAAATCTATACAATTTGTTGGGACACATTTGTTGTTGTTGTGTGACTTTTTTGATTGGGTTATGGCTAGAGAGAATTAAAATCCTTTCAAATAATTCATTTTAATTTTTTCCTACTAGGGATTAAAATCCTTTTAAGGTGGTTATTTTGATTGGTTTCCCTTAAGCTAAGAATTAAAAATCCTTTCATAACATCACAGTAGTTTGAGAGAATAACACTAGGATTTATAAAGAAGAGTATAGTAACTAACAAGCCTACACTTTGTACAAGGTGCAAACATCTAAATGTTCCCAACAGATAGAGTTAAGCTAAGGAGTAGATCTACCTATCATGCATATCTATCTCTGTCACCATCATCCACCCAATAGAATTAGGCACTAGTCAAATTTAGAACATTTATACAAACTCTCTCTATACACTTGATTCTTGAAACATGTAAAGTAGGAACTAGTTAGTAAGCTTTGCATCTACTTCAAACCCACATGCCATTGTGAGCAGATTTCCCAAATTAGAGATCGCATTTAAACCTTCAAATCTTCCCTGTCATTCAAGTATACTTGCCTAGGTCTAACAAATCCTAAATAGTAGGAGGTGATCAACTATATCTACCTCGTTCATTAGCCAAAAATGCATTAAGAGACTGGCACCTTCTTAAGGTCTAAAACCAACGATTTTGAGACCTAAAAAATTGACGACTCTGTTGGGGAGAACTTGAAGAAATTCATTAGCAAACCATCTTGACTTATAGAGTCATAAAATCATTTTTACATCCTTTTCACCTCACATAATTGAGTAGGGGATACCGCTGGGGCAAACCAAGAACAACATCGAAATCCATTTCATTTTCCTACTTTTGAAAAATTGGGTGGAGACTCTGTTTAGAATTATATGAAGAATACACAACATTTTAGTAAAAGAAAAATTAAAAATTTAAGGGTGCTGCAAATCTCTTGCTAAAATATGTATTGTGATTCTTTTCCTTATACAAATTATGATAGAAAAAAATATTTAATTGAGCTAAGGGAATAGAATAGCAAATTTGAAGCAAAAGTAGACAAAATGAGAGCATTGGTTCAACAACTAAGAGAATTGGGTATCTTTCTTTCTTTAGATACATCACAATATATACCACTCTCAAAATGATAATGTATATACAAATACAACTGGTCCTTGGACCCCACAAGTTCCTCATAATATAACTGGAAATTTTTACAATAGGGATAATGCACACCATTCATAGTAGGACATTTTTTTTCACCACAGGCCTTATATCAAATAAATGCTTATCATGTCCCTCCTAGTCAAAGACTAGTAAGCTACCAAGATCATCAATATAATCAAAATCCTGAGCATTATCCACATCAATACCTAACTCCATATCAAAATTCGCAACACATTTTCATCCCTCTTGGAAGTGTCAATCAAAACCTGCAATAAGATGTATTTTAGAATCAACAATTTGAAGAGGAAAATGATTAGTATTCATATACTCAAGAAACAAGTCAAAACTCTAGCATGAAATTAGAATATTTCATATCTCCCTTAGATGCATTTTTTAACCTAAGTAGACACTAAGGAGAATCCATACATTCTCTTCTCACATGATTGGAGGTTATCCTTAGGTAAATACCTCTCAATTACACAATTGATCGGTCCATGTACATTTAGAAGTTTATGAGAGCATATGAGCCTGATTCAATTTATTGGCCTGAATCATTGAAGCTAGTTACTCTAGAACAAGTGTGAAAATTGATCAGTATCATAGATAAGAAAAGGTATGACGATGGCAATATCACTGATGAGTATGGAGAAACTGATCAGGAAATACAACTAGAGGAGGAGACATGTGCAAATGATGTTTCAGATTTGAATAAAGATGAAATTGCTAAGGACCAATTTTCCACCTTGGAGGATGATTGCAGCATTGAATATGTTGCTAAAAATACACTACATGAGGAATATATCAATCATGATTCAGATGATGTGGAGGTGCAGCCATGTATGCATTTTCATAACATTGACAACAATAAATTAGAAGCTAAAATAAAAGAAGAAAGTATTCCCTACAACAACGAAGAAGGCAATGACTTTGATCAGTCCATAAAAGGTGGGTATGCAAGTCAAAATAATTGCTATGATAGTCTGCATGATTAAGATGAAGATATAGAGGACCTCTATTGCATATCAGATTGTGACTATGAGAAGAGTGCATGTTATGAAGAATCCATTGAAAATCTAGATTTTGATGACAATCATGTGGATTTGCAATTAATTCTTCCAGCTTTTATGGGGATCAGGAGGAAGAAGCAATAAAAGATATGATAGAAGAAGAAAGTCCATTTGACAGTGAACAAATAACACCTCCAGTTGCAATTGAGTGCCATGTTGACACAATTAAGAAAGAAGAAGTTTGTACATCTTAAAATGGTTTTTAAATTTTTTCAAATCAATTGTATGAAGAAAAGATAGAAGAAAATCAGATGATATTTTTCCAAGGTGTGCCAGAACAAAAATTTCATGGGTATTCAAATCCACTTTATGATAAGGATGAAACATTTTCTAATAATCAGGATGATGTATCAATTTGTGAAGAAAATGAATATGAGACCAATGCATCTGAATTACCACTTTTTTATGATGAAAAAAGTGAAGTATATAGCAGTTGAGATGGATGAAGAGGCATGTTCACTCAGTAGTAAACAAATTTCAGATTTTCTAACAACAAAATATCAAAGATCTACACATAAGAATGATTCAAAATTTTCATCTTCAACATGCATTTTCCTTCACAATGAAAGTACTTTATGTGACAATGATGAGGGAATTCTTGAAGTTGATCAACATCCTATGTGTATCTTTTTCCAAAAGGGATATGTAAATCAAAATTATAGATTCTTGAGAATGACACTAATTTGCACATCATGGATAATGCTTGTTCAACATCAATTGGCTCAAATATGCATAGTGATGAGTGTATGGATCAAGGGTTGATGTCACTACCAAGTAGTGATATGGAATAGATGGAAAGTATTTCAAATTTGATTATCTTAGAAGATGTTGATGTGGCAGATTTCTCAAACCCATGTGAGAAGAATTTAGACAATGGACTAAATAGCAGGAAAAAGCACAATTGTTTTTTTCTCCATACACTTAGAAGTTATTTGCATAGTTTGCATAAAAACCCATATGATAAATTTAGATCATCTATGCAAACTTATGATGAAGTAAGACCTAATGACTTTAGTTGTGAACATTTTCAATTTTTAGTTCAGCTAGGAGACTATTTCATGATGCATGATAGTGACCAAAATGGTGGAGAATTTGGAATTAAGAATAAAATTTCTTGGTCTAATGATTGGGGCATGAGTTTGTCACATGATAATAAAAAAATTTAAATTATTCCTAAGCCTGAATCAAAGAATGGAAAAGGAAATATGGGAAAAATTGAAGGTGGATATAGCAAGGTAGACTTCATGAAATTTCTCATAAGGAATTTGATGAACTTAAGCCAACATAAGGTATATGACAAAGGTAAATAAAGGCATTCCTTCTTGGGTGGCCTTGAGCCATCAGTTGTGGTATGATTCTGTAAAATCATACTGATTCAAAGCAAGGATGAAGTTTGACTTTGTTGCTCAAACACTCTGTTTGCTTCCCCAGAGACCTGGATTCTTGCTATGCCCACAAGGGGTATACATCTCCAGACGGAGCAACTATTGGAACCTGAAATTTCCTACCATTTTTTGCAAAATTCTAGGTTCCCATAATGAAAAGTTTGATTTCAGCACACAGAAGTACAGTTGGAAAATCCACTCCAATGGCCCAATTTGAAAAAACACAAAATGAAGCCATTGAAATTTTGCACAAAATCACCTTCCAAGCATGTTTATCTAACATATGTGAGTGTGCACACCTAATTTTAGCTTCATACGATCAATTTTGACAAGGTTTCAAAATACCAAGTTGAAGGGTTCTACGAAGGTTTGTTGTCTACACAGTAAAATCTATCAAAGAGACCAACTTTGGAAGCCAACATTGATCAACTAAGAGATTTTCATGTCAAAATGATTACTATTTCAAATTATTCCCATGTAAATCTACCTTCATGCCAATTTTTAGAACCTCAACACCTCATTTGGTATTTTTTCAAAGTCAAAACCAAATGGGTTTTACACAGTTTTTGTGACCACTTCTAGAAAGCTATAAAAAGGTCAACTTTGATGTTTGATATTTGGTGAAGGAAATAAAATAATAAAAAAACCTCTTGCACACATGTTCGTATGACCTAAATGAACTAGTCCATAGGATGGAAACTTCCCAGAATGAGGTTTGATATTTTTTCAAGATGGCAAGTTGGTGATCTCCAATTATATTTTTAATAGGGATAGTTTCAGAAAATTCCAAGTAAGAAAATTTGAGCATTAATAGTTTTCAATCTAGATGAATTCACACCAATCCATTTAAAAACCATAATCCCCTATCATAACTCAACATTTGTGTGCATTTTCATGGCACTAGGATAAGTTTTGATCAGTTTTTCAAGATGATTCTAGAGGATACTTGGATTATTTTGATTAGAGTACAAAGTATCAGAAGAAACTTCTTCCTCACTATTTATATTATAAAATATTATCAAGGAAGAAGAGAAATTCTTCCAAAATATTATGCAAGCAACATGAAGGGTATGGTTATCATATTATTTCTACTCTTGACTGATATTGGTCATCTAAGGAATTCACTATAAACCTACTATTGGCAATACAAGGGTAGAAAATTGAGAGGGGGGTAAATCAGTTGTCACAAATTCAAAACTTATTCAACTTATTAACCTTATTCTCAAATCTGATAATTAACTATGAAAACATAAATCAACACATCAAAAACACACATAACACCAAGATTTTTTACATGGAAACCCTGTTAGGGGAAAAACCACGGTGGAGGTCAGTCCACAAGATTATACCCTACTAAAAGTATAATGAAAATGAAATATGGGGAATGCACGTGCATTTAGGAACACTGCCTAGAGCTCACTACTCAATTACATAGGAAGGCACACTCTCTTACAAAGAGATTCAAATTACAACCATTTGGATTTTGAACTGAGAAAATTGCATCTGCTAATGCTTGACTACATTTCCAATTAAGCACATGAACACTTCTCCACTATTCTTCACTCTTCTTCACACTCTGCTCTTCCTTCTTCACACTCTGCTCTTCCTCAAATAATCACTAGTATGTCGGCTACATTGAACTTCACTTCACCACTGACAACCTACAACTCATGTATTACAATTTTCTCAATATCCTAAACATATACAACTTTAAATGAATTAATTATAATAGTGTTGACATCAATGAAAACCACATATCAACAACACAACCACAACATCCAACAATCTCCCCCTTTGGAATTGATGGTAACACATGATGTGAAAAACACCATTGACGCAACTAACTCTTGCTTAGGTTCTGACTCATCTTCTCTTGAAAACTTCACATAATATTTCTCCCCATAAGGATCTTCTCCACAGATAATCACAAGTTTTTCACATGACTCTTCTCCCCCTTTGACATCAATGACAAAGATTTCTATGTTTTGAACCACATATCTAGATTTTTGAACATCTGACTACTCCCCCTGAGTAGCAGCCACCAAAACATCAATCTAAAACAAGATATGATTATGAAATGCAAAGGCTAATGCAATACATTCTTTGCATCTTAGTTATGATTAGGAGGGGTAATCACCAGTAAATTCTCTCTAGGATACTCAAAAGTATTCTTAGGCAAAGACTTGGTAAAAATATCTATAGTCTACTCCTTAGTGGGCACATACTCCAGTCTGATTTCCTTTTCACTTACCTTCTCCCTCAAAAAGTGAAACTTGATAGATATATTCTTTGTTTTTTAATGCAACACTGGATTCTTGGAAATGTTAATAGCACTTAAGTTATTGCAGAATATAGCAATAGGCTCATCATATATAATTCTGATATCCTTCAACATATATTTCATCCATAGGACTTGAGTATAATTATTAGTAGTAGAAATGTATTCGGCCTCTACAGTAGACAAGCAAAAGGCATTTTGCTTCTTGCTTAACCATGAAATTAGCTTCTTACCCAAGAAAAATTCCCCACCACTAGTACTTTTCATATCATTCACATCTCCTACCCAATCAACATCAGTAAAGGCACTCAAAGTAAGATCACCGTCTTTAGCATACCATAGGCCAAGATCAGCAGTTCCCTTCAAGTATCTAAAAAGTCTCTCAACAATAGTCACATGAGATTCCTTCAAATTAGCTTGAACCATTGTAACAATACATACAAAATTCATGATATCACGCCTAGTTTGAGTTAAGTACAACAATCCACCAATCATTGATCTGTATCTTGTTTGATTTTATTTTGAAGAATCATCTTCTATTTTCAACTTGCATCTGGTCACCATGGGTGTACAACTGGCTTTGAATCTTCATAACCAAACTTCTTCAGCAATTCCTTCACATACTTGAACTGAGATATAAAAATCCCTTTATCTAACTAAGTAGTTTGTAATCCAAAAATAATTTCATCTCACCAATCATAGACATCTCAAATTCATTCTGCATCTCATTAGAAAACTTCATGCACAAACCATCATCTCCTCCAAAAATGATATCATCAACAAAGACTTCAACAATCAAATACTTATTATGATAATTCTTGAAATACAATTTACTATCAACAATACCTTTTTTAAATCCAAGCTTCAAAAAATACTTATCCAATCTTGCATACCATGCTCTAGGGGCTTGCTTGAGTCCATACAATGCTCTCTTCAACTGGCACACCATATCTTCTTTACTATTCAACTAGAATCCATCAGGTTTCTCAACATACTTTTCTTCCAATTCACCATTTAGAAAAGCTGATTTTACATCCATCTGATAAACTTTGTAGTTCTTGTAAGCAACATAGGCAAGAAATAATCTTACAGCTTCAATTCTAGCAATAGGGGAAAAAGTCTCTTCAAAGTCAATTCCTTCCATCTGTGAATATCCTTTACATACCAGTCTTGCTTTGTTTCTAACCACTTCACCTTGCTCATTTAGTTTGTTTCTAAGAACCCATTTGGTTTCATTTACATTCTTGTCCTTAGGTTTGGGAACAAGAATCCATGTATCATTCTTCTCAATCTATTTTAACTTCTCTTTCATTGCATCAACCCAATGCTCATGTTTACATGCTTCTTTCACACTAGTCAGCTCAACCTTTGATATCAAGTAATACTCTTCTCCAATTTTTCTCCTAATTTGGACAACATTGTTCTTATCACTTATAATATGATCTTCTGATTGATTCAATCTTACATACCTCAGGGTCTTCTTAATATTTTCTTCAACTTTAGGTTCTTCTGATATCTCTTCTATTTTTTCACCAGTTTCTCCTTCTTCATTTTCTTGATTTAACTTGCTTTCCTTGGTTTGTATTGTCATCCTGATCATTAGAGTCATATCCACAGGCTCTAGATAGTGTACCTGAGTCTTCATCAACCTTAACATTTGCACTTTCAACCATTTTCTTCAATATTTTACTGTAAGACCGTAGGCCTTACTTTTAGTAGAATAACCCAGAAAGATACCTTCATCACTCCTAGCATCAAACTTTCCTATGTATTCATCTCTCTTAATATAACATCTACTTCCAAATATCTTGAAATATTTAATAGTAGGATTTTGACCAGTCCATAGCTCAAAAGGGGTCTTACCATTATCACCTTTTATTGTTACCTAGTTGAGTGTGTACACAACAATACTCACAACTTCTCTCCAATAGATATGAGGAATATTTCCTTCTAGCATCATAGTTCTAGCAGCATCTTCAATTGTTTTGTTCTTCCTTTCCACAACTCCATTTTGTTGAGGGGCCCGCAATGCAGATAATTGTCTCTTTATTCCAAGTTCTTCACAAAAAAGTATTAAATTCACTAGAAGTGAATTCACCACCTCTATTTGATCTCAAACATTTAATCTTCAAACCTTTCTCTATCTCGACCATAGCTCTAAAGATCTTGAACTTTTCCAGTGCTTCAGATTTCTCCCTTACGAAAGTAACCCATACCATCCTAGAATAGTCATCAATGAATAACATGAAATACCTATAAACTTGTAAACTTCTGACCTTAGAGGAACCACACAAATTAGTATGCACAAGATCTAACAATTCATTTGAACAATTCTTTTTACTTTGAAATCAAACAAATTTTACTAGCAGCACTCAAGTGAAAGATATTACCTTTTGTTTTTGTACTTGATGTAATTTCATTTCTGGAACTCAATATCTTGCACTTTCCATCCTTGAACTGAAGATTGTATCCCTTATCAACCATTTGACCAACACTCAAAAGATTATGATTCAATCCTTCCACATACATAACATCATCAGTTTTATCCTTACCATCAAAAGAAATGCAACCTCTTCCACGTATCACACCAGTTGCAATATTTCCAAATCTCACAACACCACCATCATACTTTTCCAAGCTTACAAACTTACTTTTGTCTCCTGTCATATGATGTGAACATCCACTATCAATTACCCATTCATCTTTCTCTTCAACTCGAGCAACTAAGGCTTTCTCCACATTTGTACAACCAGTAGATTCAATAGATACATGATTATTTTCCTTGATAGTAATAAATACCCATTAATCATCACTTCTATTTCCTTTATCAGATTCATAATCTATTAGACCTTCATCAGTAGCATAGTAACACTTCTTCTAAAATCTAGGCTTGTTATGTGTTGGTTTAGCAACTCTTTCTAGACACCTTGATGCAAAATGACCTATCTTATTGCAAGAAAAACATTTAATAGGAAATTTTACTTGATACTTACATTTTCCTCTTGGTACTCTTTTGACAATAAGTGATTCCAACTCTTCTAGCTCTCTTTCTTCTTCTTCAATCTATCTGGTTTCATCCTCATACTTGAATGTATTCCTAGATGAACTTTCCCCTGGATCATATCTTTATCTATCTCTTCCAGAAGTAGTAGCCTTACTGTAGATTCAATCTTAGGAAGGGAATCACCAAATTTTCTCAACTCAAAAGTAGTCAGCTTACCAACCAACGTATATCTGGTTATGTTTGTTATAGTCTAGAGCTCTTCAATAGCACTAACTTTGACTTTGTAAGAATCAGGTAGGGGTCTAAGCACTTTGGCAATAATCTCATATTCATCTATCTTTCCACTAGCACATCTAATACCACACACAAGTTCATTGACTCTTTGCATGAAAGTATTAGTGTTCTCATCATCACCCATTCTCAACCTTTCATATTTCCCTTTCAAAATCTGCAACTTAGAAATATTCACATTAGCATCACCTTCATACAAGGTTTATGAATTTTTCCAAATCTCATGAGAAGTCTTCAAATCCATAAAATTTTTCATCTCAGAATCAATCAAAGCATTCAACGAAGCTTCCTTAGCCCGAATATTATACTTAGCATCTCTGCTCTTAGTAGAAGTAGTAGGAACATTTTGTGGAATAATTACATATTACTTTTAATGCTCTAGAAGGGTTCACCAATGCATCTCAGATTGCACTCCATTCGATTCTTCCACAAATATTAATTTGTTCCATCAAATCTCAAACTATCCTTCTTGTAACTTGCCATCCCAGATCACCTTAAGCTATTAAAATTCTTCCAAGGAACCTGCTCTGATACCAATTGTTGGCAATACAATGGAAGCCAACTGAGAGGGGGGGTGAATCAGTTGTCACAAAAATTCAAAACTTATTCAACTTATTAACCTTATTTTTAGATCTAATAATTAAATATTAAAAAATAAATCATTAACACATTAGAAACACACATAATACCAATATTTTTTATGTGGAAACCCTGCTAGGGAAAAAACCACAATGGAGGAAAGTCCACAAGATTATACCCTATTAAAATTATAATGAAAATGAAATATGGGGAATGCACATGCATTCAAGCACACTACCTAGAGCTCACTACTCAATTACATAGGAAGACACACTATCTTACAAAGAGATTCAGATTACAGCCATTCGGATTTTGAATTGAGAAAATAGCATATGCTAATGCCTAATTACAATTCCAATGAAGCACATAAACACTTCTCCACTCTTCTTTAATATTCTTCACACTCTACTCTGGCTTCAAATGATTTAGAACATTATTCATGCACAAACACATTCAACATACTTCAAATGAAATGAACAATCGCTTTTATATATCCACAACATGAAATTTCATCCCTTCATGTCCAGCACAAAGAAATAATAAAATGAATATAAATTGGTGGCCCAAAACATTAAATATTATCAATGCAAATAAACCAAGGTTGGACACAACTTAGTGAGGACCCGAATAAACATCTCCAACACGAAGACACTTCAATTAATTTATGCTCGAAGATCCACAACACACTACAAACACTATGTCATCCAAGAACAAGAAAAACATGAACACGCAAGAGAAAATATTGGATCACGAGCACAACAATCAATGAAGACATGCAACAAAGATAGAGCATGATCTAGAAACATCCACAAGCATCACAAATCACAAGAGAAGCATCCAAAATGACTACATTAACTGAAATAACCTCATCTTAATTCAGGAACACCAACTGAAGAAAGATAAAAAAATGTTAGAATGAAAATCTTCATAACTTGATCAAATCTTCATGCGGATCTCTGAAACTCGATGTGGATAAATTAGATACACTCAAAAAAAATCCCTTTAGTCCACAACCTCTGATCAACATCGTTCAAAAATAATCACTAGTATGTCGGCTACACTGAACTTCACTTCACCACTGACAACTTGCAACTCATTTATTACAATTTTGTCAATATCCTTGACATATACAACTTCAAAAAAATTAATGCTAATAGTGTTGACATCAATGACAACCACATATCAACAACACAACCACAACATCCAACACCTACTTCATGAGACAATGTACAATTATACTTAGAGATGTTGCTCAAACATTAAAGGGCTCCTCATTCACCTAAATAAGGGAGCATCCTAGCCACATAACATTTCACTGAGGCTATAGTGATTATTTTCACCAAGGTGATCTCAACCTAAGGCATGTAGACCCTCAATAAGAGGTGGAATGTACAAGAAGTTTTAGGGTACTGTCCATAAAGGTCCACATATACAAATTATTGTAAAGATTTCTTGAAACATGAATTATGGTTGAAAGGTCACAAGAAAAGTAGCTGCAATTATAAATGGAGAAAAGGAATCATCTCTTGGAATATTCATGTGAATTTATGGATGAGCTCACTTCTAGACATATCTTGGCATTTTCTTTAGTAAAAATTATAAGAAGGGAAGTAACTTATACCATGTGGAACTTGAGCAAGTATATGAAGCATTGCAGAGAAGAACGTGGTTTTTTGCCACTAATATATGGAGTAGAGTTCCAAAAGGGATATATTTTGGGCAAAGCAACCCATAACAATTGAGGGACAAATTTCAATTGTTGGTTTCATATTCAAGGCTTGGCCCAATAGTATGAGGATAAGTTATAGTCAGTTGGCAAAGAGTGATACCACGAAAATGAATTAATTAGCTCTTGAGGGAACACATAGTTGCCTTTGTATAAAGTATCTTGGAGAATTTTCATTTAAGGAAATGATTTAAACCCACACTTTGTGCACCAAGAACTCTCCCATATTCAGACCTAAAGAAGAAGATGATCCTTTAAAATATTGCAAATGCAATCAAGATAGCTTTGCATATAGACTACTCCAAGAAAGGGTACAGTGATCTATAGGTCAAGGGAAATAAGATATGTACACCAATAAAAAAAAGTGTCTTTCAAAAGGCCTATACGTGCATATTTGTAGACACTACATTGGCGACTTTATATATTGATGACTCTAAGTCACGATATCATTGAAGACCTCTATTTTTCAACACCATACCCTATGTAGCCAAATGATCCAATGGCAATGAATATTGATGAAAATGTAAAAAATACTAGATGCTTTTTGTGGACCTCGTCTATGTTGGATGTTATGATTGTGTTGCTGATATGTGATTTTCATTGATGTCAACACTATTAGCATTTGATGTATTGAAGGTTGTATATGTCAAGGATATTGAGAAATTTGTAAAAGAAATTATTATAGGTTCCTAGTGGTTCAGTGAAGGTCATGAAGGTGTCTTGTTCTGTACATTGAAGATTAGTTGTTGTGGATTAAAGGGTTTTTTGTTGAGTTTATCTAGTTCATCTATTGGTAGTTTTAGAGGTCCGGGTGAATATTTGATTTTGCTATGAATAATTGTGTTCTAATAGTATTTTTGTGGTCCCTATCAGTGTTCCTGATTGAAGTTTATGTGTTTCTCATAATTTATGTTGTGGATATTTCTCTATTAGTTTGTGTTTCTCGTGGATGCTTCTATATCATTCTCTATTCTTTTTGTATGCTTGTGTTGATTGGTGTGCTCATGGTTGAAGATTTTTTTTTCTCGGTATGTTCAGTTTTTGTGTTCTTGGCTAACATGTTGGTTGTAGCATGTTGTGGATCCTTAAAGTTTTAAAATTGAATGTTTGGCACACTTGAGGGTATTTTTTTGGGTCACATCATGGTATTGACTGACATTGTTTGATCCACATTGAAAATTTATTTGTAAATTTGGGCCAACATTGAAAATATGTTTTATATTTCTAGCCGACTAAGTTGTTGATGTAATTTTTGTTGGGAGATTTTTGGATGTTGTGGATGTCTTTCTGATATGTGGTTTTCATTTATGTCAACACTATTATCATTTGGTATATCATTGTTGTATATGTCGAGGATACTAAGAAAATTATAAGAAAAAATATTCCAGGTTCCTAGTGGAGCTATGCAAGTCATGAATGCATTTTGTTTTGTATGTAAAATTTTAGCTAATGTGGTTTAAAGGGTTTATTTTTTAATGTTTCTAGATCATCTATCAGAAGTTTCAAAGGTTCGCATAAATTTTTGAGCATGTTGTGGTCTGATAGTGTTTTTTTGGTCGTTGTCAGTGTTCTTGAATGAAGATTGTATGATTCTGGTTATCTTAGTTGTTGTTTATGTTTATATGTTGTTTCTTGATGTTCTTAGATGTCTCTAGTTCATTTTCTATCTTTTTGGTATGTCCACATTAATCAATGAGCTCATGGTTGAATATCTTTGTGTGCATGTTTGGTTTTTCATGTTTTTGGCCTACATGTTGGTGATAGCATGTTGTGGATCTTCGAGGTGAAATTAATTAAATTCTTTTTGTATTGGAGATGTTGATTTGGGTCTCCACTATGTTGTGGCTGACCTTGGTGGATACACATTAAAATTTTATTTGTAAAATTGGGCTGACATTTCAAATATATTTTATTTTCTTGGCCAAAAAAGTTGTGATGGAATCTCCTATAGAAGATATATAACAACGACTGTGTGATCGGTGGAAAGTATGCTTCATGTGCTCCTATGTGTGTATGTGTGAATATCATTACTAAGTAGAGTGTGAAGAAGATTGTGTGAAGTGTGAAGAAGTGTTGAGCTTAATTGGAACTATAATCAGGCTTATGAAGAAGTTATTTTCTCAGTTCACATCTTGGATGGCTTTAATCCAAACCCTATTGTTGGACAGTGATTCCTCTTTTGTAATTGAGCAGTGAGCTCTAGGCAGTGTTCCTGAATGCATGCACATTCCCTTTATTATTTCTTTTTATACTTCTAATAGAGTATAATCTTGTGGAGTAACATCCACCATGGTTTTTCCATTAACAGGGTTTCCATGAAAAAAATATTGGTGTTATTTATCTCTCTGATGTGTTGATTGCTTATGGTTAATTTCTTATTCATCAAATCTGAGATTAAGGATAAGTTAAGTTAGAAAAAGTTTAAATTTCTGTGACAACCGATTCACCCCCCCTCTCAGTTGTCTGTCCTTTTTTTCCAACAATTGGTATTAGAGCTAGTTCCTCTAAAGAAGTCTAACAATTTGAGGTGATCCAAGATGGAAACATCAACATTAAAGAAGGATAGTCCTAGATTTGATGGCACTAACTACTCACTATGGAAAGTCAGGATGCAATTTCATTTATAGTGCATTGGTGATGCTTATTGGAAGAATCTTACAAAATATCAATATATTATTCCTCACAATGGTCCCTCAACTGCTGATGAGATCAAATATGTTGAAAGTAATACCAGAGCTATGGAAGCATTGGTGAGCACCCTAACAAATTTGGAGATGGCTAATGTAATAGGTCTGTAGACAACTCATGAGATCTAGATGAAGCTGGAAACTTTGTATGAAGGAGATACACAGGTGAATATGGCTAAGCTACAGAGCTTGAAAGGAAAGTATGAGAACTTCAAGATGGGTGAAGATGAAAATATTACTTCTTTTATGTAGAGAGTAAATGAAATAGTGCTAGGTATTAAATGTGTCAGTGGTTCAATAAGTGAGGATGAAATTGTGGCTAAGATACTCAGATCCTTGCCTCCTCACAAAATGAAGGTTCATGCTATTGAATAATTTATGTCTGTAAACAAGAGATGCACTGATAGGAAAGCTTGCTACTTTTGAAATAAGTGAATTTGGTGAATCTACACCAAAAACTAAATCTGCATTCAAAACTACTGTATCCGAAAGTTACAGGAAAAGATACAGTCTGGGAGAGAGCTCTAGAAAGATATCTAAATATGATGAAGAACTGAAACATCTCAAAGGAAAAGAAAGAGAAGTATAAGAACTAGAAGCACTAATTTCAAAGCAAGAAGGAAGAGGAAAAGATAAGTATGAAGATCTATGTCCTATTAATTTTTTTTCATGCAGTAAGATAGGTCATTTTTCTTCTAGATGTCCTGAAAGAGTTCCTAGGACTAAGCCTAGAAAACCTAGATTCCAAAAGAAATGCTACTTTTTTGAAGAAGTAGTAACTGATGATGAGTCTGATAAAGATAATGAAAATGAAGATGAATGGGCTTTCATTGCTACCATTGAGAATAAACCTGTGCCTATTGAATCTACTGAAGATAAGAAAGCTCTTGCAACTCGAGTTGAGGAGAAAGATGAGTGGATCATTGATAGTGGATGCTCACATCATATGACTAGTGATAAAAGTGAGTTTGTGAGTCTAGAGAAGTATGATGGTGGGGTTGTAAGATTTGGAGATAACAATGCATGTGTGATTCATGGAAGAGGTTCTATTAGCCTTGGTGGTAAGGAAAACACTAATGATGTTCTCTATGTTGAAGGCCTAAAGCATAACTTGTTAAGTATTGGAAAAATGGTACACAAGGGATATGATCTATAGTTCAAGAATGGAAAATGCAATATTCGTGGGAGTTCCAAAAACATGATTGCTACTAGTGTGCAAACTAAAGGTAATCTTTTTCACTTAACTATTGCTAGTGGAAGTTGCTTAATAACTCAAATAGATGAAATTTGGTTGTGGCATAGGAGGTTGTGTCATGTAAACTTTGACAACATTATCAAGATAAGTTCTACTCAATTAGTAAGAGATATGCCTAGGTTAGTGAAGCTTGGTAATGTAATCTGCCAAGAATGTTAAATGGGTAAACAAACTAGAGTCTCCTTCTGGAGCAAACAATTTCATTCAAATAATGTGCTAGAACTGCTACATATAGATCTTTGTGGTCCCTCTAGAGTTATAATTATTCATGGAGAAAGGTATTTTATGCTTTTTATTGATGATTACTCTAGAATGATTTGGGTTTCCTTTTTAAGAGAAAAGTTTGAAGCATTGGAAAATTTCAAAAGTTTCAAGGCCATGGAAAAAAATGAATTTTTTTTGAAAATCAAATGCTTGAGATCCGATAGAGGTGGAGAATTCATTTCAAAAGAGTTCAATTCTTATTGTGAAGAACATGGAATCAAAAGATAGTTATCTACTCCTTGAACCCCTCAATAGAATGGAGTTGTGAAAAGAAAGAATAGAACAATTTTGGATGCTGCCAGAACAATGATGATGGAAGGGAATGTGTCTCTGATGTATTGGAGTGAAGCGGTAAGCACTACTATATATACTATGAATTGGGTAAATGTGAATGGTAATTCTGGTAAGACCCCTTATGAATTATGGTTCGGTTACAAGCCTATTGTTTAGTATTTCAAGATCTTTGGAAGAAAATGTTATATTAGGAGAGATGATGATATAGGAAATTTTGATGCTAGAAGTGATGAGGGTATCTTCCTAGGTTAATCCACAAAGAGCAATGCATACATATGCTATAACAAAAGACTGAGAAAGATTGTTGTGAGTGAAAATGTTATAATTGCTGAGGACTCTGTCAAATCATCAAGATGATGCAGCTATGATTCAGATGAAGAAAAAAAAATCAAAGGAAAAACACTCAAACACCAAATCTACTTTTGATTATTCCATATGTTTTGGTGAAGCAACCACAAGTTGTTTCAGCAAATCAAGTCAGTCAGGAAGCACAGACAAGTGCAAGTGTAGAAGAAAGTTCAGAAGACATAGAAGTTTGAGAAAGTCCCAAGACTCCAAGGTATGTAAAGCCGAATCACTCTGAAAGTCAAATCATAGGAGATAAGAGCAAAGGAGTGCAAACTAGAAGAAAAATATTGTCTGATTTCCAAGATTGAACATAAGAGTGTCTCTAAAGCCTATCAAGATGAACACTGGCTGGAAGCCATGAAAGAAGAACAGATGTAGATTAAGAAGAATGGCACATGGACATTGGTTCCTAGACCCAAAGAAAAGAATGTGATTGGTACTAAGTGGGTATTCAGAAACAAGCTAAATGAGGAAGGTGAAGTAGTTCAGAATAAGGAAAGACTGGTATGTAAAGGGTACTCTCAAATGGAAGGTGTTGATTTTGGAGAAACCTTTGCCACTATTGCTAGAATTGAAGCAGTGAGATTATTTATTACTTATGTTGCTTATAAGAACTATAAAGTTTATCAAATGGATGTAAAGTCTGGATTTCTGAATGGGGAACTAGAAGAAGAAGTGTACATTGAACAATCTGATGGATTTCAGCTAATAGATAATGGAAGACGTGGTTTGCAAATTGAAGAAAGCTCTATATCGACTCAAACAAGACCCAAAAGCTTGATACGCCAGATTGGACAAATATCTATTGAAGCTTGGACTCACTAAAGGTACTATTGATAGTAACTTATACTTTGAAAGTCAGATCATGATAAGGAGTTAATCATAGAAGTCTTTGTTGATGACATCATTTTTGGTGGAGATGATAATCTATGCATGAAGTTTGCTGATGAGATGAAGAGTGAATTTGAGATGAGCATGATTGGTGAAATGAAGTTCTTTTTGGGATTGCAAATTACATAGTTGTACCAAGGGATTTTCATATCTCAGTCCAAATATGTGAAAGAGTTGCTGAAGAAGTTTGGTATGGAAGCTCAAAACCCATTGGTACTCCAATGGTAACCGGATGTAAGTTGACTTAGAATGATGAATCTCCTAAGGAAAATCAAACTTGGTACAGATTAATGATTGGTGGATTTTTGTACTTTTCTCAAACTAGACCAAATATTATGAATGTTGTGTGTATGGTCGCTAGATTTCAAGTTGATCCAAAAGAATCACATGTGATTGTTGTCAAAATAATCTTGAGATATCTTAAAGGAATAATTGACTTTGGAATTTGGTACCCAAAGGATGATGATCTCATTTTGTGTGCATACACAGATGCGGATTGGGCTGGTGATGTAGATGAAAAGAAAAGTACTAGTGGTGGTGCTTTCTTCCTAGGGAAGAAGCTGGTGTCTTTGTTAAGCAAAAAATAGAATTCCATTTCTCTGTCTACTACTGAAGCATAATATATTGATGTTGCACACAACTGTACTCAAGTGATATGGATGAAACAAATGATGAAAGATATCAGGGTAATATATGAAGAGCCTATTACCATATACTGTGACAATTCAAGTGCAATAAATATCTCAAGGAATCTGGTACTACACTTTAAGACAAAACATATATCAGTCATGTTTCATTTCTTGATGGAGAAAGTGAATGAAAAAGAAGTCAGACTGGAGTATGTGCCTACCAAAGAATATATTGTAGATATATTTACCAAGCCATTGCTGAAAGATACTTGTTAGTATCTCAAAGGAATGCTAGGGATAATTATCCCTCCTAATAGGAATTAATGATTCATTTACTTGCATCAATCTATGAGCCTCATTGCTATATCATGATCCAGATTGATGTTACTGTGGCTACTACTCAGGGGGAGTAGTCAGATGTGCAAATATGTGGTTCAGAGCATACGGAAAGGTCATAGTTACCTTTTCCATTGATTTCAAAGGGGGAGAAGAGTTATGTGAAAAACATCTTAAGGGGAGAAGTGCTACATGACAAATCTTTTCATAAATGAAGTAAGGTTGATGGTATTTTTTACATCATGTGTTGCCATCAATGCCAAAGGGAGAGATTGTTGGGAGATTATTGGATGTTGTGGATGTGTTCTTGATATGTGGTTGTCATTGATGTCAACACTATTAGCATTTGGTGTATCTATTGTTGTATATGTCGAGGATATTGAGAAAATTATAAGAAATTTTTTTCCAAGTTCCTAATGGAACTATGCAGGTAATGAAGGCATTTTGTTCTATATGTAAAATTTTAGCTAATGTGGTTTAAAGGGTTTATTGTTGAATGTTTCTAGATCATCTGGGTATGTGGAGGATCATCATGGAAAAAATAGGCCCTTAAGTGGCAAAAAAATTAGAAAAATCAGAGTTACGCAACTTGACGTAAAAATTTGAATAAGTTAAATCTATATTATTTCAAAAATATGTAAGAATAGAATCTGTAGCAAATTGAATGCATTTTCTAAACTACTAGATTTGTTTAAAAATAAAAGAAATCTATTTCGTGCAAATTTGAAATTTCAATGTAGTAGTACTTAAATTTCAGGGAAAAAATAAGAAGTAGGTGTCTGTCTGACCACCCTAATGACAATAAAATGATAATATTTTTTTATAAGATTTTATATATAAGTAAAAGACTCATGTCCCAATGTGATGCATATTTTTTTTACAATTTTTTTCCAAGTAAATAATTAATTATGAATTTTTTATTACAACTTTTAAAAAATATAAAAAACTCGTATGTTTGACCACCTTAACTTGGTCAAAACTTCATGAAATTCAATTTTTCCTTTTTTAATCCTTTATTATGCAAAGCATATAATGTGACACATGTTTTGGATTAAAAAAATGTGATATCATTTGAAAGATATAGATTTTTTTCAATCAGTCTATCAATCGGGACTTTAGTCATAATTTGAATAGAAAATGATTAATAATTACTTATTAAATGCAAAGTAAAGCATAATTTATATTGGTGGAAAGTTGAGAATCTCCTTTAAAAACCCTTTTTGTTTCATCAATTTTGGGTTAAAATAAATTCGTCAGCCACATACCCATCATATTGCTACTTTTTAGCCCATCATGACCCTACACATACCCATCTACCAAAAATTTCAAAGGTGAGCATAATTTTTTGAGTATGTTGTGGTATGACAATGTTTTGTTGGTCTTTGTCAGTGTTCCTGAATGAAGATTGTATGATTCTAGTTATCTCAGTTGTTACGGATGATTCTCTGTTGTTTCTTGGTGTTCTTAGATATCTCTAGTTCATTCTCTATCTTTGTGGTATGTCCACATTAATTGGTGAGCTCGTGGTTGAATATCTTTGTGCACATGTTCAGTTTTTGATGTTTCTAGCCAACATGTTGGTGATAGCATGTTGTGGATTTTTGAGGTGAAATTAATTAAATTCTTTTTGTATTGGAGATGTTGATTTGGGTCTCCACTATGTTGTGGCTGATCTTGGCGGATACACATTAAAAGTTGATTTGTAAAATTGGGCTGACATTGCAAATAAATTTTATTTTCTCGGCCGATGAAGTTGTGATGTAATATCCTATAGTGGATATATTACACTGCCTAGAGCTCACTGCTCAATTACAAAAGATGACTCATTCTTCAACAATAGGGTTTGGATTAAAACCATCCAAGATGTCAACTAAGAAAATAGCTTCTTCACAAGCCTAATTATAGTTCTAATTAAGCTCAACACTTCTTCACACTTCGCACAATCTTCTTCACACTCTTCTCAGTAATAATATTCACACATATGCACATAGGATCTAATCCATATTGTTGTGTATTGTTGGGCAATGATCCCTCTTGTAATTGAGCAGTGAGCTCTAGGAATTTTTCTTGAATGCATGTGCATTCCCATTATTTTTCATTATACTTTTAATAGGGTATAATTTATTGTGGACTAACATCAACTATGGTTTTTCCTGTAACAGGGTTTCCACATAAACTTTTTGGTGTTCTCTGTGTCTCTAATGTGTTAATTTTTTATGGTTTATTGTTCATTCATCAAATTCAAGATTAAGTTAAGTAAAGTTTGAAAAGTTTAAATAATATGAGACAATTGATTCACCTCCCCCTCTCAATTGTATGTCCTTGTTTTTCCAATAATTGGTATTAGAGATGGTTCCTCTAAAGAATTTTAAAAGCTTGAGGTGATCTGAGATGGTATCATACAAGAAGGATAGTCCTAGATTTGATGGAACAAACCACTAATTGTGGAAAGCTAGGATGGAGTGTCATTTGAAGTGTATTGGTGAACCCTTCTGGAAAATTAAAAAGAATCAATATGTTATTCCTTTGAATGGTTCTTCCACTGCTGATGAGATTAAAGAGGCTAAGAATAATGTCTAGGATATGGAAGCTTTGTTGGGTTCTCTAATAGATTTGGAAATGACAAATGTGTTAGTTCTGAAGATAGCTCATGAGATGTGCATGAAGCTGGAAACTTTGTACAAAGGATATGTACATGTGAAGATGGATAAGCTATAGAGTTTGAAAGGCAAGTATGAAAAGATGAAGATGGGTGAAGATGAAAGTATTTCTTCTTTTATGTAGAGAGTAAATGAACTAGTGATGGGTATTAGATGTGATGGTGGTATCCTAGATGAGGAAGAAATTGTGGCTAAGGTGCTCATATCATTACCTCCCTCCTATGAAGGAAAAACTCATGGTATTGAAGAAACCAAATCATTTGAAAATGTGTTAAGGGATACACTAATTGGAAAACTTGCTGCCTTTGAGTTGAGCGAATTTAGTGAATCTATTCCCAAGACTGAAACTACATTTAAGGCTACTATATCTAGAAGAAACAAGCAAAGATATGTCCTGGGAGAGAGTTCCAAAAATAAATTCAAGTATGAGGAAGAAATGAAACTTCCTGAAGATGAAGAAAGAGAAGTAAAAGATTTGGAAGCACTAATTGTAAAGAAAGAAGGTAGAGGACAAGGTAAGTACAAAGGAAAGTTGCTTATCAAATGTTTTTCTAGCAGTAAAATAGGTCATTTTGCATCAAGGTGTCTTGAAAGAGTTCCTAGATCTAAGACTTACAAATCTAGATTCTAAGAGAAAATTTACTTTGTTGAATAAGGAGTGACTGATAATGAGTCTGATAAAGAAAATGGAAATGAAGATGATTTGGTTTTCATTGCTATCAAGGAAAATAGTCTAGTGGCTACTAAATATGCTAAAGTTGAGAAAGCTCTTACAACCCAAATTGAAGAAAAGTATGAGTGGGTCATTGAAAACAGATGCTCACATCATATGACTGGTGACAAAAGAAAATTTGTAAGTCTAGAGAAGTATGACGATGGGGTTGTAAGATTTGGAGATAACAATGCTTGTGTGATTCATGGTAGAGGATCTATTTTTCTTGGTGTTAAGCATAACACTAATGATGTTATTTATGTTGAAGGATTGAAAAACAACCTATTAAGTGTTGGATAGATGGTGGACAAGGGTTATGATCTTCAGTTCAATGTTGGAAGATGCAGGATATTTGGAAGCTTTGGAAATGTAATTGCTTAAGGTAAACAGAAAAAACATAATATTTTTCACCTAAATGCTACTAGTGAAAGTTGTTTAATTTCTCAAATAGATGAAAGTTGGTTATGGCATAGAGGGTTTTGTCATGTTAATTTTGATAACATTGTCTAAATAAGTTCCACTCAAGCAGTAAGAGACCTACCTAATCTAGTGAAGCCTACTAGCATAATTTGCAAGGAGTGTTAGATGGGAAAACATACTAGAGTTTCTTTTTGAAGCAAACAACATCATTCAAATGGATTACTAGAGCTGGTGCATACTGATCTATGTGGTCCCTCCAGAGTCAGAAGCCTCCATGGAGAGAGGTACTTTATGTTTCTTATTGATGATTACTCTAGAATGATATGGGTTGCTTTCTTAAAAGAAAAATGTGAAGCATTAGAAAAGTTCAAAAGTTTCAAAGCCATGCTAGAGAATGAGAAAGGTCTGAAAGTAAAATGCTTAAGGTCATAAAAAGATGGTGAGTTCACCTCTAGGGAGTTTAATTCTTTTTGTGAAGAGCATGGAATCAGAAGACAATTATCTTCTCTCTGAATCCCTTAATACAATGGAGTTTCAGAGAGGAAGAAAAAAATAATTTTGGATGCTGGTAGAACAATAATGATTGAACGAAATGTGCCTCACATCTATTGGAGTGAATATGTTAGCACTATTGTGTACACATTAAACCGGGTAAATGTAAATGGTAATTTTGGTAAGACTCCTTTTGAACTATAGTTTGGTTATAAGCCTATTGTTAAATATTTCAAGATCTTTGGAAGCAAGTGTTATATCAAGAGAGATGATGATATAGGAAAGTTTGATGCAAGAAGTGATGAAGGAATCTTTCTCTAGGCTACTCTATTATAAACAAGGCCTATCGGTGCTATAACAAAAGATTAAGAAAAATGGTTGAGAGTGCAAATGTCAGAGTTGATGAGGACTATGCTAAATCATCTAGATATTGTGGATATGATTCAGATGACCAAGAAAACAAAAAAAACAAAGGGAAGAATGCTTAGACATATAATCAACTTCAAATTATGCAATATGTTGCATATGTTCCATTTGTTCCGATAAATCAAGGTAGTTAGAAAGCAGAGACAAGTGCAAGTGTAGAAGAAGGAATAAAAGAATCAAAAGTTTGAGAGAATCCCAAAACTGCAAGCTATGTAAAGCTAAATCATTTTGAAAATCAAATTATAAGAGACAAGAATAAAGGTGTGCAAACTAGAAGAAAGATTGTAGAAGAGTATTCCCTAATATCCAAGATTGAACCTAAAGATGTCAATGAAGCTTGCAATGATGAACACTAGATGGAAGCTATGAAGGAAGAATTAATGCAGTCTAAAAAGAATAATACATGGGTACTTGTTCCTAGACCTAAAGATAAAAATGAGATTGGTACTAAATGGGTCTTTCAGAATAAGTTGAATGAACAAGGTGAAGTGGTCCGAAATAAAGCAAGACCGGTATGTAAAGGGTATTCATAAATGGAAGGTATTGATTTTGAAGAAACCTTTGCCCCTATTGCCAGAATTGAAGCTGTAAGGTTATTTCTTGCTTATGCTACATATAAGAATTATAAAGTCTATCAAATGGATGTGAAGTTAGCTTTTCTGAATGGTGAGCTAGAAGAAAAAGTATATATTGAACAGTCGGATGGATTTCAACTAAATAATAAGGAAAACATGGTTTACCAATTGAATAAAGCTCTATATGGACTCAAGCAAGCCCCCAGAGCCTGGTATGCTAGACTAGACAAATACTTATTAAAGCTTGGATTCAATAAAGGTACTAATGACAACAACTTGTATTTCAAATTGGATCATGACAAAGAGTTAAATGTTGAGGTCTTTGTTGATGATAATCTATGTATGAAGTTTGCTGATGAAATGAAGAATTAATTTGAGATGAGTATGATTGGAGAGATGAAGTTCTTTCTAGGATCGCAAGTTACTCAGTTAGACAAGGGGATATTCATATCTCAATCCAAATATGTGAGAGAGCTGCTGAAGAAGTTTGGTATGGAAGACTCAAAACCTATTGGTACCCCCATTGTAATAGGATGCAAATTAACATAGAATGTTGATTCTCCTAAGGAAAATAAAACAAGATATAGGTCAATGATTTGTGGATTTCTCTACTTAACTCAGACCAAACCATACATTATGAATGTTGTATGTATGGTTGCTAGATTTTAGGCTGATCCAAAAGAGTCTCATGTGACTATTATAAGGAGAATTTTTAGACATCTAAAATGAATAGTTGATTTTGGACTTTGGTATCCTAAGGATGATTATCTTACTTTTAATGCATATATTAATGCGGATTAGATAGGAGATGTAGTGATGCAAGATAGGGTGGTGTTAAGCTCCAATCAACAATTTCTGATAACTTACAAAGGCTCCAAACAACTCCTTTAATGACTTCCTTCTTTAAGCCACCTATTCCCTTGTAGCACTAGAGACACACTTATTCAACTATAGATCCCTCAAAAAACCTCTTCACCATTTAAAAAACACCATTTGAAGGACCCTATAGGCTATTATTAAACATATCAATTTCTTTGGTAGGGTTGATTTGGACTGTCATCTCACAATATACACTTCACCGCTTCATAATGGCCTAATTAGGCCTCATTTCCAAAGGAGGTCCTCCAAAACTCACTCCTCTGACCAAAAAACTTTCATGTAATATATGTTTCAATAAAAAAACCACCAATTCTTCCATTGGTATTCATCAGACAACCCTTATTCTTTCTACCCTAGCCAAGAACCAATCAATTCACCCTTGGAAAAGAGCTTTCCAAGCTTCAAACTCATGCTACAGACCTTATTTTCACTCCACCCTACCCTACTAGCAAAGAAAACACCATCCTACTAGTTAATAGGACCATTCCACCCAACTACATTACTGACTTATGGTGGAATGGCCTTTAACACTACATTTTCTACAAAACCCTACTAAACCCTAATCAAACAGTTGTTCATAGAAATCTGCCTCAATATTCCATGTTCCTAAATGAGAATCACTCATAGTAGGCTCAAATGAAATCTAGAATGATCCTCTTTCATTTGATATCAACCTTGCATTGAATGGTGACTATATGGGCACATACAGTAGTAAAATAAACAAGAGAACACAAAAATTCAAAGAAAAACTCAAGTAAAATAGAGCACTCCTTTATTCAATCTGCACAATTACTTTTTTGAACCCTCCACGAGAGTTTCTATAGGATTTTTAACACCTTTTCAACTCTTATCAATGGTTCATAACCTCCATTTAAAATGCTGACTATTCAGCTTCTAATTTTTACATGATTTTTCAATGAGTGCATAATAGAAACATTAACACAAGAATAAAATTGTGTCTCAAACATGGATCTACCCCCTCAGACTTCTAAAACCATCCCTTACAACATTTCCATGGTCATTTATGACCTTATTTCATTACAAAAATGACTTTACCCCACCTAGGTTCCATATACAAGCCAAAATTGTCAAAATTGAAGGTGCCTTGCACCATATGGCCAAGGAGGAAAAGATTCAGCCTCCAGATGAAAGGAGGTCTTTGACTGATGTTCCATGCTTCTCTATGTATTATTCTCACATCGAAGTGGCATATTATTCTAGTAATCCAAACCATTTGACTAGGTGTTCAGTACATACTTTCCTCCTTGTCCTCTTTACCTCCCTTGAATCCAAAATTGCTTGAAGCTTCATAGGTTGAGTGGGTGGAAGATCCTTGATCAACTATCCCTCATCACTTTTAGGTTCACTTGCTTGTGTACCTACAAAAAGAGATCCCTTGAAGGGATATAGGTTAGTCACATTAAAAATTGGTGAGATGACAACTCCTTGTGGGAGTTCAATCTCATAGGAATTGTTTCCATATTTGTGGACCACCTTGCAGGGTCCTATCTTCTTCATAATTAGTTTTGTATACTTTCCCTTAGGTAGTCTCTCCTTTCTCAAATTTTCCCACACTAAATCACCTACCTTGAACTATACATCTCTCCTTTTCAATTCTTCCCTCTCCTTGTGCTTGCCTACATTCTTCTCAAGTGTCCCCTTGACTTGTTTGTGTATGTCATGCATTTCCATAGCAAAATCCTCTCCTTGAGCACTCCTTTTATCCATTCCACTCAAGTATCTTAACTCCCAAATTCCCCTTGGATGCATTCGATAGAAAACCTCAAATGGACTTTTCCCAATACTCTGATTGACTGAGTCATTGTAAGCATACTCCTCCTATGACAAGATTAAGTCCCCTGAATGGTTATGTTCTTTGGTTAAACACCTCAATAGATTTCCCAATGATCTATTAACTACCTAAATTTTCCCATTAGTATGAGGATGATAGGCTGAGTTGAAGGTTAAATTAGTTCCTAAATTTATCCACATTGTTCTCCAAAAATGGCCAATGAACTTTGCATCCCTGTCAGAGACTATTGACAATGGCAGCCCATTTATTCTAACAATCTCCTTAAAGAATAGGTTTGCAATGTGTGATGCATCATTGGTTGATTTAAAAGCAATGAAGTGTGCCATATTACTAAAACTATCTACCACCACATACACACTATCATATCCCCTTGAAGTTATTGGCAGACCCAAGACAAAATCCATGAATATTGCTTCCCATGGTCTGCTTGGTATGGGTAAAGGTTGATACAAACTAGCATTAGATCTTGTCCCTTTTTCTCTTTGACATATGAAACATCCTTCTACATAATTTTTGACATCCAAATACATCGTAGGCCAGTAGTAAAGTATTTTTATTTGATCTAAAGTCTTGTCATAACCAAAATGTTCTCCTAAGCTCCCACTATGCTTCTCTCTAACTAAATTCTCCCTCATAGAACACTTAGGGATACATAACTAAGCTCCCCTAAAGAGTAATCCATCTTGCAACACATAGTCTTCATATTCTTTATGAAATGAACCTTGGGACTAATCACAAACAACAAATACATAATGGAATTCTTCATCAGATTTATACATACCTTTGAGTGAGTCCACACCTCCACTTTGAAGTTGCACTTCTTGCACTAATACCGCCCTCCTACTCAGAGCATCTTCCACTTTGTTGGATTGTCCCTTCTTATGCGTTATGGAAAATGTGTAAGCTTGCAGGTATTCCACCCATTTCATGTGTCTATGGCTCAATTTCTCTTGATTGTTAAAAAAACTCAAAGTATGATTGTCTGTGAACACCACAAATTCTGTGGGTAATAGATAGTGCCTCCATTTTTTAAGTGCTTGCACCATAGCATACATTTCCAAATCATATGATGAGTATTTCCTCTTTTCCAAATTCAATTTTTCACTGAAGAATGCAATAGGTCTTCCATCCCAACTTAACACTACCCCTATAGCCACATTAGTAACATCACACTCTATGGTAAACACCTTAGAAAAATTAGGCAAGGTAAGTATTGGTTGTTGTGCTACCTTTTGTTTGAGGTGCTCAAAGCTTTGGTCAGCCTCCTTTTTCCACTGAAACCTACTCCTTTTCTCTCCTTTAATGGTATCTATCATAGGTGCAACTATATGACTAAATCCCCTTATGAACTTCTAGTAGAAGCTTGCTAAGCCATGGAAACTTTTGACTTATCCAATTGTTTTTGGTGTAGGCCAATTAAGAATGGCTTCAACTTTCTTGGGGTCAATCTTCAAGGTTCCTCCTAAGATCACAAAGCCCAAATATATCAGCTCTTGCTTCATCCATTCACACTTCTTAAGGTTGATCATGAGCTTTTCTTCATGTATCTTTCCTAAAACTCTGTCCAAGTGTTCCAAGTGGTCTTCCCTTGTCTTCCTGAATACCAAGATGTCATCTAGATACACCACTACAAATTTGTTAATGAAATATTTTAACACTTCATTCATGAGTCTCATGAATGTCCTAGGAGCATTACATAGCCCAAAGGTCATTACCATCTACTCATAGAGGCCCTCATTAGTCTTGAAAGGTTTTTTCCATTCATAACCCTCTCTAATCCTTCTTTGGTGATAGCCACTTTTCAAATCTATCTTGGAAAAGTAATTTTCCCCTACTAAACTATCCATACGGTCTTCCATCCAGGGTATAGGGAACCTATACCTAATAGTTATCTAGTTAATAGCTCTTGAATCTATGCAAAGTGTCCATTCACCATCCTTTTTGGGTGCTAAAACAATTAGCACAACACATGGACTGAGACTCTTCCTTACCAAACCCTTGTCTAGTAGCTTTTGCACCTGCTTTTTTATTTCCTCATTTTGATGAGGTGTTATTTTGCATGCTACCTTGTTAGGAAGGCTTGCACTAGGGACTAGATCAATATGATGACTTACATCACAGATTGGAGGCAATGAACTTGGTAATTCCTTCACCACTATATTTTCATATTTATCAAGTAAAGTTTGAACCTCATTTATAACTTCTTCTATTTTTTCATATATTGCTACCTCAGAGATTGGCTTCCCAACAATGGTAAACCAAACCTCCTCTTCTTCCAAGTCCTTTAGAATCACCTTCTCCTTCACTATCATCACACTAGGTCCTTCATGGACTATTTTCTCATCTTCTTGTAGAGGTTCTGATATGATTTGCACACCATATTTTTCAATCTGATACTTATTTTTAAAGCCATCATGTTGTGCCTTCTAGTCATATTTCCAAGGCCTACCAAGGAGTAGGTGGCACACATCCATGGGAACAATATCACAAAGTATCTTATCTTTATAAGGCCCTATTGGGAACTCTACATAAGCCTGCTCATTGACAATACCTTGTTTCCCTTTGTTCAACCATGAAATTTTGTATGGATTAGAGTGGGGTATCCTCTTCAATCTAAGATTCTCTACAATTTCTAAAGATACTATATTGTCTATGGATCCAGAGTAAACAATAACATTACATACCTTTCCTTGAACCTTGCAAGTTGTCCTAAATAGAGATTTCCTTTGAGATTGGAACTTTAATCAATGTCTTCCCCAATTCTGGTTTGGCACAGAGAGTTGAAGGACCCATACATGAGCTCACACTCTTTGACTCTTCCTCTTCATGAACAAGTTGAGTTCTTCTTTCTGCACTTTGGTAACTTGTGCCATGTTTATTTCGGTACTTCCATGTAGGGTGCCCATATTGATTACAATCAAAGAACTTTCTTGAAAAAGCATTAGAGCCTCTTGTCAATCCATTAAATATGCCCCTACCTCCTAGCCTTCTTCCTCTAAAAATCCACCTTGTTTCTCCACTTGGCTCTTGATTAGTGCCTTGTTCATTTGATGTCTTTCGAAAACCTCTTCCTCCAGGGTTACCTCTACCCCTAGAACTCTTACCTCTACCCCTAGATTATTTTTCTAGCCTCTTCTTTATCTTCACCTTAGCTTTTGTAGCCATTTGGAAACACTCCTCTACTGACATAGGAGTAATCAAACTAATTTCATCTTGAATTGTAGTCCTTAATCCATTCAAATATCTGGCCACTCTCTTTGTCTCATTCTCCATATTCCTTGACCTTATGGTCAATTTATGAAATTCTTCAATGTAAGCGGCCACATCCATCTCTTTTTAAAAAAAATGTTACAACCTTCTAGAAATCTGTATTTCATAGTCAGGTAGTAAGAAATAGTTCTTGATCTTCTACACCATTCGGTCCCAAGAATTAATCTTGGGCTTAAACTTCTTTACCCTCTCTTCTTGAATGTAGTTCCACCAGGTTAAAGTTGGTCCCTTAACCTTTGTCTTAGAAAATTTAACTTTCTTGTCTTCAAGTATCTCCTTGAACTCGAAGTAGTTGTCTAGAGCATCAATCCACTCTATGAATTCTTCTCCATCCATCTTGCCCCATACGTTGGAATCTCTATTTTCACCTCCCGAGCCTCACCTTTTGCATCCTTAAGCACTTGCAAGAACTTCTTCTCTTCAGTCCCCAAATCTTCTTAGGGTTTCTCTTGAGGGATTTCCTCTATAACCTCATCTTTAGGGTCACTCATCTCAACAATACCATTACCTCTCTTTTCCTTCTTCTATATTGCTACCATTCTTTCTCTAAAGGCTCTAATTTCCTTAACAACTATTGTGATACTCATCTTTGGAGGCATCTTGTATGACTCTTTGTTCCTTTTCTCTTGAAAACTCTAAATTCCTTTGACAATGGATCTAGAGCCTAAGCTCTGATACCACCTGATGCAAGATAGGGTAGTGTTAAGCTCCAATCAACAATTTCCAATAACTTAGGAAGGATGCAAATAGCTCCTTTAATGACTTCCTTCTTTAAGCCACCTATTCCCTTATAGCACTAGAGACACATTTATTCAACTATATATATCCCATAACAAACCTCTTCACCAGTTCAAAAACACCTTTTGAAGGATGGTGTAATACACCTCCAAGGTGTGCTTGCACTCCAACTAGAAGACCTTTCTCTCTGTCTTCACTCAAGAACCTGATGGCTTCAAGGTTCTAAACTAACTTAGATCATTAAATAAGACCTTCTCTAACTCTATCACAAGAGTTACTCTCCTTGTGCTTCACCTTGGAGGATTCAACACTCTTTGAACTGCTCTCTTCTTCCAACACCTAGAAAGGTCTAGATGCCAATCTCATTACCTGACTTGAACTCTTTGCAGGGGAGTTGAAAATACTGTCCTCATGCTTCTTGCATCCATGAAGTTCCATCTTGCTTGGTGTCCACTCCTCAAACTACCCGTTTCCAAGATTTTCCTTTGGTGAGGCCCTATTTCTAGTAGCCCTTACCAGTCAATTTTTTACCTTTTTCTTCTAAACTTTCCAAACAACTTGTCCAATAATCTTCAATTGCAGACACCCTTTTTGGAGCTTTAAATCTTGCATCAAGTCTCAGACCTCTGACTATACCGTACAGTGGATTCCAACACTCTTGGAGAGGAGGCCTAATTGTCCTACTTTCTAGGGTTTTGCTGATCACTTGCCTATTTCTCACTCAAGAGAATTGATCAAGCCTTCATCTCTCTGGTATCCTTGTGTTTAATCATATTCCACCTGGAAGTATACTTTTTCTGTACAAATGTACCTTCCCCTGCCTGTTCTCTTTACTTTTCCTCTTCCAAACTCCTAACCGGGTTACAATAGCTCGCCTAGGGTTTGGAATTAAAAATCATGGCTTGGCCCTTTTGATTTCCTATCACTAAATATTTACAAACATGTGGATCCCCTTCCATACCCTGCTAATTTTAGGAAGAACCCGATGACAGAGTTTATGGGGGAGCCATATTACCCTAACTGCTCAAAACAAAGTAAATAAGACTCTACAATCTAATCTATGAGTTAGAAACCGCAAAATATACACTAAACAAACTCTGTACCAGATGAAGATTACTCTATACTATCCAAAGTGCACTAACACAGTGTGAAAACAGTATATACAATGCTTTCTTTATCTCTGTTTTGAAAACACACGGGTAATACAGAAAATCCAGAACCTCTGCCAAACTGTCTTCTATTTTCCACAACAAAAGTTTGATTACAATGTTCATTAACTGCTAACTATGAATCTTCACACCTATTTGGATGCCTTCTCCACATTCTAAGGCAGTTGATCGAGCATTTTCCCCGATTTCAAGGGATTCCCAATGCCAAGTAAGTTGCATGCAACTCCACCACTGCGGTCATGCAACTTTTACCAACATTTTGTAACTATTCAATATGTTATGATCCTAAAGTTGAGGACCCCAATCTCCTTACTCCGAACCATCAACTCCTTAACTGTTACAAGGCATCTTCAAACAACAAGAATGTGATAAAAACACATTTAAAGCTCATCCCTCTCACTTAAGCTATCCTATGCTAAAATAAACATCATTAACAACTTTGATTAACTAAGATGGTATAGTCCTAATGACCAACTCATCCACACCAACAAGACCTTCTAAGGTACAATTCAACCAACTAAGACCCTGACTTGGCTATGGTCAGTACAAGCCAAAAATTTAAGATAAACCAAAATGGAGTTAAGCCAAGGTGCTCCTGCACCATCCTCCCCAAAACAGAAACATTCAATCCGCCCTTGGATTGAGCAAGTCAGGATCAATGCCCAACTTCTTAAACTCTGCCTCCTTGACCCATACTGCATGAACTTCAGATTGTCCTTGTCTTTGGATCAGATGTTCCTTATACTCTTTGGTCCTAGTCTTCTTGTATACCCTGGTGTCCAAGATCTTATCAGCTTGCTTGACTGTAGCGGGGGGCAATTTGAGTTCTTCCAGATCT
The DNA here is from genome assembly GCA_007258455.2 of Sequoia sempervirens. Lineage (NCBI taxonomy): Eukaryota > Viridiplantae > Streptophyta > Pinopsida > Cupressales > Cupressaceae > Sequoia > Sequoia sempervirens. The sequence continues at coordinate 37,206,939 of VDFB02000017.1, read as the reverse complement.
TGAATGACTTCTCGGAAGGTCTGATCCATGTTGATTGGTGGTCCTTTGTAGTGTACAAGATCTGCAACATTAAAAATAGGGGACAGTCCACTGTCATCTGGAAATTGCACCTTGAAAGCATTGTTGCCATACTTCTCCAAGATAGGACAGGGACCTATCCTCTTCATTTGCAGCTTACAAGTAACTCATTTCTACAATCTAGCCTTATTCAAATGGACCATCACTAAGTCTCCCACATTGAATTGGACTTCTCTCCTATGCTCATCCACCTTAACCTTATGCTTCATGGTATTTTCTGCCAAGGTTTTTTTGACTATCTCATGAATCTCCTGCATTGCACAAGCAAAGTCATCTGCATAGCCACTTCCCTTGACTCCATCCTTCAACTCTCTCAGCTCATAAACACCTCTGGGGTGCAGTCCATAGACAATTTCAAAGGATCTCTTCCCTATGGATCTATTTACTGTATCATTATACGCATATTTAGCTTGCCCAATAATCTAATCCCATTGTTGACCATACTCCTTGGTCAAGCATCTTAAAAGGTTTCCAAGTGTTCTATTCACAACTTTGGTCTGACCATCAGTTTGGGGATAGTATGCAAATCCAAAGGAAAAATTGGTGCCCATCCTTTGCCAAAGAGTCTTCCAAAAATGACTCATAAACTTGGTATCTCTGTCTGATACAATGTTGATTGGTAAGCCATGAATCCTGACTATCTCCTTAAAGAAAAGAGAGGCTATTTGACTAGCATCATTGGTTGTTTTGCAAGGAAAAAAGTGAGCCATCTTGCTGAATCTGTCTACAACAACATAAACACTATCCATACCTTGCTTTGTCTTGGGTAAACCAACTACAAAGTCCATGCTCAAGCATTCCCATGGCCTAGAAGGGATAGGTAGTGGCTGGTATAGGCCTACATTTGAAGAAGTGCCTTTTGCTTTTTGACACACTACACAACTCTCTACATACTTCCTGATATCTAAGTTCATCGTTGGCCAATAGTAAAACCTTTGGACAAGTTCTTGAGTTTTGGTGATCCCAAAATGACCACTCAATGCACCATTATGTTTCTCTTGTATCAAGTTCTCCCTAATAGAACCTCTAGGAACACAAAGCTGATTTCCCTTAAATAAAAGATCACTTTGCAAGGTATACTCAGCATATTGGCTATGGAAATGGTTCTTATACTCAAGACATACCTTATAAATATCTGCAAAGTCTTCATCATCTGCATATAGATCTTTGAAATGATCTATTCCCATGCTCTTCAACTGAATTTCCTGAATTGTGAGGACTCCTCTGCTCAATGCATCAGCCACTTTGTTGAGAGCTCCTTTCTTGTGCTTGATATTGAAGGCGTAAGCTTGCAAGTACTCCACCCACTTCATGTGTCTGTGACTCAACTTCTCTTGTGAATTCAGAAAACTGAGTGCTTGATTGTCTGAGTACACGATGAATTCTTTGGGAAGCAAGTAGTGCCTCCATTTCCTTAGTGCTTGGACCAATGCATACATCTCAAGGTCATAAGAAGAGTACTTCTTCTTGGCTTCACTTAGCTTCTCTGAATGAAAAGCCACTGGTCTGCCCTCTTCAGAGAACAGCCAATAGCTACATTGCTTGCATCACATTCAATGGTGAATAGCTTCTCAAAGCTTGGCAACACCAAAACAGGTTGGGTAGCTATCTTTTCCTTCAGCAACTCAAAACTCTTGTTAGCTTGCTCATTCCACACAAACTTAGTTTTCATTCCTCCTTTAATTGTATCCAACATAGGAGCACAAATAGCACTAAACTGTCTGATGAATTTTCTATAATACTGAGCAAGACCATGGAAGCTTCTTACCTCTGTCTTGGGAGTAGGCCAATTGAGAATGGCTTCTACCTGTTGCTGTCCATCTTCAAGTTGCCATGTGATAGCACAAATCCAAGGTACACCAGCTCTATTTTGATGAACTCACACTTTTCCAGTTGATCATCAGCTTCTCCTCCTATAGCTTCTTGAAAATCAACTCAATATGTTGGAGGTGCTCTTCTCTTGTTCTGCTATAGATTAGTATATCATCAAGATACACTACTACAAACTTGCCAATGCAGTCTTTGAGGATTTCATTCATGAGTCTCATGAATGTGGAGAGGGCATTAGACAAGCCAAATGGCATAACTAGCCACTCATAGAGACCCTCATTGGTTTTGAAGGATTTTTTCCACTCATCACCCTCATGTATTCTAATTTGATGATAACCACTCTTTAAATCTATCTTTGTATAGTACCTAGCTTCACCTAGACAATCCATGAGATCTTCAATCCTAGGGATGGGAAACCTATACCTGATGGTTATCTTGTTTATTGCCCTGGAATCAGTATACAAAGCCTCCATTCTCCTCCTTTCTTAGGTGCTAAGACAGTGGGTACTGCACATGGACTAATGCTTTTCCTAATGAGACCTTGGTCAAGAAGTTCTTGAATCTGCCTGGCTATTTCCTCATTTTGCTGAGGTGTCATCTTGTAGGCTGCTTTGTTTGGAAGGGTGGCTCCTGGTATCAATTCTATCCTATGACTTATGTCTCTTTTAGGAGGTAAGGTTGCTGGTTGACCACTACTTACAATGCTTTCATAGGTCTGCAACAAGTCTTGTATCTCCTTGGGTAACTCTTGCTTTTCAGCTGCCTTCTCTTTGCTTACCTCTCTTGGCTTGATCATTACTGCATAGCCAACTCCTTCTTCTTCCAAGGCCTTTAAGAACTCTTTTTCACCAGCTAAGAGCAGTTTAGAACCTGTTGTCTACATCTCTGTGTCTTTTAGCAAGGAAAGAATCTTGAAGGTTACATTGTCTTTCTTGAAGGTGTAGGAATTCTTTGCTCCATCATGCACAGCTTGACGGTCAAATTGCCATGGCCTACCTAGGAGCAAGTGGCATGCATCCATAGGTAACACATCACACAAAACTTTATCTTTGTACTTGCCAATTGAGAACTCCACCCATGTTTGTTCATTCACCAAGACATGCTGACCCTTATTGAGCCATGTGACCTTGTAAGGATTATTATAGGGTATCCTTGTGAATTTCAGCTTGCTGACTGCCTCCTCTGACACAATATTGTCAGTAGAACCTGAGTCTATAATGACCTTACACACTTTCCCCATCATCTTGCACCTTATCCTAAACAAGGACCTTCTTTGGCTTGGCTCTGTAGACACCTAAAAATGACCTAGGCCTGCAAGCTTCATTTTTACCACTTTCATCCTAGCATAATTATTACATTTAATTATGTCCTTGGTCCCCATTCGACTGTTGATTAAATATTTCATAATTATTTAATTAATTCATGTCCTTTTATTCTTCATGATTATTAAATAAATAAATTTCGTTTATTTATTAAATACGTCATTAATTGTCTAAGTCCTCCCTTAATTAAATAAATTTCTTAATTTATTTAATTATCTTTCTGCATTTAATTCTTCCTGATTATTAAATAAATGAATTTCATTTATTTATTTGATATTTCACTAATTGTCACAATTAAATAAATTTATTAATTTATTTCATTATTCAGTCTTATCTTCTAAATTAAATAATTATTTTTAATTATTTAATTACTAATGTCACTTTTCTCTCATTTTAAATAAATGAAAATATTTAAAATGATTCCATTTTATTAACTTTCACTCTTTTTAGTAAATAATCTAGAAAAGATTATTTACTTGTCACACATAATTATCATTTTGAATCAATTAAATTCAAAAAGATATTATTCTTCCAAAAATCAAGTAATCGGGCAGATTCTTGATTTTCCAAATTGAATCTTCAATCCAAATCTTATCTTCTTGATTTTTTCGAATCTCACAAATCGGGAAATCTTATCTTCTTGATTTTTCGAATCTCACAAATCGGGCAATCTTATCTTCTTGATTTTTTCGAAAATCTTTATTTTCTAATTAATTTGTCTCATTTATTCTCCACCATCGATCTAATTATCTGAGACATTATTTTGACCATTCGATTAATGATTTTTCCCTAACCCTAATTAGGGATTCTCAGACTTAATCTGGACCTTTCATTTTAGGTTATTGTCATCAATTAATCTCATCCGTCCACTCAAAATTGTGTTTTCTATAAAAGACAATTTTGCTCATAATTTCGAGATCCGACAACTTCATTTTTAATTTAATAGTCATTATAGTCATTTGGCATTAGAAGTCATTATTTTCTTAGACATTGTCATAGTCATAGGCATTTAGACATTTTTTATGCAAATCTTTCAAGGCTTGTTGTAGGACTTAGACATTTTCAGATTGCTCGCACAACGAATCTTAGGGCAACATTCTCCAGCAAGCAAGAAGGTATTACGAAAGGGAATCATGGGGGTATCAACAAATCAGGTATAATTATTCTTTCATCTACTTCCTTTGTGTTTCGTAAGATCTTTGGGTTTCGATTATTATTTATTGTTTATTGCTAACTCCTAATCCTTAGAAATCCCTTGATTACATTGGTGAACCCAACGCATTTTGCTTGTTTCTGTACGGTTTTTTGTTGTTTTATGTTGTTTTGCAGGTACAGGTACAGATTGACGCAATGGTTTTTTAAAACATCGCGACGCATTTGATGCGTCGCGAAGCATCTACTGACAGAAGCGATGCAATCGACCTGACAAGCCGCAACTGACATCCCGAACAACGCATTTGATATCCTGAGCCGCACTTGAAGACCTAAATGATGCATCTGCCCTGTCGAGCCGCATCTGTCTGGTAAAAATTTCTTTCAGTTTTTCCATTTTGATTTTTAGATTTTTGGGTTTTTCTGGTTATTGGTTTTCTAGTTTTCTGTGTTTTTTATTCCTGCATGTTCAATAGATTAGATTTTTCTTGTGTTACTAATCTTTTCTTGTAACATGTGGCAATCCTCATTCGTTTGTCGAAGACCATTACATAAGAGACTACTAATATTCATTGTTTGCAGATTCACATGTCAAAGAAGGAATAACAAAACTTTGTGCTTGTTTTTCTTAGAGTAGAAAACATTTGAGTTTGGTGCATATAAAATGAAATCATGTCTTTTATGCTTGATTGTGATTGTGGGATGGTAGGTAAGTATGCTCTCACTTGGTGAAAACCTCGTGATAAAAAAACCAGACCCATTATTTTCTATTATATTACCCTTCACGATTAGGTATATCGGAGTATCCTCTCCCCTTGCACATTCGTGTGATCCTGGGTGTAAGAGAAACGGTTACTGACTCTAGAACTTGGGCCTGTTCTGGTGGGAAAAAGTACTCACCCCAGGACGACTCAGACCGGTAGCACCCTGACACCGAGGGACTTCCAACTGTTATAGAAAAGTGGGTTCTTGGGGAAAACCTAAGAATCATGAGCGTGGTTCCGATGAGATGGATCCGAAAGGGGACTCTCGCCGCATGGATCACGCCCCACGAACAGAATGCCCAAATTAAAAACCTCTTGTCTTAGTGTCCAACTGTTCTATTGGTCGTTGCTTGATATAGTGCAGGGTACAGTATCATGCCCAAAGATACTCACTACTGATCCCCTTAAGTAGAGATAGCAATTCTTGGGATCACTACCCAAAGAATCCGAATTTGGTGTGCTCGAATGACGTTAATGAGCCGTGGAGGGGAGCCAATGCCACCAAAATTCTAAGCTATCCGCTCTCGAGAAGGAAAGGTGTTTATCACCAATCCGGGGTATAATAGGTGGGCTATATCAAATATACAAACCCTTGGCCTTTTGGCCTTTTTAGGATCGTGCTTATCTGATGTGTGTTTGGTTACATTCAAAACACTATGTTTGTCAAGTGTATTATGGTTCTGTCATAGTTCAAACCAAACATTCATCAAACAAGTCAAAACTTCCATCAAAACAACACAAAAATCATGTTGAAACTAAACTGAGTCACATCTGTCAAACCGCAAGTGATTTTCTGCGACGCAACTGATCTGTTAAAATGCATCTGAAACCTATAACAACGCATCTGTAGGCATCGTGACGCATCTATCAACTTAAAAGCCACATATGCTAAATCAAACCGCATTCGAAAGTGAGAAAGCCGCAATTGAAAAACTAAACCGCATTTGCCAAACTGTGACGCATTTGCTAAACTGTGACGCATTTGCCTGTCAAAATTTTTAAACTTCAAAGTCGAAACCTGAGGTCTTCAAATTGTCAACCATTCGTCAAACACTGTCATCAAAAAGATTCTATCAAAAACCAAACTTGATATTGCTCAAAGTCTTGTCTAAACTTGCATTAGTCACCATAGGTTTCATACATCATTCCTTCTAGTTTCATACATATGTTGTCCCTAGGTCCATAGTTGCATACTTAGGATTAGGAAAATCTTAAGCACACCTTTGCAAAGTCATTGTTTTCGACATTAGACCCTCTTGGACTAAGTTATCAAACCTCCTTTAGTCATTGTCCTCTTTTGTGAGATTCTTCCAACTCAAAAGTCTAGTTAGGAAGACTCACTAGTCATTTAGACCTTGCCAACTTGTCATTTCCAACAAAGTCCTTTAGCAGTCAAAATTGAAAACAAAGTTCGAGCTTAGAAGTGCTTAGATAACCTTGTCTTACAAAACATAGTCTTGCATTGTCATCCTTTATCCAAAAAATCCAAAAAACATAGGCTAGTGTCATCCTTGCATTTAGTTGTCATTCTCATCATTCTCATTTGAGAAAATCCCTTTTACGGTTGAGACTAGGCTTCAAAGACAACAATGACAAATGGAAAACTTTGGATAAGATTCTTATCCCAACATCGACAATAACACTTACGACATGAACAAACATTGGACTTTTTCTGACCCATTTCACAACATGAACATGCAATCTTCCATGAACATGCCATCTTCATCACAAAACATTTTTTAGCCATTCATAGAAAGAGACCAAAATGGACGAGTATATTTCAAAGACATAGAAGTTGCAAAGCAAAATCCTGATATATTCTCCTTTGTAAAAAAATTAATCTTACCTGACCCTCAAAGGTCTCTAGCCATGCTTTTGGACGAAGGGGTTAAGTTACCACAAGGCTTTGACATAAATACTTTTCCACCATCCGTCTACCCTCACCATCAACAGTCACTTGACATGAATCCTACTAATAATTCACAACAAACGTCCACTTATCACCCTTTTCCTAACCTTGACAAGGGAAGCCAACTGTCCAATAGTCCATTCCAAACCTCCATGTCATATTCTGACTCTTCACCTATTAATCTCGTCCAAGTCTACATCCCTTATCAACCATCTACCAACTCATGTCAAGTCCCCACATCATACCATACTGATCCGGTCCAAGTCTCCATGTCCTATTTCAATCAACCTTACACCAATCCAATCGAAGTCTCCATGTCATATCATTGTCCTTCAACAGTTAATCCAGTCCAAGACTCCATGTCCTGTCTTTGTCCCTCACATGCTAGTCCAGTCCAAGTCCCCATGTCATACCCTTATCCTTCACATACTATTCCAATGCAAGTACCCATGTCATATACTAGTCCAGTCCAAGTTCCCACATCCTATCCTAGTCCTTTGGTCATTAATCCTTTTCAAGTCACCCCCTCACAAGCCACATCTAGTCATGAAAATTCTATCATAGTCCAAAGTCAAATCCCATTTAATAAACTTGAGGATACATGTCAAAATGAAAGCCCAAAGCATGACCTTATAATGTTACCCTCATGTCAAGAACAAGGTAGTCCATCCCATGACCTTATTTCTGATTGTATCATCCATGACAACCCTATTTTTAACCAAGACCCCATCATTGACCAAGAAGTCCAAATCCATGACAACCCCATCTTTGACCAAGAACCTACCATTGACAAAGAAGTCCAAAACGATCCACTCCTTGACCTTTACGCCATTCATGATCAAACACTTGCCGACCCTATACAAGCCTTGACTATTGACACTTCCCACGATGAGACACTAGCCTCCATGGGACACAGATGATATTCCTCCAGAACAAGAATCTTCCACTAAGGACATGCTTGCATATGATCAAGTCATAGCTAAAATCATTGGGCTCTATGACACAAAAAATAATGATAGCTTCGAAATTTCCTTGGAAGCACCAACAAAATCATCTGAACCTGACATGTCACATGATCAGACCAAAGATATCAGTCAAGAATATGTCCAACATGAAAATGAAGCTAAGACATGTTATCAACTAGGGTCATCTATCTTTGTCAGAGCAGGCTTTCTCATAGATGAAAATATTACAAGTGACAGTGTCCATAGACATAATGATGGGTTAGCATCTTGCTTTCAAAGCAACAAATACCCCATCGCAAACAAAATCTTTCAAAGTATGCAATATCAAGGCAAAGGACTAGGCATACACGAGCAAGGCATTCTATAACTAATACAACTTCAGGAAAATTACAGACATCAAGGTCTTGGCTATTCTTCAGACAGCAAATCAAACGATGTCAATGGTACCTCCTTGATACTGGGGGCAACCTTGTCAGATACAAATGTCAAAATGGAGTCCATGAGAAATCCTTGTCATAAGATTGCTGCCAACACCCCTTCCACCCACACCATCAACTGTCATTCTATGATGAATCAACCTTCCCTTTGGGACCAACAAAAACAAAAGTCTTACAAGTCAAAAGATCAAAATCAAATGTCAAAGGCCATTGAATCAAACAAAAGGACAAGTGGACAAATGAAATTAAAATGGATCCCAAAGAAAGATGGATCAAACAATGACACCAAGTCAAATACAAAAGTCAATCACAATGTGGAGCCACAAGACAAGAGGACTCCCACATATAACACATGTCCACCTCCTTCAAAATGGTCATCAATCAAGACATATAAAAGTGTTGGTTCCAAACACCATCCTTCCAAAATCCGTCATCCACCATCCCAAGTTTGGAAAATAAAAAGTGATTCGTCCAAACGTCCAAACAACCTTTCCATGTCCACCATCATTCGTCATAATCCTGCATCTCACCTAAAGTCCAAAAATCCTACATCACAAATCCGTCACATCATGGCAGTAACTCTTTACCACAAGGACTATCATGGCACTCTATTGTGATGTGCATATTTTGATAAGGCCAACTCTAGTATCAGAAAGGATCACAATGACATCGATCATTTGTATGCAAGTGCTATGATCTTGACAAGACAATTGCTTCAAAAAGGTCATTATTGGCATATCATGGCACCAGTCTCTACATCAGCACCGTCAGTGAATTCAGAATAGGCAGTGGTCATCTAAAGCATCCAGGCTATCCGTAAAATAAAAAATCAAAATAAAAAATTGAAAAATGATAAAAATCATCACCCTAATGAAAACCTGGCAAACAGGAGTCTTGGTGATACCAAAAAAATCAAAAAGTCAAGAAAATAGTAAAGAGAAAAATTTCATCCAATGGTGAAAACCTGGCAAATAGGCGCTTTGGATAAGTACCATGATGAAAACCTGGCAAACAGGCGTCATGTGTAAAATAAATCATCTATGTGGAATCTTACACTTGGGGGCAAGTCGTCTCATTTCCCATACCTTCCTCATGACATTGACATCTGTCCATCTTAGCCCTATCATTTCCATTCACTTTCCCACTTACCTCGGTCTTGACATAAAACTGGCACACATAAATCATGCTTTGGGAAAACTCTTGACATGTCTATCCTTCGGTCATACATGATTCACGAAACATCAAGTCATTAACTGTCATAGTCTTATTGTCCTTATATGACATAGTCCTTGAAAATCATATGACAATTCCCTTAGTCTCATGTTTCCTGTCCTTTACCAAGGCCACCCCCTATCCTTTCATGCATGTCACCTATCTTAGCTTTCCCTTGTCAAACGGTCTAAGGATAATCATCATCCCATCTAGTCCTCACCAAGTCATTCCAAATGCAACGAGTCTAATACATACAAGCACATTATCCAAAATTTTACTTGACTGTGTTCCTGGCCCGGCTGTAGACCTCCATACTTTCGTCACATTATCGTCATCATCCTCACGTTGTTTCGGGATGCGTCCTTCCCACGTCAAACAACGTTGTCATCACCTGTCAATTGGTATTCAGCTTGACTAGGGGCAAAATCATGGTTTTCCTTGGATTCTCATGTGTAGGCATCAGTCATATGCATTTGTCACGATCCTCTTAAACGTCAAAATCCAAAAAAATCATAAAATGACAAAAAGACAAAAACATCATAAAAAGTCCTGAAAAAAGACAAAAACATCATAAAAAGTCCTAGAAAAAGACAAAAACATCATAAAATGTCCTGAAGAAAGACCAAAAACATCATAAAAGTCCTGACCAAAGACCTAAAAATCATAAAATGTCCTGAAGAAAAACAAAAATATCCAAATCAATGTCAAAATCCTAAAAATGGAGTCAAAGTCAGTCATGTCAGTCAGTCCATGTCATTGTCGAACTACGTTGTCTCTGCACATTTGCTATGTAGGCAAGACTCACATTTGAGTCCCCGAGACATTAGGTCAATCCTTTTAGGTTTGTCAAAATAAAATCATGATGCAATCTTTGGTCACCAAGACAAAGTTATTAGTCGTGTTGAACTACAAGGTCAGTCCATTAGGGTTCATGGCATCACACTGACACACACGTCAAAAAGTCTTCAAGACAACACAAATCTTTCCCAAATGAACAAAACTCATCATGACAATCATTATCACAGCAAGACAATCTCATCGGCACATATCATTATGACAATATCGACATATGGCCAACACAAGTCAAACTCAGTCAAAAAAGTCAAACTTAGTCAAAACAAGTCAAATTATCGCAACCAGTCAAACTATCAACTCTTGGTTACCTTTCAGATGGATCCTTCTGAAGAATAACCTCTGTCATTTATGCCTTAGGATGTGTCCTTCCTAGGAATCGACATTGTCATCTGACATTTTTGAGGGATCCTTTCTGACACTTAAGGATCATTCCTCTCGACAACAACGTTCTTTCAGATGTGTCCTTCTAAAGAACAAAACTCTAACATTGGTGCCTTAGGATGTGTCCTTCCTAGGCATCGTCCCTATCATTTGACATTTTTGAGGGATCCTTTCTGACACTTAAGGATCATTCCTCTCAACAACAATGTTCTTTCAGATGTTTCCTTTTGAAGAACAAAACTCTGACATTGGTGTTTTAGGATGTGTCCTTCCTAGACATCGACATTATTCAGGATGTGTCCTTCCTGAATATGGCAACCTTCGGCATTTGTCATCTTGGCATCATTTAAATTTACATTGACACATCAATACACTCGGCATCCAAACGCACTTGGCAAACACTTGGCATTTGTTTTTAGTTTTTATCATGATATTAGTTTTTTAGTGAGATCCCACTAAGCAGGATTTAGAGAAGCAACGACGTATCATGTCAATTGACACACATGACTACTAGTTTCTCAGCGAGGTCCTGATTTTGGGATTTAGAAAAACAACGACATATCATGGTAAGGACTCTTTCTTTTTTTATTTTTACAATCATGCTACTAGTTTCTCAAGGATGTCCTGGAAACAGGATTTAGAGAAGCAGCGACGTTTCATGATTTGTCCTTTTTGTCTTTTTCTGCTTGTGGTTGATTCTGACAAAGACTGGGGCAATAACGCTCTTGGTATGAGTCATGATCTTCCTTGTCTGTGACTACTTGTCTTATGTGATGGTACGAACTTGCACACCTTGATCTATGTCATATCATGGTGTTTATTGGCCATTACAATAGTTCACCCAATGATGATTAAGAGCAATAAATATTAAAGTCCTATGGTAATGTTTTGAAGGATTTGGTCTAGGAACTAACATGCATCTTCTTTAGTCTTGTCATCTTCTCTCACCCATCTCATATAGGCATTGCATCCATATCATAATCCATATCTTTTTCATTAACATTTCTTTGTCTCTTTATTTTCTAGTCTTCTCATTAATTTCGAGAGCACACCCATGTTCTTGGAACCTGTCTTTCCTCTTGAGGGGGCATACCATAACCCTCCTCGTCATTCTTCCTCATCTTATTTTGCACTGGAGCATTTTTTGACTTATTTTCTTTGTCACAATGCGACAAGCGACATTATGACAAAGAGGGGCAAAATGTAGACACCTAAAAATGACCTAGGCCTGCAAGCTTCATTTTTACCACTTTCGTCCTAGCATAATTAATACATTTAATTATGTCCTTGGTCCCCATTCGACTGTTGATTAAATATTTCATAATTATTTAATTAATTCATGTCCTTTTATTCTTCATGATTATTAAATAAATAAATTTCGTTTATTTATTAAATACATCATTAATTGTCTAAGTCCTCCCTTAATTAAATAAATTTCTTAATTTATTTAATTATCTTTCTGCATTTAATTCTTCCTGATTATTAAATAAATGAATTTCATTTATTTATTTGATATTTCACTAATTGTCACAATTAAATAAATTTATTAATTTATTTAATTATTCAGTCTTATCTTCTAAATTAAATAATTATTTTTAATTATTTAATTACTAATGTCACTTTTCTCTCATTTTAAATAAATGAAAATATTTAAAATGATTCCATTTTATTAACTTTCACTCTTTTTAGTAAATAATCTAAAAAAGATTATTTACTTGTCACACATAATTATCATTTTGAATCAATTAAATTCAAAAAGATATTATTCTTCCAAAAATCAAGTAATATGGCAGATTCTTGATTTTCCAAATCGAATCTTCAGTCCAAATCTTATCTTCTTGATTTTTTCGAATCTCACAAATCAGGCAATCTTATCTTCTTGATTTTTCGAATCTCACAAATCGGGCAATCTTATCTTCTTGATTTTTTCGAAAATCTTTATTTTCTAATTAATTTGTCTCATTTATTCTCCACCGTCGATCCGATTATCTGAGACATTATTTTGACCATTCGATTAATGATTTTTCCCTAACCCTAATTAGGGATTCTCAGACTTAATATGGACCTTTCATTTCAGGTTATTGTCGTCAATTAATCTCATCCGTCCACTCAAAATTGTGTTTTCTATAAAAGACAATTTTGCTCATAATTTCGAGATCCGACAACTTGATTTTTAATTTAATAGTCATTATAGTCATTTGGCATTAGAAGTCATTATTTTCTTAGACATTGTCATAGTCATAGGCATTTAGACATTTTTATGCAAATCCTTCAAGGCTTGTTGTAGGACTTAGACATTTTCAGATTGCTCGCACAACGAATCTGAGGGCAACATTCTCTAGCAAGCAAGAAGGTATTACGAAAGGGAATCATGGAGGTATCAACAAATCAGGTATAATTATTCTTTCGTCTACTTCCTTTGTGTTTCGTAAGATCTTTGGGTTTCGATTATTATTTATTGTTTATTGCTAACTCCTAATCCTTAGAAATCCCTTGATTACAGGCTCTTCTTTAACCGGTTCTTTGATCAAAGTCCTCCTCATCATGAGGTTCTCACCTTCCTCTGAGTTCAATGGTACTTTAGGTTGTTTATTTGTTGCAGTTGTCTCATCTTGAATCAAATTGGTTCTCTTATCTCCTCCATGAGAAGTGCTACCTTTCTCTGGGAATCTATAGGCCGGGTGTCCCAATTGGTTGCAATGATAGCATTTCGTGTTGGTGAAGTAACTGCCCCTTCCTTGTCCACCACTTCTTCCTCTGGAGCTGAAACCTCTTCCTTTACCACCTCTACTAGAACTTCCTTCTTGCTATTCAGAAAATCTGACTTCTCCTTGGGCTCTTGGTTCTGAGCTTCTTCCACTATAACTTCCTCTTTGTCCTCTGCTGTCTTTCCCTTTAGCTCTATTTTTGGGGTTTTGTTCATGTTTCTTTTTTCCTTTCTCCTCTATCTTCAAAGCCATTTGATAGCATTGGCAGATTGTTTTGAAGTTTACTAGGCTCATATCTTCTTGAATAGACCATTTGAGTCCATTCAAGTACCTTGCTAACCTGATACTCTCATCTTCAACCACTTTTGATCTAAGGCACAATTTTTGAAACTCCTCTGTATATGTTTGAACATCCATATCTTTTTGCCTCAGATTGTGTCTTCTCCTATGCAACTGGACTTCATAATCATTAGGGAGATAAGTCTGCCTTATCTTGGTTACCATCCCTCTCCATGAAACTATGGGACCTTTACCTTCTTTCTCTCTCTCAGATTGTACAAACTTCCACCATGTGAGAGCTGCTCCTCTCAACCTTGACTTGGCCACCTTTACCTTTTGGTCCTCTGTTATGCCATCACACTCAAAGTGATTCTCAATGCTCTCAATCCAATCTACAACTAAATTAGGGTCCATTTGTCCACTGAAAAGTGGCACACCATCCAATGCTTTACCACTCAAGGCCTGCAATGCCTTCAAGAATGGTTCCTCTGCAAGAACAGGATCAGGATTTGGAGCTTCCTCCTCCAAATCCTCTTCTTTTTCCTTGGCTTCCTGCTCTTCCTTTTGCTTTATCTTGTCCTTCACAGTATCTGCTATCTCATGGACTTCATTTAAGAGTTTCTCCATTTGAGATATCCTTTCTCTGAGCAACCGGTTGTCTTCCTCTTGCTCTTCTACCTTTTTAGCTAGCTCTTCTTTTGTCACCATGGCTCCTTCCTCCGGTGTGTTATCTCCTACTAACTCAGTGGCTTGGCTCATTAATCACAAGCCTTGAATCCAACTCTAAGCTCTGATACCAATATGGTGTAATACACCTCCAAGATGTGCTTGCACTCCAACTAGAAGACCTTTCTCTCTGTCTTCACTCAAGAACCTGATGGCTTCAAGGTTCTAAACTAACTTAGATCATTAACTAAGACCTTCTCTAACTCTATCACAAGAGTTACTCTCCTTGTGCTTCACCTTGGAGGATTCAACACTCTTTGAACTGCTCTCTTCTTCCAACACCTAGAAAGGTCTAGATGCCAATCTCATTACCTGACTTGAACTCTTTGCATGGGAGTTGAAAATATTGTCCTCATGCTTCTTGCATCCATGAAGTTCCATCTTGCTTGGTGTCCACTCCTCAAACTACCCGTTTCCAAGATTTTCCTTTGGTGAGGCCCTATTTCTAGTAGCCCTTACTAGTCAGTTTTTTACCTTTTTCTTCTAAACTTTCCAAACAACTTGTCCAATAATCTTCAATTGCAGACACCCTTTTCGGAGCTTTAAATCTTGCATCAAGTCTTAGACCTCTGACTATACCGTACAGTGGATTCCAACACTCTTGGAGAGGAGGCCTAATTGTCCTACTTTCTAGGGTTTTGCTGATCACTTGCCTATTTCTCACTCAAGAGAATTGATCAAGCCTTCATCTCTCTGGTATCCTTGTGTTTAATCATATTCCACCTGGAAGTATAATTTTTCTGTACAAATGTACCTTCCCCTGCCTGTTCTCTTTACTTTTCCTCTTCCAAACTCCTAACCGGGTTACAATAGCTCGCCTAGGGTTTGGAATTAAAAATCATGGCTTGGCCCTTTTGATTTCCTATCACTAAATATTTACAAACATGTGGCTCCCCTTCCATACCCTGCTAATTTTAGGAAGAACCCGATGACAGAGTTTATGGGGGAGCCATATTATCCTAACTGCTCAAAACAAAGTAAATAAGACTCTACAATCTAATCTATGAGTTAGAAACCGCAAAATATACACTAAACAAACTCTGTACTAGATGAAGATTACTCTATACTATCCAAAGTGCACTAACACAGTGTGAAAATAGTATATATAATGCTTTTTGTATCTCTATTTTGAAAACACATGGGTAATACAGAAAATACACAAAAAATCTAGAACCTCTGCCAAACTGTCTTCTATTTTCCACAACAAAAGTTTGATTACAATGTTCATTAACTGCTAACTACGAATCTTCACACCTATTTGGATGCCTTCTCCACATTCTAAGGCAGTTGATCGAGCATTTTCCCTGATTTCAAGGGATTCCCAATGCCAAGTAAGTTGCATGCAACTCCACCACTATGGTCATGCAACTTTTACCAACATTTTGTAACTGTTCAATATGTTATGATCCTAAAGTTTAGGACCCCAATCTCCTTACTCTGAACCATCAACTCCTTAACTGTTACAAGGCATCTTCAAACAACAAGAATGTGATAAAAACACATTTAAAGCTCATCCCTCTCACTTAAGTTGTCCTAAGCTAAAATAAACATCATTAACAACTTGGATTAACTAAGATGGTATAGTCGTAATGACCAACTCATCCACACCAACAAGACCTTCTAAGGTCCAATTCAACCAACTAAGACCCTGACTTGGCTATGGTCAGTACAAGCCAAAAATTTAAGACAAACCAAAATGGAGTTAAGCCAAGGTGCTCCTGCACCAAAGGACCCTTTAGGCTATTATTAAACATATCAATTTCTTGTTGTTCTCACACCTTAGTTGTTTGTCCTTGATGAAAAAGACACAAATGGTGCATTGGTACTTACATACAAGTTCAAGTTGATGGTTGTTGAATATCATGCTTCAGAGATCATAGGCTTGGCTTGGTATCTTGGTGATTGGTATTGGTTACATGGCATACACAGTTGGTTTCATTTGGGCATGTCTTGCATATATATGTGTTGAGTTATGGCATTGGCTTTCAGGTGATATCATTTATATGGTTGATCATGGAACAGTTGGTTTCATTTGCATAGGTTGGCCCTTCTTTATTGCACAATAGGTATATTATGTCAATTTCTCATTATTAGGTTGATCATGGCATCATTGACAAGATTCATTTGATTATGTCTTCATGACATTCTATTGATGATCTTCATGGCTATCACATAATTTTTAGTGTCAACAGTTATGATACATTATTTGGTACATGGCATATTGGATTGAAATTATATTAATGCTTTCATTGACATTTGAGTTTGATATTTCATTTGGCATCATTGGTATATGAGGTTACTATAGACTCTTCAATTGGTTTTTTCATTGCATATCTTCATAGCTTTTTCACATTATCTTGGTGTCACTGGCTAAGACATGGTGGTTGGTATATATGAAGTCTTCATCCAGTTCATATGCTTCAAATTGACTTAATTTCATAATCAACTTCAAAAGATAGGTTTCTATGTTGATCACAGGATCATGGTGTTGTCTATTTGGTTCAATGTTAACTCTTACAAGTGATTGTGAAGGTATATTGTTGATTCAGTCAAGTATTTGACATTCAGTTCGAATGTCTTTATACATTTGGTGAATATATTTAATTCACATATACATGATAGTATTGAGCTTTAGTTTTTCACCATGAACATAGCATGAATTCACACTTCATTGTGACTTAGCACTACATGCTTTACATACTCAGGTTTTAGTGTTACATTGATTATTCATTTATACATTATATTCATGCTTTCATTTTTAAATGCTAACACATAGCATTATCAAGCAATTTGATTACTTAACATATTTTATAGTGCTATCAGGTTGAAATACTTAGTGCTTTGTATTGTTTTAAAAAGTGCTTTCATAAAGCACTAAGGTTGACACTATATATTTCAGGCTCATAGCTTATAAATGTTTACATTGATCTTGGTAGTTGATCACACATGTTATTGGGCACTATTATTGATCTTTGGTTGATTATTAAGCATGCAACAACATTTTTTAATTTTTCACCCAGCAGTAACATGGATAGTGAGTTGACTTGGTCTATCTTCATTATAAATTGGACTTATCATTTTTCACCGAGCATACCATATTACATTGGGCTTACCATGATTATTATTGGCCTCATCATATTTTCAAGGAAGTTGACTTTATTTTAAGTGGCAGTAATATTTGTTATCATTTGTTTTTTTGTTGACAACCATCATTGATGTTTGGTCAATAATGTTCTTTGACAACGAACTTCAAGTAATTATGATGTTTGTTAAGAGTCTTGGACTTCAAATGTTATCAAATGTGAAAAATACATTCTAAAGTCATTGGTTCAAAATTTTGATAGGGAATTCATTATGTTGTTTTAGTTTGCTCTAAAGAAACAAACCCTAGCACCACCATGATGCACTTTCAGTTACAGTCCAAGCTTGATAATGGAGGCATTTCGAGCTGGTTTTTTGGTATGTTAGAGTATTGAGGATGGTGGTCTCTTTGGTGCACTTTCCATGAGCTAGTAGTGGTGATTTGTGTAAGTTTGTTAATGATCTTCAGGGATTTTGTTTGCAGGTTAAGCCACTGTAAATGGTAAATTTTACACATTGTTTTTCATCTTTTTCAAAAGGCTTTAAATCAGTTAAGGAAAATGGTGAAAAAAAATTCTTTTAGTTAATTTTTTGAAATGGAAAGTTGTTTCTTAATCAGAAAATTGTAAAGATATTAAAAGTGAAAAGACAATTATTATTTTTTCAAAGAGATTTAAAAAGGTAGTTGGCAACTAATTCTTTAGTTTCAAAACCCTAATGCGAGTGTTGTCACTTGGCTCGAGGGTTTTTCATTTTATTTTGTGCTCTATATAAATATGACTTCAAGCCATTATTGAAATGGGGAATGTATGAGGAAAATACAAAGCATTTATTGGTCATATCATTGTTATATCTACAATATTTGAGAAGAGAAAAGAGGGTTTGTATTTTGTGAAATATCTAGTTCTTATAACAAAGATATCATTCAAATTTATGAGAGATTATTGTGGTACTATTGTGAACAGTTCATATTGTAGTTGGAATCATTGAATATCTTTTATAATTTTGTATTCATTAATGATTTTGGGATTGCAAATAAAGTGTTTGCATTTTTATACTATGAGTTTGTTCATTGAGGGGTTGGTGCTCCTATGAAGTTGGAGCTTCATAAAAGGTGTTGATTTGTTGATCCACCATTGTTATAGAGTTGGTGCTCTTTGATTAATAAAAGGAAATTTTAGCAGGTGGTTTTTTATACCCCATGAGGATTTTTCCACTCAGGAAATCTTTTTGTTATGTGATGTGATTTTGTCTCTCATTCTATTTCATGTTAATGTGCTTATTTAGTTGTTCAATGCTTTGATACATTGAGTTTTTTCAAAATATTAATGTCAATCTATTCAAGTCTATAAATTGTGCAAATCTGATCATTAAAAGTATTTCATAAAGCTTCCTTTTATACTCCATGTGTGAATGTTTAAAAGTATGTCAAAAGTAAAGCAATGTTATATTTTGTGGAGTCTTTAAGTTCTATTTTGAAAAGAACAACAAGATTTTTCATAAAGTTTAATTGGACATATCATATGATGCTTTTAATATGTGTTAAATGTTAAGCCAAGTCTCAAGTTGCACTCGCATAAACAAAGTTTCATTGAGTTAAAGGTCAAAAGTTTAACTTGTGTTTTAAGTGTTAAAATTTGTATCACTCTGATTCAGCCCCCCCCTCTCAAAGTGAATCCACTTCCAACAAGTGGTATCAAAGTGTAGGGTCTTGAATTAGGTTTCTTACCTAGGATTGATTTTGGTCTTGGAAGTCAATATGTCACAAGTTCAAGAAGGTATTTCCATATATTTGTATAGTCTAGATATGTTTTGTGAAAACATATCTAATTTTGATTAATGTTGGTGTAAGAAGATCCTTGCATAAACCTAACCATATTAAGTTCAACCAAGCTCTTGATAAGAGGAGAACTATGGGCAAGTGCAAAAGAAACAGAAGTGAGAAGAAAAACACTAGTGTAAAGCCTAGTCATGTTTTTCTCAAGTAATATCTCTACCAGTTAATCCTAAATGTGATCATGTAGTTGGAGAAGAATAAATTCACTTGGTAAGTGAAAAGGAATATAAAGGTGATGAATTAGAGATTGATTTCGAGGAAGAACTTCTTGCTACCTTAGATGAACTTAAAAGACTTAGAAAAGAAAATCAGGATCTTAAGGTACACCTACAAGAAAGTGTCAATGTTAATAAAAATGTAATACAAGATCGTAATCGTGATAAAAAGATTATTAAATTTCTGAAATCCCAGATGGTTGATAAGAAAAAGAATGAAAAATGATTGGAAGGAAAGTTAAAAGACAAGGATGAGTTGTGCACTAAACTAGAAAATGAGATTGCTTCTTTAAGAAAATGTTCAGATAATGATTCCTTGTTAAAAGAACTAACTCTTAAAGATGATATGATTATTAGTCAGAAAATTGAAATTGAAGAATGTAAAAGGATAGAAAATGTTGTAAGATCTGATTTGGAGGTTAAAAATATTGAATGTATAAAACTTGAAGGAGAAGTAGTTGCTTTAAGAAAAGATCTTGAAAGTGTCAAGTCTCAATTAGATAAAAGTCAAAAATTTGATCATAGTACTAATCTACTGAATGGGATGGTTGGAAGACAAAAGCATTCTAAGGATCCTTCAGGTGTGGGATATGAGGTTGGACAAAGCTCTACAGAAAAATCTAAACATGAGACAGTGTTTGCTACTACAGATGGAAAGAAGCCTATAGCCAAGCAAACACCAAGAATGAAGGTTGATCTTGATTACCATATTCTTGTTGGTTAGATAGAAGATAAGTGGTTTGATGAAAGAACAAAAATACCATAAAGATCTCCATTTATCAGGTATAATCACTCTCAATTTCATGGCTATTGTTGTTGTTGTAATGCTTATGGACATAGAACAAAAAATTGTACAAGAAATTGTTGGGTGAATAAAATTCATAATCATGTGAAGAATTTTAAGAAAGGTTCATACAACATGTTTAGAAGAAATTATCCTCTCTTTGGTCTAGAAAAAACCATTATATGTCATAAATGTAAAGGGTTTGGTCACAAAGCACAATGGTGTAAGAAAAGTACTATAAAGCCTTCTGTGGACTACATGTTCAAACAAAAGGAAAATAATACCTTGAGTAAGGAGAAGACAAATCCTATACTAGTGTGGAGAAGAAAGAGTAATCAAGATGACAAGAAGAACAATAAAAATGAATGTGTGAAAACTCCTTGTACACTACTTGCACATGTGATATCATCCAGATATTGAGAAGAAGAAAAGATTCAGGGGGAGTCTATTATGATAAAACATTTTACCCCTATGAGATATGACAACATGCATTTGCTTGGTGGTTTAAGAAATAAAGTAAGAGTTTGTACATGTCAATATTTCACTATGATAATTCTGATTGAATTGATTATGAAGGTTTGCTTATGATATTGGATGTTTATGAGTTCTCAAATATTGACAACCTTGGATATAATCATGATCATTATGTTGTGCATTACAAATCAGCTTTTACAAGTTGTTAAGAAATTCAAGTTTGAAGTATAGTGACTGTTACCAATTTTTCGCCACAGCTCGATTGGCGGAGCTGGCTAAAAATTATTATATCATGAGGTGAAATTGCAGATTATGCTAAGTGTTGTTTTGCATTTGTATCATTATTCATCAAGTGACAGTTGTGCATTTAAAAGAAGAAATGGAGTTTCAGAGTGCTATTCAGATGTTCCAGAATTAAATGAAGTACAAAATTGAGCAAATAAACAACAAAGTAGTTTCAAATGCTTTCATATATTTCATGAAAAGTTTCATATTTACATAGCTTCATTTGATTGCAAGAATCAAAATGATATTACAATAATTGCATTGGAATGAATTTTCTTTTCAAATGAAAAGCAAAGAATTGAAATCAAATATCCACACAAGCCGTGGATGTGACTGTCACAATGTATCACTAATGGCACACTACACTATTGAATATGTGAAAGATAAATCATATAAGTAATGGCATAATCATCATTACCTGTTTTCGCTGATGGTTGACGATGAATGGTGCACCTTTGTCTGCTCGAGCTCCGTTGAACTGTAAGAGAAAAGAGGGGGTGTCAGTGGCTCCAATTATGAAGAAACCTATATGAGTCACCCACAATAGTATAGCCTACTATTAATCATACATTGAGACAATCAAAGAAGTGTAGAGGAAATGAGCTGAAGGAGAAATATCATGATCAACATATTCTATTTTTTATGCTAACATTGTTTGTTTCCTTGTGTAGGTATAGGTTAAGTCAAGAAGCTGAACATTATTTGAAGACCAAGCATGTGGAGAAAAATGAGCTCCCACAAGGGTAGAGCTTGGCATGCTGCCCTTATTTATTGGAAGTGGGCTGATTTAAAGATTACATCATCATATATTCATCAAAATAAATGAGATACAACTGAAAGAGTAAAACAAAATTATCTGTCAAGCTATTAAACTAGTTGTGCATTCATAACGATCAGGTTAATGTATTCTGAAGGCTACAGGTGAACAGTGAGTTTAACTTGCTCAATTAATTCAGCTGAGTACATTTATATCAAACATTGTTGTATAAGTTCACATTCTATGTTATTTGTTCATCATGATCATATATGTCATGCAAGGTTCAGTTTATCAGTGTTCTTTTCATAGCCAACGACAGTGAACATACATACATTATGCCTTAATAGAGAGTTTTGTTTTGATTTTCATCATGAAAGAGAACAAATTTAAAGAACAGTTTAATAAGTGAAACATAAAAATGCATGAAGAGTACCAGGTTGAAGCCCAATAATGTGAAATAATAGACAATGTATTCAAGTAATAAAAGAACAGTCAGATCCAGTTCGACTAGTAAAGAAAAATATAACATTATGAGTTATAATGAGAAAATGATCATTCTAGAATGATGAAGAAAAAAGAAAGCATAGAAAAGGTGTCTCAGAGGTGTTAATTATGCATGGAAGAAGTCAGGTAAGATGTAGTCCATAATATTACCATGTTTCAATTTAGAATCTCTACATAAAGTCCAAGAACAGAAAGCAAATGTTGCTATAAGGTAAGGTCAAGGAATCCAAAGGGTAAATTATGTGTGCGAAAATGAAACAACATGAAATAATTATTCAAATAATGCAAACAGTAGACGCATTTCTAGCATCTCAAGGACTTATGGACGGTGTTCATCATTAATACATTCTGATGTACTTTATTCACAAAGAAGTAAGTATGGGAACAGGGGAATAACTTAACAAGGCATACTTAAAGTGTAGATATAAGAAGGTCTTAGATAAGCTTTCAGTTCTATCAAATGGTGAAAATGTAAGAATTTGAATGATTAAAAGAGGCTCATATTTTTACACAATTTGCAGTCTTTGCATATTACAAATGAGTTTCAGAAAATATATGGAGAGTATCAGTTTTCATTCAATATCTAGGAGAAGGTCTTGTTAAAGACATGATTTCTACAATATTTCCATGAAGAAAGCCAAAGAAGGTAGAATACCATGTGAATCGAGTCGGTTTTTTACACACACAGTTTATTGTTCTCTCTTGTTTTCATGGTGGTTTCTGAGATTTACATATGGAGATCACAATTTTCAGAAAATATATGGAGATCCAAGTAAATGCAGTATTTCCTCATTACTGCTTGTTTACTCACTCTAGGGTTTCAGATCAAGTATTCAATTTAACCCATATGGATTTTCTTTCTCAGAATAACAAGTTAAATTTGTTATCATATGGGGGTTTTAGACAATTCTTAGTTTTCCTCTAATATTAGGCACTTATATGGAGGAGATTAAAAGTCACAAGAATATCAATGAAAAGCACCATGGGTTGAGCTCATAGCTTTAAAAATTGAATATACAAGATACCCACATTCGGGGCTTGCATTTAAAATATAGAAAATATAATTGTAGTGATAACCTGGGTGGGGTTTTTACATGAAATAGCAAAGACATAAAAATGCAAATTTTCTATGGTGGGTCAAGCTTCAAAATGGAGGAAATGCAGTTTTATTCTATTCTCATGATACCCACGAAGGTATTCATCCTCAAATATACAAGAAGGTCAATTTCCTATTTTGGGTCGAGCCCAAAACTTCTAAATATGCTTTCTATGAGACATATATGACGACCTATACATGGCCATATAATCTTAAGTGAGAATGGTCGAGCTTTCTAAAAGAGATAGTTCATGCTTTAAACATAACTCAACAGTCCATATCTATGTTAGAGCGCCCTAGCCACGACCAAGAGCTCCATAGAGCATTCAAAAACCAAGATTTCGAGCTCTTAAATAATAGTCGAGCTCTCATAGTCACAGGAAGTGTAAAGAGAAAGTCAAAAAATATGAGCAGGTCGTGGCCTTGTGTGTTCTTTTTGTTCTTTCAATAAAGGAAAAGAGGTATAATAGGAGACAAAACAAGCTTACCCAGATGGATTTTTGACTGTCAAAGGGCAGAACTGGAGATTCTCAAAGCACACAAGCTCTTATTCAACTCAATCATGGTGGCATTCCTTTCAGCCAGAGCTCATTTTCTTTAGGAGTGATCATTTGCAAAATGAATCATTGTTAGGGTTTGACCTTCTTTTCTCATGCCCTAATTCGAGCAACATCATGATTATCTGGAATATTCGGTAAATAGCACATGGGGTAATCTTTGCATTATAATTTAATCAAGGTCTTAAGTTTAATATTGGAGGTGGCTGAAAGTATGTGCCTAGGTCGATATATTAAGTCTTTAAGACTTATTTTTGGTGCCTTAGGGAAAATTAAAGACTTGGACCTTGTGTTATTGCTTTGTGAGAGGACAATGAGAATGTAAATGTGTGAATATCTTATGACTTAAGGATAATATCATGTCTTAGGGTTTCTGATTTTAATTGGTTTTAGAGAAATCAATTAAAGATAATGATATGTATTATTATTTTTATGATTTTTTGAGAAAATCAAAGCATTGTAATGGAGAAATAAGGCGTTTTCTCTTTGCAAAATATTTTATAATCTTTTAATTGCAAAAAATACATAAATTTTAAGATCTACAATCCTATAAACCAGAATCGTAAAGCAATCTTTTATAAAAAAAATTATGATTTCTTGCTATTTTTAGCAAATTCATTGTTGACTTCTTCTCTTGGTCGAATTTGAGTCTTATCTTGGAGAGATAAGGTGTTTTTTGGGCTTTTAAAGCAGATCCAACCTATTTTTAGAGGCTTGACCATTTGATCATAAAAGCAATATGCTTTTTTTTGCTTTTATGCAGTTTTTGAGATAGTTTGAAGATTTTTTCCTTGAGCTTCTCTCTGAGCTCGGATTAGGGTTTCTTGAGAGTTATGTCTTTGAAAAGACTTAGTTTTTTTAGGCTCTCCTTCTCAGTAGATTTCAGTTCTTGCTCATACACATCTTTAGTTTATGAACCTTTTGTACTCAATTCAAACCTATTCACTCTTTCAATTTCAATAAAGCAGCATCATTCTCCTTCTCATTTTTGCCTCAGTTTTATAATAACAATTTGATGTCTTTGTGATTCAAATCATAATTCTTTTATGTCTTGTTGTTATAAGTTATGTTTCAGAATTGCATAGTTTCAGGTTGCCTGTTGTATTTCATTTAGGAATCTTCATGCAAAATACTGATGGAAGTATGTACCAATGGGATTATGAGATTCATTGTCATAGAAAAACTGTTGTGAGTGTCAATGTTTAAATTTCATAACTTTAAGTGAAATACCAGTTAGATTCAAGTTTTGTTTTCAGTCCATCCTTCTATCCCTTTTCCCAAAAGTTATTTATAATAGGATCAATCATTCAAAGAACCAGCTCGCTCTGGAGATTCCTTCTTTGCTCAGATCACCCACATCTGAAGGAGGTTTCCATGTTTCAGTAGGTTGCTGAATATTGCATTTAGCAGGGTGAAAATCTATTCACAACGGTGACAATCCTTTGGTGAGTTTAATGCTCTGATGACTCAATTCTTAAGGTACACGTTGTCTACATACAAGAGATGTTTAAATTTCTTATCTTTGATCATTCATTAATATTGGTATCAGTGTATCCTTATTTAACCATTAAAGAGTTGAAAATGTCATATGAGGTCATGCATATTTGACATCTTTACAAGAAGTTGAAATCTGGTTAAATCTGCCTTTGTTCCGAACATATTGTGATGGCTTATTTCAACAAAGAAGGTTCAACTTTGTGGTGTGAAGTAGAAGGACAAGAAACATTGCTTAAACCAATTAGAAAGTGAAAACAATAACACAATGAATAATAAATGATAAGATCTTTCAGAAATTCAATACTTTGTAGCAGTTATGAAGAGTTATGGAAATTAACTCAAAGACATTATATTGGTAAGAATATCTTGAGATTTTCTTATGCAAGTTCTTGTGACATTGTGATAGTATCATGTTTTTATGATAGTACAATGCTTGAAACAATTTTCCAGTGAGAATCTTGTTAGGGGGAGAGGCTCATAATATCTTTGTTGTTGTTATAGTTAATGCCATATTACATGGTTATTCATGCTGGTAACAGTGTGTTTATAGTTGTCAAGTTGATGCAATGTGGATTGGTAATGCATTGTTGTGATCCATTTGTTTGCTTTGGAAACTTTTTTGTTCATTTTTGGTGCTTTGAATCATTATATGTTATTGGTTCATGTTGCTTTCTAGATAGTGACATATCTTGTGTAGTGATCTTCTATGTTTCTCACAATGATTACTTATCTTGCTTGATTTAGGGGTTGACAGGTTTAACAAGCTTTTGTAATAAAAGTGCACATTGTTTTAAATGAGCTTATTTTGAATTCTTGAGTTTTGGATGTAATGTTTTTTCTTGGAAGCATCTTAGTACAAAGCCTCTCAGATGTTCTTGTGAATTAATGTATTATTACTAATCAAAGTTTTTTTAAGGAGACAATGTAGGATGGAGTTTAACATGATAAAGAAGTTGGTATGTTCAAGTAACTGGTCTTAAATCCTTGATGACAAAGAAAATGCGAAAGTAACAGGTCTTCAATATTTAGGTATCATTTTGATAATTGGGTTTGTTGCATTATAATAATATGTTTCCTTTGCTCTAGTGTTCATATGGACTGAGATTCTTGGAAAGGACATATTGTTATTCTTGCTATGATATCAACATGTTCATATGTTACTTATATGGATATATATATCTACTTGAGGCATTACACATATTTTTTACCCTTTGTCTTCGATGCAAAAAGCAGAAGAGAGATTTGTATTTTTCCATCAAGGAATAAGGGGGAGATTGTTTTTCTCACTCCTTAGTTGTTTGTCCTTGATGACAAAGACACAAATGGTGCATTGGTATTTATAGTACAGGTTCAGGTTGATGGTTGTTTCCTATCATGCTTTAGAGATCACAGGCTTGGCTTGGTATCTTAGTGATTGGTATTGGTTACATGGCATACACATTTGGTTTCATTTGGACATGCCTTGCATAAATAGGTGTTGAGTTATGGCATTGGCTTCCAGATGATATCATTTATATGTTTGATCATGGAACAATTGGTTTCATTTGGATAGGTTGGCCTTTCTTTATTGCATAACAAGTATATTATTTCAATTGCTCATTATCAGGTTGATCATGGCATCATTGACAAGATTCATTTGATTATGTCTTCATGCCATTCTATTAATGATCTTCATGGTTGTCACATAATTTTTGGTTTCAACGGTTATGATCCATTATTTGATACATGGCATATTGGATTGAAATTATATTAATGATTTCTTTGACACTTGAGTTTGATATTTCATTTGGCATTATTGGTATATGAGGTTACTATACACTCTTCCGTTGGTTTTGTCATTGGATATCTTCATGGCTCTTTCACATTATCTTGATGTCCTTGGCTAGGACATAGTGGTTGGTAAATATGAAGTATTCATCTGGTTCATATGCTTTAGATTGAATTAATTTCATAATCAAACTCTAAAGATGAAAGGTATCTATGTTGATCACAGGATGATGGTGTTGTCTATTTGGTTCAGTGTTAACTCTTATAGGTGATTGCGAAGGTATTTGTTGATTTAGTCAAGTCTTTGACATTTAGTTCCAATGTCTTTATACATTTGGTGAATACATTTAATTCACATATACATGATAGTATTGAGCTTCAGTTTTTCACCAAGAACATAGCATGAATTCACACTTCATTGTGACTCATCACTACATGCTTTACATACTCAGGTTTCAATGTTACATTGATTATTCATTTATACATTATATTCATCCTTT
This sequence comes from Sequoia sempervirens, assembly GCA_007258455.2. Classification (NCBI taxonomy): domain Eukaryota; kingdom Viridiplantae; phylum Streptophyta; class Pinopsida; order Cupressales; family Cupressaceae; genus Sequoia; species Sequoia sempervirens. Next base: position 37,178,967 of record VDFB02000017.1, on the reverse strand, counting down.
CATTTTCAAATGCTAACACATAGAATTATCAAGCACTTTGATTACTTAGCATATTTTATAGTGCTATTTCGTTGAAATACTTAGTGCTTTGTATTGTTTTAAAAAGTGATTTCATAAAGCACTAAGGCTGACACTATATCCTTCGGGCTCATAGCTTATAAATGTTACATTGATCTTGGTAGTCGATCAAACATGTTATCATGTAGTATTATTGATCTTTGGTTGATTATCAAGCATGTAGACAGTTTTAAATTTATCACGCAACGGTGACATGGACACTGAGTTGACTTGGTCTATCTTCATTATAAATCAGACTTATCATTTTTCACTGAGCATACCATATTACATTGGACTTACCATGATTATTATCAGCCTCATCATAATTGCAAGGAAGTTGACTTTATTTTAAGTGGTAGTAATATTTGTTATCATTTGTTTTTTGTCGACAACCATCATTGATGTTTGGTCAATAATGTGCTTTGACAATAGACTTCAAGTAATTATGATGTTTGTTAAGAGTCTTGGACTTCAAATGTTATCAAATGTGAAAAATACATTCTAAATGTAATTGGTTTGAAAGTTTGATAGGGAATTCATTATGTTGTTTTAGTTTTCTCTAAAGACACAAACCCTAGCACCGCCATGATCCACTTTCAATTATAGTCCAATCTTGATAATGGAGGCATTTCAAGCTAGTTTTTTTGTATGTTAGAGTATGGAGGATGGTGGTCTCTATGGTGGACTTTCCATGAGCTAGTAGTGGAGATTTGTGTAATTTTGTTGAAGATCTTCAAGGATTTTGTCTGCAGGTTAAGCCACCGTAAAAGGTAAATTTTACACATTGTTTTTCATCTTTTTCAAAAGGCTTTAAATCAGTTAAGGAAAATTAAAAAATTAAATCTTGATAATGGAGGCATTTCAAGCTAGTTTTTTGGTATGTTAGAGTATGGAGGATGGTGGTCTCTATGGTGGACTTTCCATGAGCTAGTAGTGGAGATTTGTGTAATTTTGTTGAAGATCTTCAAGGATTTTGTCTGCAGGTTAAGCCACCATAAAAGGTAAATTTTACACATTATTTTTCATCTTTTTCAAAAGGCTTTAAAACATTTTCTTTTAGTTCATTTTTTGAAATTGAAAGTTGTTATTTCTTAATCAAAAAATTGTACATATATTAAAATAGAAAAAGGCAGTTATTGTTTTTTCAAAGAGATTGAAAATGGTAGTTGGCAAATGATTTTTTAGTTTCAAAACCCTAACTTGAGTGTTGTCACTTGGCTCGAAAGTTTTTCATTTTATTTTTTTCTCTATATAGTAATGGATTCAAGCCATTGTTTAGATGAGGAATGTATGAGGAAAATACCGAGCATTTGTTGGTCATATCATTGTTGTATCTGCAATATTTGAGAAGAGAAAAGAGGGTTGTTATTTTCTGAAATCTCTGGTTCTTATAACAGAGATATCATTCAGATTTATGAGAGATTATTGTGGTACTTTTGCGAACAGTTCATATTCTAGTTGGAATCATTGAATATCTTTTATATTTCTATATTCATTAATGATTTTGGGACTGCAAATAAAGTGTAGTTGTAAGGTCATTAGTGTTTGCATTTTTAGACAGTGACTTTGTGCATTGAGGGGTTGGTGCTCCTATGAAGTTGGTGCTTCAGAAAAGGTGTTAAGTTTTTGCTCCACCATTGTTATAGAGTTGGTTCTCTTTGATTAATAAAAGGAAATTTCAGTGAGTGGTTTTGTATACCCCATGAGGTTTTTTCCACTCAGGAAATCTTTGTGTTATGTGATGTGATTTTGTCTCTCATTATGTTTCATGTTAATGTGCTCATTTATTTGGTCAATGCTTTGATACATTGAGTTTGTTCAAAAGACTAATGTCAATCTGTTCAAGTATGTAAATTGTGCAAATTTGATCATTAAAAGTATTTCATAAAGCTTCATTTTTTATTCCTTGTGTGAATGTTTAAAAGTACCTCAAAAGTAAAGCAATGTTATATTTTGTGGAGTCTTTAAGTTCTATTTTGAAAAGCACAGTAAGATTGTTCATAAATTTTAATTGAACATATCATATGATGCTTTTAATATGTGTTAAATGTTAAGCCAAGTCTCAAGTGGCACTCGCATAAACAAAGTTACATTGAGTTAAAGGTCAAAAGTTTAACTTGTGTTTTAAGTGTTAAAATTGGTATCACTCTAATTCACCCCCCCCTCCCAGAGTGAATCCACTTGCAACATTTATTTCATAGGGTTTCTTTGGATTTTCATCTCACAATCTACCCTTCACCACTTCACAATGGCCTAATTAGGCCTCTTTTCCAAAGGAGGTTGTCCAAAACTCACTCCTCTGACCTCAAAACCTTCATGTACAACAAGTACCTGTCACAAAACCACCAATTCTTCAATTGGTATTCATCAGAAAACCTATTCTTTTTGTCCTAGCCAAGAACCAATCAATTCACCCTTGGAAAAGAGATTTCCAAGCTTCACACTCATGCTACAGACCTTCTTTTCACTCCACCCTTCCCTAATAGCAAAGAAAATGCCATCCTACCAGTTAACACTCCCATTCCACCCAACTACATTATTGACTTATGGTGGAATGGCCTTTAACACTGCATTTTGTGCAAAGCCCTACTAAACTCTAATCAAACAGTTGTTCATAGAAATCTGCCTCAATCTTCCTTATTCCTAAATGAGAATCACTCCTATTAGGCTCAAATGAAAGCTAGAATGATCCTCTTTTTTTTTATATCAACCTTGCATTGAATGGTGACTGTACGGGCACGTATAATAGTAAAATAAACAAAAGAACACTTAAATTCAAAGAAAAACTCAAGTAAAATAGAGCACTGCTTTATTTAATCTGCACAATTACTTTTTCCAACCCTCCATTAGAGTTTCTATAGTAACACATTTTCAACTCCTATCAACAGTTCATAACCTCCATTTAAAATGTTGATTGTTTAGCTTCTGATTTTTACATGAGTGCACAATAGAAACATTAACACAAGTATAAAATTATGTCTCAAACATGACTCTACCCTCTAAGACTTCTAAAACCATCCCTTACAACATGTCCATGGTCATTTATGACTTTATTTCATTACAAAAAATACTTTACCCCACCTAGGTTCTATATACAAGCCAAAATTTTCAAAATTGAAGGTGCTTTGCACCATGTAGATGAAAGGAAGAGTACTAGTGGTGCCCTCTTCCTAGGGAAGAAGCTAGTGTCTTGGTTGAGAAAAAATCATAATTACATTTCTCTATCTACTATTGAGGTAGAGTATATTGTTGTTGCAAACTATACTCAAGTGATGTGGATGAAATAGATGTTGAAAGATATCAGAGTAGTATATGATGCACCTATTGCCATATAATGTGACAACTCAAGTGAAATAAACATATCAAATAATTTAGTGCTGCACTCTAAGACCAATCATATACAATCAAGTTTCACTTATTGAGGGAAAAATTATGTGAGAAAGAAGTCAGATTGGAGTATGTACCTACCAAAGCGCAGATTGCAGACATTTTCACCAAGCCATTTCCAAAGGATACTTTTGAGTATCTCAGAGGGATGCTAGGGGTGATTACCCCTCCTTATATATACTAAAGATGCATTTTCTTGCATCAATATGTGTCCATAGATATTTCTTGATCCAGATTGATGTTTTTATGGTTGCTACTTAGGGAGAGTAGTCAGATGTGCAGATATGTGGTTCAAAGCTTGTATGTGGAAAGATAATGCTTATCTTTTCCATTGATGTCAAAGGGGGAGAAGAGTAATGTGAAAAACTGTTGCTTACCTAGAGTGAAGAGTCATGTGGGGAGAAGATCATGTAGAATATTTTAAGCAAGAGTTAGAATCTAAGGGGGAGTAAGTGTTGATTGAGAGTTGGGTTGATGGTGTTTTTCACATCATGCATTGTCATCAATACCAAAGAGGGAGATTGTTGGATGTTGTGATTGTGTTATTGATATGTGATTGTCATTAATGTCAACACTATTAGAATTTGATGTATTATAGGTTGTATATGCTGACGATATTGAGAAAATTGTAAAAGAAAGTATTACAAGTTCCCAGTGGTTTAGTGAACATCATGAAGGTGTCTTGTTTTGTACATTGAAGATCAATTGTTGTAGATTAAAGGGTTTTCTATTGAGTGTATCTAGTTCATCTACTAGAAGTTTCAGAGGTCTTCAAAAGATCTAATCGTGCTATTAATAGTTGTGTTTTGACATTATTTTTGTGGCCTCTGTCAGTGTTCCTAATTGAATTTTATGTGTTTCTCATAAATTTTTTTGCTGCAGATATTTCTTTGTTATTTCTTGTTGCTCGTGGATGCTTCTATATCATTCTCTATTGTTTTTGTACATCCTCTTTGATTGGTATGCTTGTGGTTGAATATATTTTTCTCGGTATGTTCATTTTTTGTGTTCTTGGCTGACATGGTAGTTGTAGCATGTTCCAGATCCTTGAAGATTTAAAATTGAATTTTCAGCACACTCGAGGGTATTATTTTGGGTTGCATCATGGTATTGGATGATGGTGTTTGATCCAGATTGAAAATTTATTTGTAAATTTGGGCTGACATTGAAAATATGTTTTATATTTCTAGCTGACTAAGTTGTTGATGTAATTTCATGTTGCAGATATATAAGAGTGATTTTTTGAGTGAAGTTAGTTTCTGCATAAATGTGAATGTATGCCAGAGAAAGTACAAATGTGCAAATAGTGTTCAAATCATTTGATTGCAGAGGAGAGTGAGAAGAAGTTTGAGTGAAGTGTGAAAAAGGTTTTTTGTGCTTAACTGGAACTATAATCAGGCTTGTGTAGAAGCTATTTTCTTAGTTCATACTCTATGGATCTAATCCATATTGCTATGTATTGTTGGGCAGTTAGCCCTCTTATAATTGAGCAATGATCTCTAGGCAGTGTGCCTAAATGCATGTGTGTTCCCATTATTTTTCATTATACTTTTAGCAAGGTATAATATTGTGGACTAACATCCATCGTGTTTTTTCCTGTAATAGGGTTTCCACGTAAAAATCTTGGTGTTCTCTATGTCTTTGATGTGTTAATTTTTTATGGTTTATTGTCCATTCATCAGATCTAAGATTAAGTTAAGTTTGAAAATTTTAACTAATCTGAGACAACTGATTGACCCCTCCTCTTAGTTTTTGGTCCCTATTTTTCCAATAGTATCATAGAGCAATATGAAATTGGCACAGTGATACAAAAGGATAGGTGCATGACACTCCTTTGCATGATAGATACCTTAAAGCTTTCCATTATGATTCCTCGATGAAAAGATATTTTTCTACACATTGGTGCTATGAAAGCTATACTTAGTCAAGAGCATTACATGATGTTCCAAATTGAAGAATTAAAAAAAAAACATGATTCTATGATGCAGGATAGTAATCTTGTGGGATCATTTACTAAAACAATTCTCCTTCAGCATTGTATTATTTAAGGGGAAACAATTCATGCATACAAAGAATATGATTAAAGGCTTTGATCAATAGATAAAAAAAACCGCTTGAGTAATTGGACAAATGCTACAATTTTTCTTCTAATAGAGTCTAGATTATTTGCATCCTTGTTGGACCATGAAGGCTTGTATGAACTTATTCTCATTTTGGGGGTGTATTTAGTGCCTTCACATCGATATCTCTTTGGGAAGACGGTGTTGTAGAGATAGTAAGCAAGGATTGTCACCAAGTGTAAATTCCAATGGTTTCAAATTGTGACATCTGTCTATTATGTTCCACTCACAATTCAAGACAAGAGTAGAGAAGATGTAAAGAGACGATGGTGACTTGTTACCTTCTTGAATGGTGCTAAGAAAAATCTAACAAGGTTCAGCTATGTGGTTGAGATGCCATGAATGAAATTGTTGAAGATTCTTTGCAAGAGGAGCAAGTGACCTCAGTGTTGCGGCAGAAGCTCATTAGAGAGACAATACCACATCAGTAGGACTCAATGCACTGTCCCTTTGATAGTTTGAGAAGAACAAAAAGAGGAAAGCAATGAAAAGAGAAGCGCCAGAGAGAGAAGTGAACTTTGGTGGGAGATAGAGTTAAGTATCCCTGATGCCCCAAAGGACAAAGGATCAGTTTAAAGAACTCATCAATGGGAGAATTGATCATTGGCAGGAAAAGGGTTGTGGTCCCTCTAATGGCCCGAAAGGGGAAATTGATTGGGGAACTTCTTCGGGAAGAGAATTCAATATTGGTGGGAGTTGGATCAAAGTATCCCTAATAAAATCTCCATACAATTATATGCATCAATCTCCATTGAGGATACTATGACTTATCGGTGGGAGTCATTTGTAAGTCCCTTCGATAGGGAAAAAAGGATAAGTCATGATAGAAAAGTAAAATAATATTTTATTAAAGGTTCAAATTTTGGTGTAGTGGTGAAAGGGGTAAAATATCATATGGTGAATTATCACCACATTTATTTTGGGGGATTTTTTATTCATGATGTAGACAAAGATTTTGGCACCCTAATACTCTCTTCCACTTCTAGGGTTTTTCACCTAAAAGGAGAGAGATGGGACAAAATGGGCAATGTCCTCATTCAAGATTAATGTAAAATGGATGGATGAATTATGTCTAACTATGATGTCTAAATGAAACAAACAAAAAAAGAAAGATGATTATTAATTTTAAACCTAAAAAATGCAAAGTGCTCAAAAACACATTGTGATATGGAAAGATGTGATAAATGACCTAGAAATACAAACAAAACTAGACAAAAAGTTATGAAAAATAATGTGTGCACCTATAGGTTGAAAAAGGATGGCATGAAGGTCGAGAATTCTTATAAAACTGATGCAAAATTTGACTGGGAAACTTGTGCCAATTTGGGTGACTTAGTCCCAAATTTAGAAAAACTACTCTAGAGCCCGTTTCGGCCAAATGGGCATCCAAGTCTATAGAAACTTCTAAAAATCAGGTTTAGTGGGACTAAGTCACCACTATTGGTGACTTAGTCCACTTATGAATTTTTGAAAATTTGAAAGTGGAAACGGAAGCCGTCGGTCCACACTTCGGTTCTCTACATGTGTCCGCTTCTGAAACTCTAATTTTTGGGCCTGAAAGTGACTTTTTTATTTTATTTTTTCTTTGAAAAAAAGGAGAGGTCTTCAACAAGTCTTCAACCTAATCATCAATGATCTTTAAACCCTCAAAGTGCCTAAATCAGCAAACACACAATGAAAGAGAAAGAAATGTTGAATGTTAAGGCATGAGGGTTTGCCTTGGTCAAACACCTTTTAGGTAATTAAACCAAAATGAAGAAATAATGTGATGAAGCATAAACCAATGGAATTAATACCTTTCCATGATGATTGATCTTGAGTTTTTACAGTAAAATATGAAGAGTCTACCCTTAAATGTCCTTGGAAGCTATCTTGATGACTTAGAATGCTAAAAAATTAGCTTACTTGACTTGAAGGAGAAGATAGATGATGAATGAAATGATTAAGTTAAGATGATTCATAAATTAGGGTTTAGAGACTTGTATTTATAGGCAATTCATCTTATTTGTTCGCTAATTGGATCCTTAAGGCCAACCCTAAAGAAAAATAAACTTAAAATCCAAAATTTCCCACTCAAACTTTGAAAATAGGCCAAATTGGACTAATTCGCCATGCTGGGTGACTTAATGCCACCTGACAAGGACTCATTTTCCCAAATGGGTGACTTAGTCCCAAAGTGGTCCTTTTGACAGCTAGAATGTTGGGGAATGAGGATTTTCAGTTCTTATGGTGATTTCATCAGGTATTTGATCAAATTATGCCTTGGTATGAACAATATGGGCCCATACGGGCCCATTAATGATGATGTAGAGTTCAATTAGGGCTTGGGACAAAAATTTCAATGTGAAAATGTGATTAAATACACTTTATGTCATTAAAATGAGGTCCATAGCCTAGAAAGGAACAACATCCAATGTGAATGTGTAAGACACATTACAATACTCGATTAAGGTCAAATTCAATTTACAAGCCTTGTAGATTGATGTGATAATGCATTTAAATATATTTTACAATATTGAATTAGGGAAAGATGGGTTCATTAAGTCTAGAAAGGCATGAAATTCTTTTTACAATACTTTACAACACCTTTACAAGAAATTGCTATACTCATTTTATTCAATTTGCAAGGGTCCAAGACCTAGTGTGGATGTGTAAAAATCCTCACAATACCAAATCAAGGCCTCATTAATTCTGATTTATCATCAATTATTCTCAAATCAAACAATGTCAAAGGGATACTTTTTTCATGTCCACAATTACCCCCACTATAGTAAGAGGATGAATTTTCTTCAAACTCGCACTAAATTAGACATTCAAGAAAGGTCCAATCATACCAATGTGGACAACCAAGGATGAAAAAGATCAAAGGAGGTTGTGCAAGCCCCTAGGATCCAAGATCCTAAGTCAAGCCAACATAAGCGCTAAAGGACACACATAAGGTGAATGATTTGCAGCAAAACATGATACATGATCATACAACAGCGAGAACTAGAAGGAAGAGAAAAGTGAAAATGAGGTGGATCAAGCTTGGAACATTTGACCAACACATTGTGGAGCAGATCTAGGTTGTTTGTTTGGAACAATAAATGTGTACTCACTCTAGGGCGACGAAACTCATGGATGTTTGTCGAGTGAGAAGCCCCAATTATAATCACTCTGAGGCCGCCATGGAATTTCTAGTTGTTCGCGGGGTGAGAAATCCACATCATACTCACTTTGGGGCCACAAAACTTCTAGTTGTCGGTGGGGTGAGAAATCCCAAAAGGTGGCTATGGGGAAATTTGTGCCTCAGAATGGGCTTCCTGCTCAACCATATAAAAGTTATACCTCCTATAAATTTAATAACATGCCACAAAGGAAAAAAAAAATCAATCTCTATGAGGTAAGAAAAACTTCATATGCTTAACACTCATAGACAAATAGGGGTATGTGCAGGATCATGATGGGCCAAAAAGTGGCAATATGATGGGTATTTGGCTGATGACTATTTTTTAACCAAAATTGATGAAACAAAAGGTGTTTTTAAAGGAGATTCTCAACTTTTCACTGATACAAATTATGCTTTACTTTGAATTTAATAAGTAATTATTATTCATTTTCTATTCAAATTACAAATAAAGTCCTAACTCATAGGTGATTGAAAAACATCTATAGATTTCAAAGGATATCACATTTTTTGAATCCAAAACATGTGTCACATTCTATGCTTTTGATACTATAGGATTAAAAAAAAAATGAATTTCATGAAGTTTTGACCAACTTAAGGTGGTCGACATATGAGTTTTTATATTGTTTAAAAATTTGTAATAAAAAAATCATAATTAATTATTTACTTGGAAAAAATTACAAAAAAATACGCATCACATTGGGGCATGAGTCCTCTACTTATATCTAAAATCTTATAAAAATATATTATCATTTTATTGTGGTTAGGGTGGTGAGAAAAACACCTACTTATTTTTTCCCTGAAATTTAAGTACCACTGCATTGAAATTTCAAATTTTCACCAAATAGATTTTTTTTTAAACAAACCTAGTAGTTTAGAAACTACATTCAATTTCCTACAGATTCTATTCTTACATATTTTTTGAAATAATATAGATAACTTATTCAAATTTTTACGTCAAGTTTCCTAACTTTGATTTTTCCTTTTTTTTTGCCACTTAAGGGCCTATTTTTTCCATGATGATCTTGCACATACCCACAAGTTGGCACCATAGGAATGCAAGCTATATTATGCAAGGTGTCCATATAATAATTATTGTAAGTGGAAAAATAGTGCAAGCAATGTTCAAAGGGTTTTTTCTTAGTTTGTGCAAGGTCTCATCTTAGGGAAAATTGTGCTTAATGTATCCAAGAGAGGATAAGTGAAAATGGTCTCATCTTGTTTCCAAGAGAGGACAAGTTCAAGATCTCATCCTAGGCAACATTGTGCCTAATGTTTCTGAAAGAGGAAATTGCAAGAAAAGGAAAACCACACAATGAAATGTGAGTGTCGATGTATACCCCCACTTTAAAGAAATTGCTAACACCATTATTGTGAGAAATTTCTTTAAAGTAGAAGGAGAAGACATGAGAGCTTACTCAAAAATCCCTATGCCAATTCATATGTTTCCGATAAGCTACTTCATGAAAAGGGGTAGTATGTCACATGCAATCAAACTTAAGGCATGTCGTCCACATCCCAAGCTTGCTCCTATATGTTCATGAAAGGTTAACAACTAGTCAAAAGAGACAACGACAAGTGACATACGAGGGGAAGGCTACATAACCCCTTGCCAACACTGAGTGGAGGACAAGGGTGAGCCGAAATGATTAATGAAATACATGCTAGAGTGAAAATCAATATCAATTAGAGGAATTAGGTGCCCCCACATAAGGGAGAACACCAAACTCCTTAAGATGTTGGATTTTACTACTCAAAATGTTACATTCATTAGTAGAATGACCATGAACTCTATGATAGGTGCAAAATGAAGTCTTGTAGTAGCATTTCTTTCAAGTTCTTGGATGAAGGGTTATTAAGTGATCTTGGAGGAGTCTTGAAAATATACCCTCTTGATCAATGGGAGAAGATGTTCCTATAGTTTGTGATAAAGATACCACTTGCTTAGATCTACAAGATTCCATGCCTACACAAGACTCTTTAGATTGCAAGATTTTAGGTTCTCCTTTACAGGAGGGCATAAAATCTAATGAATTTGATTCATTAGTGTTTTACGACATGACATTGACATTAAGCAAAGGTTTGGTTGTTTTTTTTATTGTTTACAAAGGAGAGTGATCAAGACTACTAGTGTCTATGAGTTCAGGATGCTTTACGATTAAGGTGGTCTTTGATGAATTGGTTGTGATGGAATTGATATTGGTTAAAGGCCTGATTACTTCTACCAAAGGATAATAACCAAGAACATGATTTGTTTGTTGTGTGATAGGATCTATAGGGTTGCAAATACCTTGTTCAATAGCACCACATCCTTTTCCACTATATCCAAGTTGTTTCATAAGCTCATATCCTCATCCATAAATATTTTTTATTGCTTTTGGATCATGTGGTTGTTCATTATACTTAAGTTCATCAAAGGTTGTTGTGTAATTGGTTGTGTTTTTGTCTAAAGTGTTTGAGGTGGATATTTTTGAAGGATTGTCCATGAGTAGTGGTGTGAAATCTAAGGGACCCCAATCATCATGTAAAAGCTTCATGACTTGTTCAATATGTTGGTGTTTTTCTTTTTGTTGCACATGTTGCACTTGTATATTTGGTGTTAATGTTATTGTCATGACTACTTATGGTTGTGTTGTCTTATTTATCAATTTCTTGTCCACTAAGAAAGGTAAGAGGAAAGAAATAACTAGGATTCTCAAAAGTCTCATTGATTGGTTCTTCTACCAAAATAACTTCATCATCGATAGGAGAGATATTAGGAGAGGAACAAATATGATTTTTAGGAATGTCCAAGGTTGTATTCTCTTTCACTAAAACACTCTTATAGGGAGGGGATAGGAAATATTTCTTAACATGTCTAAATATGTAAGATACTAACATTGTTTGAATAAAAATGAAAAGCACATGTAACCATTTCATGCAATGATTCAACAATATAAACAATGTATATGCAAGGATGCAAAACATTTTTATCCAAGATATGCAATGCTTTAAGAATACAAACAATGTATATGCAAGAATGAAAAGAATTTTCATCAAACTTATGCAAAGTTTTGTGAATAAAAACATTGTGTATGCAAAAGTGAAAAGTACTTTTATCCATGTTATGTACACTTTTAGAAATGTGAACATTTTCAGATCTAATGATGCTTGTAATTGGAATGATTTCAAACATGACTACTCTAGATTGATGTTTTTGACCTGGATGCATAAAAAAAATGTTCCCCAAACTTTCCAGACTTATAGTATATGATACTAGGAGGCTTAGGAAGCACAAAAATAAGGTTTCTAATGCTTTAATAGACAGTGAAAATTTTGGATAGGAACTGAGTCACCCAAAATGGCGAATTAGTCCCAATTAAGGTTTTTTAAAAATTTTCAAAAAAAAATAATTGGTTTTGATGCTTATTAGTATGTATGACCTGAATGCTAAAATAAAATAAAGTTTTCAAATGTTTTTCAATGATTTAAATTTCAAAAAAGTAAACTATATACACTTTCACTAATGCCAAATTTTAAAACCATAGAAAGCAAATTAACCAATGCAACATGCAATGAAATTTTAATGCAAGTTGATTCTAGGATGATAATGGAATCCAAAATCAAAAGAGAAACTATTCTAAAGTTGGGTTTACCAAAATGTAGACAAATAGTTTGGTACCCAAATGCTTTAAGCTCCTTCTACGGTTTTTCAACTATGCAATGCTACATTCAAAGATTGATGTTATGAAGGATGAAATGTATCTAAATGTGATGTATAAATGCAGAAATTTAAAAAGAAAAGATGATTATTAATGCTAAACCTAAGAAATGCAAAGTGTTGGAAAACACATTGTGATATGCAAACATGTGATAAATGACATAGAAATGAAAAAAATAAGACATAAAGTTATGAAAAAAATTGTGTGCAGTTGGAGGTTGAAAAAGGATGGCATGAAGGTCTGGAATTCTAATAAAACTGATGCAAAATTTGACTAAGACACTTGTGCCAATCTGGGCGACTTAGTCCCAGATCTGGAAAAACTACTCTAGAGCCCATTTTGGCCAAATGGGTATACAAATATATAAAAAATTCTAAAAAAAAGTCTCAGTGGGACTAAGCTACCACTATTGGTGACTTAGTCCACTTCTAAATTTTTGAAAATCTAAAAATGGAAACGGAAGCCTTTGGTCTGCACTTCGGTTCTCTACAGGTGTCTGCTTCTAAAACTCTGATTTTTAGGCCTGAAAGTGACTTTTTGTTGATATTTTGTATTTGCAAGCAAGGAGAGGTCTTCAACAAGTCTTCAACCTAATCTTCAATGATCTTCAAACCCTGAAAGTGCCTAAATCTCCAAACACACAATGAAAGAGAAAGAAATGTTGAATGTTAGGGCATGGGGGTTTGCCTTGGTCAAACCCCTTTTAGGTAATTAAACCAAAATGAAGAAAGAATGTGATGAAGCATGAAACAATGGAATTAATACCTTGCCTTGATGATTTATCTTGAATTTTTGTAGCAAAATATGAAGAATCTTCCCTTGAATGTCCTTGGAAGCTATTTTGATGACTTAGAATGCTAAAACCCTAGCTTACTTGAAGGAGAAGATAGATGATGAATGAAATGATTAAGTTAAAATGATTCATGAATTACAGTTTAGAGACTTGTATTTATAGTAAATTCACCTTATTTTTTTGTTAATTAGATCCCTAAGGCCGACATGAAAAAAACAAAACTTAAAATCCAAAATTTCCTGCTCAAACTTCGAAAATAGGCTAAATTGGACTAAGTCACCATGCTAGGGGACTTAGTACCACATGGTAGGGACTCATTCACCTATATGGGAGACTTAGTCCTAGAGGGGCACTTTTGACAGTTGGAATGTTGGGGAATGAGGATTTTCAGTTCTTATGTTGATTTCATCAAGTATTTGGTCAAATTATGCATTGGGATGCACAATATGGAGCCATAGGGGCCTATTAATGATGTTGTAAAGGTCAATTAGGGCTTGGGAAACAAAATTCAATGTGAAAGTGTGATTAATTACACTTTACATCATTAAAATGAGGTCCACATGTAGCCAAGAAAGGCACAACATCCATTGTGAATGTGTTAGACACATTACAATAGTACATTAAGGTCAAATTCAATTTACAAGACTTTCAGATTGATGTGATAATGCATTTAAATATATTTTACAATATTGAATTAAGGAAAGATGGGTTCATTAAGTCTAGAGAGGTGTGAAGGTATTTTTACAACACATTTACAAGACATTGTTAGATGTATTTTATTAAGTTTACAAGGGTCCAAGACCTAGTGTGGATGTGTAAAACACCTTGAAACATAGATTTTAGGACCCAATGGACTCTCTAACTCTTATAGGGTTGTTCACCCAAAAGGAGAGAGATTAGATCCTAAAATGCTTATGTGACATTCAAATTAGGACATATGTAATTTGATATGATGTAAATTAGCTAAACTAAATGCAATTTACTGATTAAAATGATCTAAAATGAATGCAAAAGTGTAATTTAAGTTATGTTTGAAAACACATTGTGATATGCGAACAACTATGAAATATGAAGAAATTGAAAGAAATATGCAAAACAAAAGATAAATGTGAGTGCACCTGGATGTTGAGTGAGCTTTTTGGAATGTCTGGAATGCTGATGAAATTTTCTAATTTTTCACAGTGGCACTCATTCGCCAAGGGTGGAAAATTAGTCCTCCTAGTGTTGAAAAAGTATTAGGAACTAATTTCTAACAGCCAGGAGTTGATTTCTAACAAAATGAAGACTTTTACATTTCAAGTGTGACTCATTCACCAAGGGTGGAGAATCAGTTCTCCCCAAGACTTCTAGAAAATCAGAAGACAATACTGCTACTCTAGATCCTGCAAAGTCTGAATATTAGATTGTCGAGGTCAACTCTGTAGAAAACAGGTTGAAAACACTCAAAATGCTTGAAAGGATGATGAATGGACACGGAGAGCCTAGTTGACTTGAATTCCACTTTTCAACACCTTTAAACTTGTCAAATCTACAAAAAAAAAGGCCGCAGAGACACATGCAAAGGGGGAAAATGTTGGGTGGTTAGTGAATAGGGGTTTTCCTTGGTTAAACCCCACTTTAGTAATTAAACCCAATAGAAATGAATGACATGTAAAGGAAATGATAAATGAATAACATGCAAGTATTACAAACTTACCACATCCTTGAATATGCAAATCTGAAGTGATGTCAATGGATGCTCCAAAGTGCTTGAAAGTGCTTGAATCAAAGAGGTAAAATGCTTGATTGCTTGAGTGAATAGGTGAATAAGTGAACTTGATGAATAGGTGATTGTAGGAGATGTAAAATGAGGTTAAAATCATATATTTATAAAAATATTGTGCCTTAGTATCTATTCATAACTCATCACAAGTTGACATGAAGTGAATTTAAGTAAACTCCTGAAATAAATTTTGAAATATTTTGAATTTGGGGCCAAGGGGGACTCATTCGCCACCCTGAAAAAATGTTATGTTTAATGTTTTTGTCGATATAGGACCCAAAAATACATTTAATATAAGCATATGAGGGCATAAAGAGACAAAATAAAGCATGAGAAGGGTGTAAATATTAAAAATATGCCTAGAAAAGCGTGAAATCTTGATACAAGACTTTACAACACTTCAAAATAGGACTTGTTGATGAGTGAAAAGGTGGTTTTTAGGTGAAATATATTAAATAGAGTCTAGAATAATGTAGAAATGTCTTTCAACACTTCACAACACCTTCACAAGATGTCATTGTTTGAGTTTTAGCACCAAAATAAGCATGCTCAATCCAAGATACATCATAAAATTAAAGAAACATAGTTCCAACACTTTGAAACATGATCTAAAAGACCATGAAAATGGGAAGGTCCATTTTTTTACAATACATTTAGCCCCCACTTTAGTGAGAGAAACTTTCTTCCTCACACTAAAGTAGCCATGAACATCAAGAAGAGGGTTCAAATGCACTTATGTTAGCAAGATGAAATAATACAAACAAGGAGGATGATCAAGCCCCCGGCATGAAGATCCCATGGTAGAATAAACATAAGGACAAAGGAACACACAAGTATTGAGTGAAGCTTCGATCATCAATCCAACTAGTTGTGAAAAGAGAGAATATGTACTCACTCTGGGGCTATGGAACTAGTTGTCCATGGGGTGAGAAGGACCAAAAAGTAAGATACATATGCTAGTTGGTATGCACTCACAAAAAAAACACAAAAGTGGCTATGGGGAAAATTCATGCCACTAGTTGGGCTTCCCACTCAACCATGCCAAAGCTATACTTGTTCGATAACTTTGACAATGCGCCACAAAGCCAAAGAAAATGAAAATGTTGGTTTTTATAAAATAAGCAAAATAGGATGGCACCATAGGCATGCAAGTTGTGTTATGCAAGGTGGCTAAACAAATAAGACAACTCCATAGGCATCCAAGTTGTGTTATGCAAGGTGGCCAAATGAGAATGTTATGTAAAAATGTCATATGTAATATGTTCAAAAGTGTCTTGTTTAGTTTATGCAAGGTCGGTCACTTAGGAAACATTGTGTCTAATATCTCCAAGAGAGGACCAATCGAAGAATAGTATATTCACAACTTAGGGGATGCAGTGCACCACATTAAACAACTAAGAGGAATGCAATATACTAAGATAGATCACACTTATGAAGGACATTACACACAATGTCATCCACAAAGTAACAAACACATCATGTAAATGACAAGGCTTTGCTAATAATGCAAATGAAATCGTGGTAATGTATGCCCCCACTTTAAAGGAATTTCTACACATCGTTCTGTGAGCAATTACTTGAAAGTAGAGAATAAAAGAAAAAGAAAAAAGAAAACAAGACACAAGAGCCAATATGGAAAGCTCTATGCCAAGTCATATGTTTCAAGGGTAGGCTGCATCAAGTTAAGGAAAAATGAAAAACAAAGAAAGGGAGTTGCCCCACAGAAAATAAAATACACCAAACACATAAGGGATCTATGGATTTTGGGTCAGTATGTTCGTTGCTATAGTGTTTTTGTATGAAAGAGCTTGAAACTATCATCATTCCCCAAATACACATAGAATTGGAAGAATGACAAAAAGAAAGTGAAAGAAAAGGAAAAAAAAATTCCATTTTGAGTCAACATGGAAGAGACATTGTGGTCTCAATGCTTTGCATCATCCCCAAAAGGGAAACACAAGCAAAAAGACAAAAAAGAAACATGTAAAAGCTTTTGGGTTAACATGAAGGAGACATTTCAGTCTCAATGCTTTGCATCATCCCCAAAAGGAAAAACACAAGAAAAGACAAAGACAAAAAGGAAAGAAAAAAGGGGGTTTCGGTCAACATGGAAGAGACATAGGGCATCTCAACACTTTGCGTCATACCCAAAGGAAAACACAAAACAAAAGTGAAAAAGACAAGGATCGTTTGGGTCAACAT
Organism: Sequoia sempervirens; assembly: GCA_007258455.2. Lineage (NCBI taxonomy): Eukaryota > Viridiplantae > Streptophyta > Pinopsida > Cupressales > Cupressaceae > Sequoia > Sequoia sempervirens. The sequence continues at coordinate 37,161,779 of VDFB02000017.1, read as the reverse complement.
GGAAGATACATAGGGCATCTCTACGCTTTGTGTCATCCCCAAAGGAAAAAACAAAACAAAAATGAAAAAGAAAAGGAACATTTGGGTCAACATGGAAGAGACATAGGGCTTCTCAACACTTTGCATCATCCCCAAAAGGAAAACACAAAACAAAAGTGAAAATAAGAATAGAGATACACATAGAAGAAGTATACAAAGAGAAGGAGACATCGAACGCACGATACAGGGGGAATACGATACACACATGAAAAGAAAAGGAAAAGGTAACAAACAAACAATGCAAATGTAAGTCAACCATTAACTAAGGCATTATTTTCTCAATCTTGGATGAACAAGTGGAAAAAGGAATAACAAGGTTAAGAGACAAGCAAATACATTACAAGGACAAGGCTAGCAATGTCTTTCCCCTCATAAAATGTAAAAGCAAGAATGAGCCAAGATGAGTGATGGGAAAGGACCATGCAATAGTGAGAATGGGAAATTCTACAACTAAATGAGGAAAGGATAATGATGTTTTTAGGGATGAGGGGAAAGAGTCAGTGTCTGTGAAGTGATACTTGTTCAGTATTTTGTTTAAAGTTCCACATTCTTTAGTTCGATGTCCAAGAACACGATGGTATTTGCAATATGGTATGTTGGAGTCGTGAGTGCGAATAATCAACCTATTTGAAGGTGGAAAAAGTATAAGACCTTTGTTTAAAAGAAATTGAAGTCTCCGTTCACATTCAAGTGGAGGATGTGTAGGAAAATTTATCTTCTTCTATTGGCATGGTCATTTACGTTTACTAGGTTCTCCTTTTTCATGAATAAAAGTAAGACTAGAATCCATAGGGACCATAACATCCTTTTCATTAGGAGAGAATAGTTGTTCACGTGAAAAGAGAATGTTCAGATTAGGGGAGAATTCAAGATGACCTTTCCAACAACTAGAAGTCTACTAGGTTGAAGAGAATATTTGTTAGGATGAGAGGGATCTTAATATCCTAACCCTATTGTATGTGCATCAGTTGGTTGTTGTTCAAAGAGTTGATGAATGTCATTGTCATGTTTTATGTCACAACCTTGTTTACTCAATATACTGAATCCTCTACCATATGTTTTTTCAAGGTTGAAAGGATTGTTCATGACTTTGTGCTCATAGAATGGTTGGGATTGTGGTGGTTGAGAGGAACTAGGTTCATTTGTAGGAGGAACCATAGGTCATGTATTGACTTCAGGATGTAAATATGCAAAGTGATTGTGAGGTGCAATAGGAGGAAGGTCTTGTGATCTCATAGAGGGATAAAAGGTTGTATTGGCTTCAAGGTTGTTAAGGTAATCATTGTATAATTTGTTCATGCTAACATCATATTCTCCAATGATGTCTACTTCATGAGGAGTTAGAGGAGCATGAGATTGTACAATGTCATTAAGGTCACAACAAAAGGTACAATTGGACATGTCTACCAATGATTTCAGGTAATGCCAAAACTTATTGAAAGAAAATCCCATGATGCAAATAAAAAAAGATGCAATAAATGAAGAAAAATAGAGAATCTGTTACTGGAAACATAATGTAGAATCAAGAAACATGAATGTAGAAGAATGCCAGAAATAATGCAAAATTAATGTCTAAAATATGCAGAGGGATTGATTCGCCCTGGGTGGCGAATGAGTCCCAGGATGCATTTTTTTTGTATTTTTCAGAATTTTAAGAATGATTTAAATGCTTTTCAGAATGCAAAAATAGGCATAGAATGTAGAGTTTCAGTTGTTTCAATGAAATTGAATGCAAGAATGAAAATGAAATGATTTTTTCACTAATGCAAAATGAAAGATCCTAGAATGCAATAACAAATCAATGTCCTAATTGAATTGCAATGCAAACAAAAACTAGGATGCAATGTATGGATGCGATCAGAAGTTTAAAAATGTTCAAAAGTTAGTTTCACCAAAATGAAACATAGATTTTAGGACCCAATGGACTCTCTAACTCTTATAGGGTTTTTCACCCAAAAGGAGAGAGATTAGATCCAAAAATGCTTGTGACATTCAAATTAGGACATATGTAATGTGATATGATGTAAATTAACTAAACTAGATGTAGTTGATTGATCAAAATGATCTAAAATGAATGAAAAAGTGTAACTTAAGCTATGTTTGAAAACACATTGTGATATGCGAACAACTATGAAATATAAAGAAATTGAAAGAAATATGCAGAACAAAAGATACAATGTGAAATCTAAGTACACCTAGATGTTGAGTGAGCTTTCTGGAATGTTTCGAATGCTAATGAAATTTTCTAATTTTTCACAATGGGACTCATTCGCCAAGGGTGGCGAATTAGTCCTCCTACTATTGAAAAAGTATCGGGAACTGATTTTTGACAATCGGGAGTTGATTTCTGACAAAATGCAGATTTTCAGATTTCAAGTGGGACTCCTTCACCAAGGGTGGCGAATCAGTCCTCCCCAAGATTTTTGGAAAATCAAAAGATAATACTGCTACTCCAGATCCTGCAAAAGTCTGAATATTAGATTGTCAGGGTCAACTCTGCAGAAAATGGTCTGAAAACACTCAAAATGCTTGAAAAGATGATGAATAGACTTGAAGATCCTAGTTGACTTGAATTCCACTTTTCAACACCTTTAAACTTGTCAAATCTACAAAAAAAGGGTTTCAAAGACACATGCAAAGGGGGAAAATGTTGGGAGCTTAGTGAATAGGGGTTTGCCTTGGTCAAACCCCACTTTAATAATTAAACCCAATAGAAATGAATGACATGTAAAGGAAATGATAAATGAATAACATGCAAGTATTAAAAAATTACCACATCCTTGAATATGCAAATATGAAGTGATGTCAATGGTTGCTCCAAAGTGCTTGAAAGTGCTTGAATTGAAGATGGAAAATTCTTGATTGCTTGAGTGAATAGGTGATTGTAGGAGATGTAAAATGAGGTTAAAATCACATATTTATACAAATATTGTGCCTGAGTATCTGTTCATACCTCATCACAGGGCGACATGAAGTGAATTTGAGTAAAATCCAGAAAGAAATTTTGAAATATTTTGAATTTGGGGCTGAGGGGGGCTCATTTGCCACCCTTAGCTCAAATGAGTCCCGCCTAGGACCCAAAACCAAGTGTCAGGAAAAATGATGTGTTTAATTTTTTTTCCAAGATAGGACCCAAAAATACACTTAATATAAGCATACGAGGGCATAAAGAGACAAAATAAAGCATGAGAAGGGTGTAAATAGTGAAAATATGCCTAGAAAAGCATGAAATCTTGTTACAATACTTTACAACACTTCAAAATAGGACTTGTTGATGAGTGAAAGGGTGGTTTATAGGTGAAATGTATTAAATAGAGTCTAGAAGAATGTAGAAATTTCTTACAACACTTCATAACACCTTCACAAGACGTCATTCTTTGAGTTTTACCACCAAATTAAGCATGTTCAAGCCAATATACATCATAAAATTAAAGCAACATAGTTCTAACTCTATGAAACAAGACCTAAAAGATCATGAAAATGGGAAGGGTCCATTTTTTGATGGTACACACGTCACAAGACCAAATAAATGCCTCATTAAGTCCAATTTATCATCAACTATTCTCAAATCAAGCAAGGACAAAGTGATACTTTTTGAATGTCCACGCTTGTGAAAATATTTTTCACTCCAAGGGGAACATTTTCATCGGAATGATTAAAGAATGGGTGATTGTTTTACCCAAATATTTTTTTTCAAATGGGTAAAGATACATATGTGTAAATGCAAGATGACATATTTTTAACAAGGGAGAGATAATTATTTTACATGGAGAATGTTTTAATGATTGAGAGTGAAATTCTTCAAGGAGGAAATTAAAAGACAATTTAAAGCCTTGTAATGGTTAATTATTTTTACTCAAGGAGTATTTTACAACAAATGAAGATGCACAAATTAAATACAAAGTAAAATACTTTCACTAGGATGGGGAAAATTTTCACCAAAGAAGTTATAAAGTGAGTAATTATTGTTTGGGTGAAAAGTGAAGTTTCTAGCAAAGGAAGATTATTATTAAAATAATTTTCATGAAGATACAAAGATGAGGATTAAAGTGGAAGTATTTTATTTTTCCAAACATAATTAATTAAATGAAGAGCTACAATCGACAGGCGTGCAAAGGATCATAACCCTAAAAATGCAATGTATATATGTGAGATGAAAATATATCATCAATCATTAGAAACTAGATAGTAGGTTAGATCATCATTAGTAGTAGTAGATAGGTTACATTAGTATATAGCATATTATATCCATCTAGTTCCATATCTCAAAGACCTCTACTATTAATGTATATCATTTGAAGCAATATAATGGAGAAGACTATTTATAATTGGTGATCTATTTTTAGTGTTCAACTGTTGTGTTGGTATTCATTCTTATATGTTGTTGTGCTATCCCCAAAGTGGTTCTCTAAAGTTATTCAAATATATACAATTTTTCAGGACACATTTTTTGTTGATGTGTGACTATCTTGATTAGGTTATGGCAAGAGAGAATTAAAATCCTTTCAAATAATTCATTTTAATTGGTTCCTTCCAAGGATTAAAATCCTTTTAAGGTGGTTATTATGATTGGTTTCCCTTAAGCTAAGAATTAAGAATCCTTTTAGAACATCACAGTAATTTGAGAGAATAACAATGGGATTTATGGAGAAGAGTATAGTAATTGACAAACATGCACATTTGTACAAGGTACAAACATCTAAAAGTTCCCAACAGTTAGAATTAATCTGAGGAGTAGATCAACATATCATGCATATCTTTCTCCATCGCCATCATCTACCCCTTGACTCCATCCACCCAATAGAATTAGGAACTAGTCAAATTTAGAACATTTATACAAACTCTCTCTATACGCCTAATTCTTCAAACATCTACAGTAGGAACTAGTTAGTAAGCTCTGCATCTACTTCACACCCACGTCCCATTGTGAGTAGATTTTCCAAATTATAGATCACATTTAAACCTTCAAATCTTCCCTATCATTCAAGTACGCCTTCCTAGATCTAGAAGAGCCTAAAGAGCAAGGGATGATCAACTATATTCGCCCTGTTCGTTAGCCAAAAAAATGTATTAAGAGACTAGCAACCTCTTAAGGTCTAAAACCTTTGTTTTTGAGACCTAACACTCTGAATGAAGAGAAATCGTGAGTAGCGAATACCCCTTTTGTACAATCACATCCTTGTTTACTTAATATTGTGAATACTTTTCCATATGATTCTTCAAGATTGATGGGAGTGTATGTTACTTTGTTATCATAAAATGGTTGAGTGTTTGTTTGTCTAAAGGAGCTAGATTTTCCTGTTGTATGGGTCTTAGGTTCAATTTTTATTTGAGGGTGTAAGTAACCAAACATCTCAAGAGGTGGTATTGTAGGAATGTCTTGTTGTTTCATGGATGGATAGAAGGATGCATTAGCTTCAAGGTTGTCAACATAATCATTTAGGACTTTAGGCTCATTTCTAAAGGCACAACTTGACACATCCACTAAGGACTTTAATGACATCCAAATCTTACTAAATCACATCTCCATGATGCAAATTTTAAATTGTAAACTATGCAACGATTTTGTAAATGCAATTTTTATTTTAAGCAATGCACAAGATGAATGGAATTAAGCTAGATGGAATGAATTGAATGAAACAAAAAGTTTGCAGATTGAAATAGAGAGATAACAACAACAAACAAACACTCAGAAAATGAAGTTTAAATGACAAAAAATGCAATGCAAAATATACAAAGGGACTGATTTTGCCTAGGTGGTGAATGAGTCTAGGTTCTAACTTTTTTGAAAATTTTCAAAATTTTTGAATTGAATTTTATGCCTTTTTATGTTTTCTAATGCAACTCTGAGATGCAAATGAATAATTTTACTAATTTTCAATGAATTTAAGTGCAATAATGCAAGCTAAATGAGCTTTTCACCAATTCAAAATTTGAAACCCTAGAACGTAAATTAACTAATGCAAAACCTAATGCAATGTTAATGCAAACTAGATCTATTATGTAAATGCACTCCAAATCATAAATATGATGCTCTAAATGTAGGTTTACCAAAATGAAAAGAAGAAAATAGGGGTCTCTTTTTGATTCTAGGGTTTTGGACCTAAAAGGAGAGAGGCTATTTCCTTACTCTTCACTCAAGAACAAACCCTTGAGATTTCAATGTAAAGGAGATTGAAATCTTGCAAACGGACTGTCCTAGGGGAATAATGGGATCTAATGAGGGGTTCACCACCAAGTTTAGACTTGAAAAAGATAATGAAATGAAAAACAAAATGTAAATCCCTAATTGAATGCAAGATAATGCTAAATAACTTAGAAAGATAAAAAAATGCAATAAAAAGCTATGAGACTTAAAGTGTGCAACTGGAAGACTAAAGAAGGAAAAATGGAGGTTTAGATCACTAAAAAATATGCTAATGGTATTGACCAGAACTCATTCACCAATCTAGGTGAATCAATCCAGCTTTTGGGAAAATAAACAAGAGCAGGTTTCAGCCAAAAGGGTATTCAAATATGTGAAAACCTCTGTCAGGAATGTACAGTGGAACTCATTCACCAATAGTGGAAAATCAGTCCACTTTTTCTTTATTGGAAATTTTGAACTGGATCCTAAGCCTCTTGGTCTACTCTTCTCTTTGTGATTGATTTCCATATCCGAAACTACAAAATTCCACTTGTAGACCTTCTCCAAGCTTCTCCAAGGCTTGATGACAACTTTGAAAAATTTAGGGATGTGACAACTTTTCTCCAAATTGGCTTCTTGACAAATCTATAACCTAGCCTTGCAAATCACACACAAGAAGAGGGAAAAAAATTGTGCTTAGGGAATAGGGGTTTTCCTTGGTCAAACCCCTTGTTGGTAATTAAACCTTGAAATGAAAGAAAATATGAAAGGAGAATGATGAATGAACAAAAGTTAATGTTGCAAATCACCAAACCCTAGCAATAAGGTATTGCAATAATGCTTGAAATGTCTATAATGGATGTGGTTCTCGACTCTAGCTTGAAGGAGATAGATTTTGAATGCAATGCTTGCTTGGATCACAAACTCTGCTTCACAATTGTTAGCACAATAACAAACATGATGAATGCAATCTTTGACATGATGATTGGCACTTGAAGAATGCTTTAAAATGCTTGATAATCTTCCCTTGAAATCCCTTGAATGCTCTTGTGAACTCTCTTGAATGCTAGGAGTTGAATACTTGAATGCTTAGGATGAAAATGAGTGAAAGAACATTGTATTTATACTTAATTATGCAAGAATTCCCAAAATTACAACACTACAAGCTGACATCAGATCTAGGAGAATAAAATCCAACCAAAATTTTGAATTATAGTTGAATTTTGGTCACATGAGACTCATTCGAGGCCAAGGTGGTGAATGAGTCCCATCATACATAATGTATGGAACCAAAAATGAAAAGTGCTTAGAAATGTGTTAAACTTGCATTGGGGGAAAAAAAGACCCAGGTAGGACTCATTTTCCCAAGGTGGAAACTGAGTCCCAGACACTAAAACTAGGCCACACAAGCTAGGAACACTTGAATTATGATTGGTCACTGATTGGTGTCAGGATTATCCTCAAAAAGATGTAATAAATGAGGCTTGTGGATGCAAAATAGGGCCAATTAAAGCATAAGAAATCCCAATTATTAATTAAAAGCCTAGAGGAATGTGAAAGTGTGTTACATCACTTTACAACACTCCAAATAAGGAAATATTAAGATTATTTATGATTAAAATTATGCTTATTATGCTTATTTGATTGATAAAACCATATAAGAGAATGAAAGTTTGTTACAACACTTCACAATAGTTTTTCAAGGCACTATTAAATTCTATTAGTTCACAAGGGTCCAAGACCTAATATGAATGTGTTATCCACATTACAACACTAAATCAAGGCAACATTGAGCCAAAATCCCCAAGGAGAACCCAAACGATTGTGAAAATGTCAAAGGACCCTTTTTTCAACACTACAATTTATATTTGCTAGTCCCATTTTTTAGACTCCTTAAAAAAACTTCTTCCACCTCATCAAGGTCATTTGAATCAAATTCATCATCCTTCTCTTTCTCACTAACTTTAAAAGCAGTTTCTTTCTTTGTTACATCTTTATCAAACTCTCTTAATTCAAAAGTAATCAAGGCACAAAAATTTTGATCTCTAGAATATTGAACAAAATTCTAAGCTTCCTCAATAGCACAAACTTTAGCATGAATATTTAGGAAGAGTTCTCAATACCTTTTTCACAGCTTCAATTTCTTCCATCTTTCCACCAAGTCTATTGATGGCATTGGAAATTTCATCCATTCTGAGCATATATGTTGCAATATCTTCATCTTCTAACATCCTTAGGGTTTCAAATTTGGCTTTGAAATTCTAAATCTTTGCTTTCTTGACCTTACCATCTCCTTCATAAATGCTCTACAACTTTACCCAAATCTCTTTAGCAATTTTAAGGATTATAACCTTCCCAAGTTTTCAATCATAAAGTCCATTCAAGATAACATTTCTTTCTTTTCCATTTTTCTCATAATCCTTGATCTCATTTTAACGTTTTAGGCTAGTAGAAAGAATAGTGTATCCATTTTCAATTGAATTCTAGAACTAGACCTTACAAAAATAAGAAAGGATTCCATCCTAGCTTTCCAACAAGTATAATTCATTCCATCAAACATAGGAACTTTGACACCCTTCCTATGCACCTTATGGATCTACCTCAAGAGCTTCTTACAAGAAACCACATATTTGATACCAATTGTTACACACACAAGACAATTGAGAAGGGGGGTTAATGAGTTGTACATTTAAATAATTAGATTCTCATTAATCCTTAAATGCTTATTAGCCTCCAAACCCTTATTAAGAATTGGAAAAAAGTACACATATGAAACATCAACAAAACAACACCATACACAAGAGAATACTAGATTTACATGAAAAAACCTAATTAGGAAAAAATTATGGTGAGGATTAGATCACATATATATGAATAGAAAAATCAAGTACAATAGGCTAACTGCTAGAAGGGCTCACTACCTATAAGAAAATGTCTCACTTCCCAAAGGACTCATTTTATAGAAGAAAGAAGAATATAAGAAGACTATTAGAATGAGGTTCACTACCTTAGAGCAATAGGAAGATCCACCACAAAAACTATGTACCATCTGCAACGTTTGGCACACTACCTCCAACATGTTTAGACACACTAAAAATGTATACACATTTTTCTCACTACATCTGGTAGCCTTAGGAATTTAAGATCACACTCATATCACCACAATTGATCACATTCACATCTCACTCCACATATATTGAACATCTTGTAACATTTCACCTTTCTTATATACCATCCATGACCTCAAATAGCTTAGTTAGATTGGCATGAAATGTATGCACATCAAATGTTCAACCAACAAATTATAGGTCAGCACCAAATACTTATGTGATGGAAAGAAGTGAAGGAAGACCACACAAAGTGTTAACCATGACCTAAATTTACACTGACACACTTCATCATACTTCTATAAATAACTCAAAACCTCCACAAATAGCACTAGCATGCTAGGTTGCCTAAACCTCCGCTAACACTACCAAGAGACCACATACACACTTCTCCAAGTCTAGAAACACCATCTAGAACACATAGAAACACTCCAAAACCTTCAGTAATATTCCAACACCATCAAAATATCCAACACTACTGACATAACCACCTGAAATTGAAGAACATTACCATTTTTTTCAATCAAACACATTGCAACAGAACACAACTCAATAACCAACTGTGCAGAACAAATGAACACCAAATACTCTAGGTAGAGGTAGATACAAGAAATATAAGAATTTTTCCAAATATACAAGACAAGAAAACTCAATGTGGAGAAATGCAAAGAAATTCCATTTGTCCCAGGCTACCTTCTTCACAAGCAAAACTCTATCTAAGACAACTTCCACTATCATATGAACTAGAAACTAAAACCTTGAAAATAGTACCTTGAAACACCTTGGATCATCACATCCAAACCACATAAGTACATCTTCAACCATGAAGAAATTCAGAGCACAACATTGAAAACACCTCTATCACCCTGTGCACTTTTTTATTCAAATTTTCTCAAAAGAAATTGGAAACCAAGTGAGTCTATTGCATGAGAAAAACCACAAACATCTTCTCAACATATCAACAACATTTTTTACACCTTCCCAATACCACAAACACTTCCTCATCATATCCACACTAGAGGTTGACCTTAAACCACAACACTAATGATAAACTATAACAATCAACAACTTCAAAAATCTCCATACTAGGGGTTTACATCAATGACAACAACAATGAAAACATCAACAATCTCTAGAATAGTCAACAAAGAGTTTTGTTGGAAATCTTTGTTATTCTCTTATAAATCCTTTGTACCATGCTCTAGGATAGTGAATCTCATTAGGTCCTCCTTATCTTGCTCTTGGAGTTGGTTGATACTTCAGTGCTACAAGTAATCTTTTGTATATTGCTCTAAGGTAGTGTTCCTTATATTGTGAGATAACTCCCACCATGGTTTTCCCTCATTGGATTTTTTATGTAAATTTGGTGTCTCCTTGTGTATGTTCTCTCCATTTATTTATCTTTGTTGTTGATCTGGTTAACACTATATCTTTCATTCCTAATTTTTCTAAAGGTATTAAATATTCAAATTGCTTCATTCTTCTCTGTTAGTTCTCTACTTAAAGTTTTTTCTTTGTCTGCTAAGGGATTTTGAGTTGTGTTGAAAGTTTCATGTTCTAGAAGGGGTTATGTTTTTTGTAGACTAATTCATCCCCCCCTCTCAGTCTTTGAAAAATTTCAACAAGATCAAGATAGAAAGTCTATGAGGGCCCCCAAAAAAAGGGTTCCCCCAATTCTTAATTGAGAGAAGCATAAGCATAAGCATAATGAATAATGAAAATATTATATTTAGTCTACCCAAATGTACAAATGAGGAATCCTTGCATATATAGGCAAGGAAGAGACCATCCACCTATCATGTGGATTTACAACTGGCCTATGATGTGGAAAAAATGAATAGACAAGTGTCCTATAGGTGTCAATCTTAGGATCACTTGGAATATGTAAACCAACAATGTATTTGACCAAGTCATCAACCTTCATGCCATATGTTGAGTGAAATTTGAGGTGAGATACAATGTTTTCTAACTTCAAAAGGTATGTACACGAGGTTTACCAAATAACTTGGTAACCTCTAGAGGCCTAAAGCTTGCACATTCAGTTAGACAAGATGTTTTCTAACCTGTTCAACCTAAGTACACTTAAGTATAGTGAATAGATAAATCACCTGTGACTTGCTCGGAAGGTTACCAATTGAAACAACCTTAATTTATTCCTTTTTATCACTTTGCATAACAAAAACACAAGATTATAATGTTGTTTCTAACAACCAGCTATGACTGTATTGACACCTATAGACAATACAAATTGTTATGCTATTTTTATTTTAAAGGGTAAATGCTTTAGAACCAAAGATATGAACCAGTGAGGTTGCAAATAGGGGACCTCATGCCCAATTTAAACATTCAACAATTACACCCCAGTGGGGTTTCAACCTTTATGGAAAGAACAACACCACAACAACTCAACCATCACATGATTCCACTATTAGTCTTATCAATGTTATACATTAGAAACATTATATATTACTTTATTTGAATATCATTATAAATTTACCAAATATAAGAAAACCTCTATTGAGTAAAGGAGACGACAATCTTCGCCACTTGAAAAAAATGATAACATCCAATTTGTATTTTTCATTAAGGGCCCATCCAAATTTACAAATCACTCTTGCTTCTTTAACACCATTTCCTACAAAACATTGTGCATTCACATAAAGAATGCATAATAAATCACTATAAACACCATAGGAAACCCTATCATATTTTACAACTTATGACCTTTTAGTCTTTTCCATAAGTCATCATGGCATAGAATTATATGATTCATCCATTCACTTACCTTTGATCCAATATGGTCACAAAATATAAGAGTAAATGTTCATTTGAACTAGCCACTATCTTTTTATTTACTATCAAGCTCAATTTAGTCCTACAAATCAATGAATCAAGTTGATAATTGATTATCAATAGCTTGAGGTTAAATACCACAGGAAAAAAATGAATATTTCCTTTATCCTTTTTTTTTTCTATTGAATGAGGATTGGACACATAGTTGATAGGTGACAACAAGTTGAATTTTCTTTGAACTCCACAATAAAAATGTGATGGTCTCACAAAAAATGAATTATTGGTCCACATGGAGACTCGTTACTATTTCCTTACGATGTAAAAATATGTGGGTACCCTACACTTATGTATTTGATTATTAATTTTTTTCTAGATGCAACAATTTATGTTAATCAACATGAGATGGATAACTAGGGGTGAAATAAACTAGACCATCATGGATAATACTAGAGGGAAAAATGACAAAACCCAAAGTGGAGGTTTGTATATTTTATCATTTTATTGTTGAACACCTCATGACACATTCTAATCCACACTTTTATTTGTATCCTTCATTTTTTCTAAAATGGCCCATTAAAGGAAACAACCAATCTCATTTAATGTCACATATTGATAAATCCTACAACCACAACCCATTAGGTAGTAACATTATTATTGACCAAGCATGCCACTAATGTCCCTATAGTTTATACCTAGTTACCATGTAAACATAAAAATGTCACATAGCATACATATGACCGCCTATTACGAGCCACTCTCCAAATAAAAATAAAGTGTTGAAACAAATGTGAAAGAACTAAGCATTTTGAACTAGATTATTGTGACTACAAACTTCAAACTTGAAAAAACACCAATAACGAAGATTGGCATAAAGATAACTAATAAGATCATGTATGAACATAAATGACAAAGCTGGATAGAAACACAAAATAGAAACCTGCTAAAAATATCTTAAGTTACTTTTAAATATAAAAAACCCCAAAATAATATGGAAAACTGCAATTAAAGTATCTTAAATTAAATGTCAAAAAATTAAACCTACATTGATTTTTATAAAATCATTTAATTAAATTAAATCTAACATATCTCAAAAATATTACAGGTTCACTATTTGAAGATCACTCCTATGGGTTACATATAACAGATTCAATTGGTCATTGTTTCTCAAAACACTATCACAAACCAAAGCTTCCATAAGATCAATGGTAAATAAATAATTTACAAAATAAGAATATCATAAAACTAACTCATATGCCAAATTAAATTCATTGACATTTTATAATATTTAATAATAAGAGAATAGTCAGAAAATGTCGTCATATTATCTCCAAAAGCGCGTATTGACCTATAATTCTAAATGCTCAACATGGTATTAGTAAGCCACAGTCCCTTGTAACCCTACACGCCAACGAAAACACACTGGCGTTTACGAGAAAACGAAGATGTTGCAGTGCAATGTCACAGCAGTTTAACGTGCCCTCCCAATATTCGTGCCACTGCTCACGCGAAAGCCATCGTCATTTTAAAAAGAAGTGATTAGTTTTTTCTGAAGTCAGAACTTAGTTGAAGCCGACTATGTTGAATTTGAATTATTCAAAGCTTATAACCTTCACTGACTTGACTTGAAGAATTATCCGGCATGTACGCAGCTAATTTGTTTGCCACGTACTGAAATGCTTCGTTGGCTCTACTGTTAAATGTCAACGCAACATATTTCATTAGAACGGGCCTTTGTGCGATTCAGGGAAGGAAACTTGTGGTGGGCCAGTGGTTCTCATTGCTGTTATTCCTTTGTAAAGACACCCGTCGCAGGCCCCTCAGATTCTGCCATTCAAATTGGCGTCCAACCTTATGCTTGACATAGGTTCTTACTTGAACGACCTTAAATGTTGCAATGTTTCCTAGCTTATTTCCCTTGCACTTTTCTTTTGTTTGTGAGTTATAGAGAAATGGATTCACCAAAACAAGAATGATGAATCACAATTTTTCTAAGAGGTATTTAATTATGTGTAAAATAAGATGTTAATAGTAATCAGAAATGCAATCTATAATTATGGGGAATGTTTTTAGAGCATAAAAAGGTATGTATTTGGTCAAAAAGTTGTTGTTTTTGAACTATGGAGAACTCATTTGCCTTCAATGGCAAATGAATCCTTTTAGGGTTTTGGAAAATACTTTCATGACTCTATTCCTTGATGTCTACACTCATAAAATCCCTGTTGTCAAGTTCTGGAAAGTTGTATGTAATTCTGTAGAGCTCTTTCTATGATCTTGCACTTTGAATGACAACTTTAACAACTTTGCGACTTTGACAATCTTGCTCCAAATCTTGCTCAACTTGATCTTCAACTTGTAAATCTGCAAACACACACTCAAGGATAGAAAAACTTGTTGATTTGTTAGTGAATGGGGGTTTGTCTCGGTCAAACCCCTTGTAGGTAATTAAACCAAATGATGAAATAAAAGAAATGAAGCATGTACATGAAATAATGTAATTGATACCACCTTGGATGATTTCTTGTGAATCAAATTTGTAAACTATCGTATAGTGGCCATGGTGAATGTAGATCTTGATGTCAAATAGATGTGCAACAATGCTTGCAAGAAGGATCTTCAATGTTACATCAACAATCTTGGCTCAACAACATGCATGGATGCATAAAACCCTTGACATGATGAAATGATCTTGAATTGTTGCAATAAACTCTAAAAATCTACCTTGAAATGCTCTTGTAAACTCAAATTTGATATAAAGATGTTCTCTCAAAGTTGTTAAGTTAAACAATGTGAATTGACCCCTTATTTATACTAGATTATGAGATTAACCCCAAAATTCAAAGAATTAAGGCCGACAATAGATCAAGAAAGAAAGATAATTAAATTCCTAACAAAATGAAATTTAAAAATAGGGGTCTCATTAAGAGAGGATCCATTTGCCACCTTGGGTGAATGGGTCCTAACTAAGTTTCCAGGACTGAGCTTTAAGGGATTGAAAGAAGGCCAAAAACCCATTCTAGATCAACTAAAAAATGGGGGTCTTATTAAGGGATGACCCATTCACCATCAAGGGTGAATGGGTCTTGACTCAACTTACCAGGACCAAACATTTCCCAATGAAATAATTTTTTATTTAATTTATGATTTTCAGGATACATCTTTGGGAGGTGCCAAAATTAAGGCCTAAAGGGGGGTTAATAACTCTAATTAACCATAATAAATTAAGACCACCTAGATAAGTATGAAAGTGTTTTAAAACAATTTACAACACACAAACAAGGTACACATTATATAAATTTTATTTAGAAAGGGTCCCATTAGGCTTAATTAAGAAAATACATCCTAGAAAAGTTTGAAAGTGTGTTAAAACACTTTACAAAACCTTTGCAATGGATCAATTAAGGCATTTTTTAGTTAAATAAAGGTCCTAGGGTAGTGTGAATGTGTACAAAACATTACAACACCACTCCAAGACATCATTAATTCAGTTTAATGACAATCATCAAGAAAACAAGGGAAAAGGCTTTTTTTTTTGTTACTACATTTTTCCCCCACTTTAGTGAGAGGATGAACCCATGTCAAACTCACACAAATGAATACATTCAAGACACTTAAGTATGCAATAATAACAAAGATGCATAATCATACCTTGTCAAAGGCCCAAAAAAATAAACAAAAACAAAGGATCAAGCACAACCAACTCAATGTGATGTGAGGCAATGGATGTTTGTCCATACCATACACTACTCACTCTGGGGTAGTGGAACCTCATTTTGTCCACTAGGTGAGTTGTCCCAAAATATGTGTGCTCACTGTAGGGTAGTGAAACCTTAGTTTGTCCACTAGGTGACTTATCCCAACAAGGTGGTTTAGTGAGAAAGTCATGCCAATGTATCGGCTTCTCACCGTATAATGAGAAATTCATGGGCCAGTGTATCAGCTTCCCATCATACTAACCATACAAAATTTATCCTCTTGATAACTTCAATAAGGCACTACAATGTAAATTCTTTTAGTAAATGGTTTTGAATATTATGTAAAAAAAAATTTAAAAGGAATTTCACTTTGTTCGTGTAATGGTCTTCCTCTTAGGGAGCATTGTGCCTAATGTCACAAGTCAAAAGTGTCAAATAATCACCCATGGATGATTCGTTTGCATCATTCCATGATAGTAGATTGTACACTCTTGGACGACATCAAACCCAATGAAACCATCAAGAAGAGGACACATCACAAGAAGAAAGAAAAAATCATGGCCATGAAATTTTCCAAAAGATGTCATCAATGTATGCCCCAAATTTAAAGTGGTTGCTACACCATTACTGTGAGAAATTGATGTAAAGTAGCCAATGTTTTTTATCCTAAGACATGAGAGATTTCCTTGGAAAACCCTATGCCAAGTCATATTTTTCCAAAATAAGTTTTGTCATGAAATACAAGGGAATGGTTGCCCCCACATTTACATGGAAGGCACTCAACTAAGAAAAAGAGACAATGAAAAGTGACATACGAAGACAAGGCTACCTAACCCCTTTCTCCCATTGAGTGCAGGACAAGGGTGAGCCAAGGATGGATGATGGTATGTTGCTCCTTGCAAAATGGAAATGATTTGAAATTAATGTAAACATGCAATAGTGAGTATGCTATGATCCCACAACTATTGCATGGAAAGGAGCAACAACTAATGTTATTGATTGTAATTAGTAGACAAAGTATCAACTTGATGCATATCTAATGAGATATTCCCACATGTAGTATCTATCAATTGAGGATGCACCAAAGTTAAAGTCAGCTTGGAAGAATCTTTTGTAAGATTGTTGATTTTAAGTGAAGGTATTTTTGATGCTTTTGTTTCTTTTGAAGGAAAATAACCAAGACCACTAGTTGTTTCTTGCATGTATGTTTTCTTTTCTTCTACAGTGGTCAAAGTGGATGCTTTCGAATTTTTTGTTGTCATTACCGCTTTGTCTTTTCCTTTTTCAGACTCTTTTGTTATGATCTTGTACTTGCCCATGGATATAGTAATAAATTCAAGGGAACTCAAAGCATCTTCTAATAATTTTGTGACCTCTTCAAAAATCTTTTCCTTTTCTTTCTCAATATACAAACAAATTTTAGGTTCAGGGTCAGCTTTGATTGTATACAATTTTTTATATATATGACCAATGTCATTGTAACTCAGTTGGTGTGAAACCTTATCATCATCGAGTTGCATTTTAGGTGGTTATAAGATAAGAATGGGTTTATTTTGGAATTTTGGTTATTGTGAGAGTGCATGAATGATAAGTTGAAGCTTAGGTTGTTTGATAATTAGAGGACTTGCAGGAGCTCTAATGTTCATAACCTCAACACACATGTCCTTATTTTCATGATCTCTTAGTGAAGGGGAGTCTAATGTCACTTCATCATCTTCATCTAAGGAAGTCACATCGCTATTGTTTGAAAGAAATGTGTCAATGTTCTCATTTGCTTGTGTCATGATATCTTCCCTAGTAGAATATTTTTTAGGAGAGCAACAAACTAGATGTTCATGACATTCATTATTTGGTTCTTCTAAAATGTTTTCATCACAAGTAAGGGAGTGATCAATGGTTGTATTTTCTTTCTTATCAATGATGAAATTCTCTTGTTCAATAATGATTTTCCTATGGGAAGAGAGGAAAATAGGACTCCCACAACTCTCACCAATTGGATCTTCTAACAAAAAAGTATCTTCGTCATAAATAGGAGAGATATTAGGAGAAGGACAAATTTTATTGTTATGATTACCCATGTAATTTCATCCTTATTTTGTAATGTACCATTCTCTTGTGCCATGATATCTACCCTAGTGAGAGAGCTTTGAAGAGGTTCATCACATTCCATGATTATATTTTGTAAAGTAGCGTCATCACAAATAGGGGAGGCCTCAAGAGAAGAACAACTTGGAGTTTCATGATCACCAATGGTTGGAGGTTTTTGTTCAAATAGATCTTCCCAAATGGTAGGGGCATTAGGAAAGGGAGAAACAAGATTCTCATGACTATCAATAAGTGTACTTCTAACAACAAACTATCTTCTTGATTAGGGTGAAAATAGGATCCACCCAATGTATGAACAAAATGATGGACAACTTGTTTTTCAAAGCCCTTATCAGCTCAAATTATGCAAAATAAGATGTTAATAACAACTAGAAATGCAATCTAACTAAACTATAGCAACTATGGGGGATATTTTTAGAGAATAAAAAGTTGTGTACCTAGCAATAAATTTGCTATTTTTGAGCTATGGAGGACTCATTTTCCTTCAGTGGCAAATGGATCCTTTTAGGGTTTCAAAAAATTGATTTCAAGATCCTGTTCCTTGATGTCTGGACTCTTGAAATCCTTGTTGTCAAGTTCTAGAAGCCTATGTGTAATTCTATAGAGCTCTTTTTGTGATCTTGCACTTTGAATTATAACTTTAGCAGCTTTGCAACTTTTACAACTTTGCTCCAAATCTTGCTCCACTTGATCTTCCATATGTAAATCTGCAAAAAACACTCAAGGGAAAGAAAAACTTGTTGATTTGTTAGTGAATGGAATTTAGCCTCATTCAAACCCATTGTAGGTAATTAAACCAAATGATGAAATGAAGAAAACGAAGCATTAATGTGAAATAATATAAATGATGTCACTTTGTATGTTGTCTTGTGAAGAAAATCTACATAATATCATATAGTGGCCATGAAGAATGTAGATCTTAGATGTAATATGATGCTTGTAAATGGATCATCAATGTAACATTAACTTCTAAGCTCAAAACACATGAATGTATTAAACCCTTGAAATGATGATAGGACCTTGAATTGCTGCAATAAACACTTGAAATCTACCTTGAAATTCTTTATGAATGCTCTTGAAGTGTTATAATACTCTCTCTTTTTATCTCATGAAGTCACACAAAATTTCTAGGAGAAACAATGTGAATTAACCCCTTATTTATACTAAATTAGGAGATTAACGTCAAAATTAAAAGAACAAATGCTGACACGAGATGTGAAAAGAAAAAAAAAAATTCCTGCCAAAATGAAATTAAAAAATTGGGGTCTCACTAAGGGAGGACCCATTCGCCACCAAAGGTAAATGGGTCTTGGCTAAGTTTCCAGGACCAAGCTTTGGGGAGCTAAAAGAAGGCCAAAAACCCATTCCAAATCAACTAAGAAAGGAGGGTCTTATTAAGGGAGGACCCATTTTCCATCAAGGGTGAATGGTTCTTGGATCAACAAGTACCAGGACCAAATTTTTCCCAATGAAATAATTTGTTATTTAAATTATGATTGTCGGGAAAGATCTTTGAGAGGTGTCAAAATTAAGGCCTAAAAAAGGAGGGTTAATAACTCCAATTAACCAAATTTAATTAAGGCCGACCAGATAAATGTGAAATTATTTTAAAACACTTTACAACACCTAAAAAAGGTACACATTATGTATATTTTTATAGAAAATGGACCCATTAAGCCTAATTAAGTAAATAAGTCCTAGAAAAGTGTGAAAGTGTGTTACAACACTTCACAACACCTTTACAAATGACCAATTAAGGCATGTTTTAGTCAAATAAAGGTCCTAGAATATTGTGAATGTGTACAACACATTACAACACTTCTCCAAGACACCATTAGTTTATCTTTAATGTCGATTATCAAGCAAGCAAGAGAAAAAAACTACTTTTTTTTTACTACATCTTGCCCGCACTTTAGTGAGAGGATTACCCCATGTCAAACTCACACTAAAGCAGACATCCAAGACACTTAAGTATGCATAAATAACAAATATACATGATCATACCCTGTCAAAGTCTAAAATAAACAAAAACAAAGGATCAAGCACAACTGATTCAACGCGATGTGAGGTGGTGGCTATTTATCCATAACATACGTTGCTCACTCTAGGGTAGTGGAACCTCAATCTATCCACTAGGTGAGTTGTCCCAAAATATGTGTATGCTCACTCTTGGGTAGTGGAACCTTAGTATATCCACTAGGTGAGTTATCCTGACGAGGTGGCAAATGAGAGAATCATATTATCCTCTCATACCATACTGAAGTTATCATATTGGAAACTTTGATAAGGCACCACAATAAAAAATATTTTGTAAATGATTTTGAATGTCATGTAAAAAAAAATTTAAAAGATATTTTTCTTTATTTATGTAATGGTCTTCCTCTTATGGAGCATTGTGCCTAATGTCTCCAAGAGACGACAAGTCAAATGTGTCAGATTGTTACCTATGGGATGCCTCATTCACACCATGCCATGATAGTAGATCATACAATCTTGGATTAAATCAAACCCAATGACACCACCAAGAAGAGGACACATCACAAGAAAAAAGGAAACTCATGCCATGAAATTTATCCAAAATATGTCATCAATGTATGCCCAAACTTTAAAGCAGTTGCTATACCATTACTATAAGCAATTTCTTTAAATTTGCCAAATGTTTTTGATCCTAAGATATGAGAGCTTTCCTCAAAAAACCCTATGCCAAGTCATATGTTTTTGAAGAAATTTGCATCATGAAATAGCAAGAAATGGTTTCCCCCACAAATACATAAGGGATCTATGGATTTGGGTTTAGTAAGTTTGTGCTACAATATTGTCATAGAGCATGGAATTGTCATCATTCCCAAAATACACATAGAACTAGAAGAATGACACAAAGAAAGTGAAAACAAAGAAAAAACTTTTAGGTCAACATGGAAGAAATCTGAATGTCTCAATGGCTCGCACCATCCCCAAAAGGAAAAAAAAGAAAAATTAAAAAGATAAGGAAAACACAAGTCAAATGAAAAAGATAAAGAGAAATATTTTGGGTCAATGTGGAAGAGACATAAATATCTCAATGCCTTGCATCATCCCCAAAAGGAAAACACAAGACAAATGAAAAATGATTACGACATAGAGAAGAATGAAGGTACATATAGAAGAATGCACAAAAGAGAGAGGAACATCAAACGAAACATCACAGTGGATCACACTACACACATGCAATCACATAAAAAGGAAAATGAAAAAGTAAAAGACTAGTAAGGCACAGGTGATTCAACCTAAAGTAGGTCATCCACCTTTGAATCTTGGTTGGTATAAAGGAAGGTAGGAAACTAGCCAAAGGGAGAAGAGAAAGTGCCAGAGTAGGACACACACCAAGTTAAACACTCTTTCTAGGAGATTTTTCATTTAGGATCATGGAAGAAGAAAAAAATGCATTCAAATCATCATCCACTTGTTCATCAATCTTTGCAATGTCAATGTCATCATCTAAGTTAATCACAACATGTCAAGATCAAATAACAATGTCCATGCAGTGTTCTTGTTTATGTTGCGACGGGGGTTGAGAGTCATTATGCATTGCTTCTGGTAGGTTTGGATTTTTTTTTCTATGTTATTGTTGTTTTCTTGAGTTTTCAATCTACAAGAAATAGCACGATGTCTGTCTATGCTGTCTAGCACTTTGATTTCTTTTTAGTTTATTGTGAATTCATTTTTTTGTAAGAGAATGTTTTTCAATCATAGGTTCCTTCTCTTCCTTGGGAGGACTATAAGAAATGATAAGAGGTTTCTCAATTGCTTTCTCTTTGACTTTGTAAACTTGTTTGAATCTAGGAGGGACAACGGGATTGCTTGGACAATCTCGTGGCCCCTTCTGGGAAATTACAGGAGGTTATTCTATAGATTGTTCTTGTATGTTTGAAAGTGTTTTCGGTTCAATCATTGTCTCATCAAGGATGGTTGGTTCGGTCATAGGTTGAGGCATGTTTCTAAGGGATAGTTCCACTATTTTATTTTCCTTGAATTTTTTATATGATTTGAAAAAGAAGTCTTCATAAGGCTTGATAGGTTCCATAGGCTCGGGAAAAAAGTAATCTAGTGAAAAATTCCCTTTTGTCGAGGTCGGATGAAATATGCTATGATGCACAATAAAGATGTCATTGCCAAATGGAAACTTTTGAAATTTGTGCACAAATGAAAGGATGAAATTCATGGAGAAAATCCATGGATAGCCTAGCTTCACACAAAATTGGTCTGAATTTGGGATGATGTGGAATGAGACTATTAATGTTTTTGGTCCCACTTTTAAAGGGAGACTATCGATCCTATCATAGGGAAAGAAAATCTATTATGTGTCTTGATCCATGCTTTCAGGTTATCATATATATCTTGATATAGCTCATGCACATATATGCATTCTTTTGTGATCACATTCTCTCCATAGATGAGATCAATCAATATCCCATTAGTGAGCTTAATTTTTATTCGACTAGCTATATAAAGAGGACTATCAGGTGCATATTTAGGTATGCCATTTTGTGAGAAAGCAATGTCAAAAGGTTGTATAGTCAAACCGTTATGAGGTCTAGCTTTGATAAATGCTATCAAATCATTTGTGGGATGTTGCTCAATGATATTCATATTGTCATCATTCATATCAACATTCATCACATCAATCTTCATTTCACTAGCTTTGACAAATAAAATCTTATGCTTAGGCATGAGATTTTTAAAGCTTTGGAAATTTTGATTAGGAGGAGCTACAAATTTATTGCCTTGATCATTCACACCTCTGATTAGTAAATGGTTAGAATCAATAAGGTCTTGCGCAAGATGTTTAAGACGCTTACAGTATTATGTACTATGTCCATTTGTTTGATGGTAATGAAAATAAGATTCTTTTAGAAATCCTTTAGGCAATGGCATAGTAGGATCACATTCTCTAATAGGAGGTAAGGTAAGCATGTTTTCTTCAATAAGTTGCAGCATGATATTGTCAAGGGTATCGGGTAAAGGAGTGAACTCTCTCTCTCCATCCTCGAAAGAAGTTGTAATTTTTATAGCAGCCACTTGATTATTGTTTTGTTGACTTGCTTTAGGAGGATTTAATTGTAAAAATACCTTATTTTGTTTCTTGAATGTTTTATAATTGTTTTGAGTTGTGGATTTAGACTTTTCAGGATGACTAGGGGGATTTTTCACATCATAGCCACCAGTCAAGTTTTGATGGTCACGAAGGGCTATACATAAGTATGTGAAGGATGGAAACCTCAACATTCCTATATTTCTTTAGAGTTTATATTGCAAGTTGTTAATGAACATTCTTTGAATATCAGAATTGAGAATCTTAATGTTCACTTGTGAATAAAGTGTTTAATATCTTCCTATGAAATCTATCACTTTCTCATCCTCTTTTTTCTTGCA
This sequence comes from Sequoia sempervirens, assembly GCA_007258455.2. Classification (NCBI taxonomy): domain Eukaryota; kingdom Viridiplantae; phylum Streptophyta; class Pinopsida; order Cupressales; family Cupressaceae; genus Sequoia; species Sequoia sempervirens. The sequence goes on along the minus strand of VDFB02000017.1, from coordinate 37,138,503 downwards.
TGTCATTAAATCAGCAAGGGTCATCTTGGGACCCATTTGAATATGGAAGTGGTTATAAAAGGAACCAATCAATTCATTGAATTAACCAATTTAATTTTTCACTAAAGAGGAGAACCACTCTAGAGTAGTATCCTTCAAAGATCGAGGAAATAGCTTAGCCAACAATTTATCTTCAAAGATGAAATCACTACACAAAGTTGTGAAGGCTAAAACATGGCTTATAGGATCTCATTTCCCACCATATTTCTCAAAGAGAGGGAACTCTATATATTGTGGAATTTGTGCTCTTAACATGTCTAGGGAAAATAGTGTAGACTTGGTGTATTGCAAAGGTTGACCATTATTGTTCTATTGTAATCTTGTCACTTGTTGTTGAAGGGATGTCATTGAACTTGTAGAAGTGAATTAATGAGAGTTTCATTTTGGTTATATGGTTAAGTGGAATAAGGTGGTGTAGTGTATGTATACAAAGGGCTAGTGAATTGCATGTTGATGGAGTTGGATTGTTGCAAAATTATTATATTTGAAGGCACAAAGGCGGAAGCAATTATCATGGAAATACCTATGGAAGTGTATACAGTGCTACTAGGTATGACTATTGTGGTTGGTTGAATGGTAGTTGTGGGTTGGAAGGTTTTTGTAGGTTGAAACATTGTTGTGGGTTGAAATTTTCTTGTAGGTTGCATTGTTGGAATAGGTGCCTCAATTCTTACTTGCATTTAACTCCTGAAAGGCAAAGTCGCTGTGACATTATTGATGTCTGGCTGACTAGTTGTTCTGAATCCTTTTGAAATGTTCATATTGCCGAGACAGAGTTGATGTCTTGCCGATTGAAGTCTATCGCTGAGACCTATTGTGTTCGATGTGACCTTTTGTCAAGCGGAGACCTCTAGCCAACAGAATTCTCTTATCGGGTGTCGAGGAGACTCATAGCGACCGAGGGCTTCAGAGTGACTTGAACACTCAGAAAGAAGTCCCAGTGACTGAAGAATGACTCACCGATAGCATATGGCCATCGGGGTAACACAAGGGTCTTGAGAAGAAGTATTAGCGATGGTGGGCTGTCTTGCTGACAGCATTAGGATGCCGGGGAGACCTACAGCAACTGGAGTCATCGGTGTAACCCATTTGCTTCGATATGAAGTCTTACCGATGGAGGGTTGTCTCACTGATACATATTCACTTGGTGCTTTCACGGTGACAAAAGACTTCAGTGTGAAGTCTTGGCGACTTGGAGAGTCTCGCCGATAGTCTTCAAAATGACATGTTCACTCAGTGTAAAGTCTTGACAAAAGACAAAATTCTTGCCGACTATTATTTGGCACTCGGTATGACTTGAGACCTTGTTGTGATGTCTTGGAAAAACCGATAATTCTCGCCAACTGATTGGATGCTTCAGAATAACATGAAGGTACGGTGGGATGTCTTGATGAGAGCGGTAATTCTTGGTGATGGTATGACATTTTGATGTGGCTTTGAACATCAGTATAATGTCTCACCGAAGAGCGGTATGCCTCGCCCCATAGAAATACTGAAGTTGGTGCAACTTGTGAATATCGATGTAACCTCTTGCGGAGTCTATGGACTCTTGGCGATATTGACCATGAAGACTTTGTGGCATCGAGGAAACACGGTTAGTGTCTCACCGACATGCCAACAAAGTTGAATGTTTCCTTTGACCATTTGGCCTTCCTATGTGGTGTCTCGTGGACCAATTAGAGGAAGTGAAATTCAAATAGTTGGCAGTTTTATTTTGGCAACAGCTGTGATGCTGGAGTTGAACTGCATGCAAGTAAAAATCAATCGCTCGAAAGGAAATTGTCTATGATGGGTAATGGTAGATAAGGATGAACAGAAGGTAAAAATTAGAATGTGATAAGATTTGAAGGATCGATACTGAGTTTGAAATAATCGGATTGTTGAGAGCATCTCTATAAGAGATTGAACAGTGAATGAAGCTACTGTGAACTAATACTAGAGAGTTGTATCTTTGCATTGTATGTAATTGTTTGTTACTATAATACAAAGAGATTCAGCTTGGTGTGGTGGGATTTTTCCTGAAAGGGTTTCCCACGTAAATCTGTTGTTCATTATCTTTGTGTATTATTTCTATTTTTGTAAATCTGTCATGTGTGTCTGAATTAGATTGTAATTTGGAAAATTAAAAGTACTATATGCATTCTTCCCTGTCATTTTGACATTAGGAAAGTTGCTTCTGCACCTCTGCTTTCCTTACAAGTGGTTCAGAGCCTAGCCAGTTGTGTTATCCTTTTGACTGGGTCGGGTTTTTTGTGTCAATTCTTTTTCAGTGGGAGTTTGGTAGAGGTCTGATAATTTAATTACAGATTAAGATGGCAAGCACATCCAGAAAGATGGATATAGAGAAATTCAATGGTAGCAATTTTGAGTTGTGGAAACTCAAAAAGGAAGATCTGTTAGTGGACTGAGATCTTTGGAATGTTGTGTCTGGAACGATGCCTCAAGGCATGAAGCAAGAGGATTGGTACCTTGCAGATAGAAATTTTAAGGGGCTGATAAGGTTCTATTTGGTAGACTCTGTTCTTTTGAACGTTCATGAAGAAAAGACTGCATCTTCCTTGTGGAAAAGACTGGCAGCTATTTATCAAGGCAAGTCCTTGGTGAACAAGCTGTTCTTGAGGAAGAAGTTGTACTCTTTGAAGATGCAGGATGTAGCTACTATTGCTAATCACTTGAATGCTTTCAACATGTTGATTGCTCAGTTAGCATCTGTTGGTGTGAAGATAGATGAAGAAGATCGTTGCATGCTCCTGCTATGTTCTCTACCTGATTCTTGGGATCATTTGGTGATGGCTATTGGGAGTACAACATCCAATTTTAAGATGGAAAATGTTGCTTCTCTATTATTAGAAGAAATGAGAAGGAAATATTTTGAGATTGAAAAGGAGGCTCTTGCTGTAAGAGGTAGATCAAAGGAGAAAGTCAAGAAGAAGGACAAGAAATCCAGATCGAAATCAAGAGGGAGATCAAAGTCTCCTAGCAAGAAGTCCAAGGTGAAATGTTGGAATTGTGGGCAATCTAGTCATGTCCAAAAGGATTGCAAGGAGGAGAAAAAGAAGAAGAAGAAGAAGACCTCTTCTGACAATGATTCTTCTCAGAGTGATGTAGACGTCTTCATTACAACCTTGGCTACGTGGGCATCTGATGATGTCTGGTTCATTGATTCTAGAGCATCTTTCCACATGACATCTCATAGAGATTGGTTCGTGAAGTATGAAAACTATGATGGTGGAAAGGTGTATTTGGCAAGTGATTCATCTTTGGAAATTGTTGGTTGTGGAAGAGTTATAATAGATTCCCTGATGGAAGAGTGAAGGGAATCAATGATGTGATGCATATACTATGTTTGGAACATAATTTACTTTCTGTAAGTAAGTTGAATGATATTGGAGTGCATGTCACGTTCTCTAAAAATGGTTGCAAGATGACTAGAGGCTCTATGGTGCTAGCAAGGGGTGCTCATATTGGTACCTTGTATAAGCTAGATGCACAAGCTATTCAATGCAATAGTGTCTCTGCGAAGTCACATAAAGCTACTCATAGAGGAAAAGAAACATTCCATGATGGTGTAAGCTCATGGAGGGTTAAACTTCTAGCAGAAAGACTAATGCTCACGGCATCATAGGTAGAGCCACACTAGTGAAAAGAGAAGGTTTAGAGACCTTGAAGAATAAAAGCACGGATTTGATGGGCTTGAAAGATTGTAACCCTCAAATTCGGGTTTGTGAACATTATATATATAGTAAACAACACCATGTTTCATTTTATTCCTGATCCTCCATAAATCTTCTAGTTTGCTTGATTATATTCATTCTAATGTTTTGGTCAATTAGATGTTCCTTCCTACATCTAATCAAGATATTATTTATTAGTAATTATTAAGAAGAACATTTGTATATTTTCTAAAAAGTAAATGAAATTAATAGATTCGAGTTTAGGAATTTAAAACCTTGGTGAGAATCAAACTAATTAGAAAATAAATCATTTAGAGGCTGACAATGGCGGTGAGTTTTGTTCAAATGAATTCGAAAGGTACTGTACAGATCATGGGATTAAAAGACATAAGACTACACCTTACACTCCACAGCAAAATGGAGTTTCTGAAAGGTTCAACATGATAATGGAAAAACCTGAGAGTATACTAAGCGGTCTTGACTTGAAGAGATTCTGGGCACAAAGTAGTCTCTCTGACGTATTGCCAATGCAAATCATTCTCCTAACTACACTCTTGTTAATAGGGCATTTGCTGAGCTTATGGAGTGCAGGAAAGAAGCCCTCTTTGAGACATATTTGTATGCTTTGGCTGCAAGGGCATGTATGCATGTATTGCCATTTGAAAAGATCTAAGTTGGGGAAACCAAGTTGCTTAAAGTGTATATTTATAGGCTATAGTGCTGGCATAAAAGGATACAAGCTTTGGAATCCTGAGACTGAGAAGGTTTTGCATAGCAGAAGCGTTATCTTTCATGAGCTGAAACCTTCTACTTTGGATCTATAGTTAGAGAAGAAATCAAAAAATGAAAAGGATGTAGCAGCAATTCCTCAAACACTAGATAAAGAGAATTAAAAAATTAAAATGTGCGATCTTGGGGAAGAGAAGCTCAAGTGGCTCTGAGGTACAGAGATGAAGTGCTTAGCCTCAACGTAGAGGAGAGTCCAGCTTCGTGAAAGAAAGCAACCTGATAGGTATGGGTTTTCTTTGATTGAGTCTACTTGTGCCTATGCTTTAATTTCTAGCACTAATGAGCCTAGGACTATGAAAGAGGCATTTAAAATGTCTGATTCAAAGTCTTGGTTGGAAACCATGAATGAAGAGATGGCATCATTAGAAAAGAATAATTACCTGGAGTTTGGTGCTTACATTGCCTAAAGGAGAGAAAAGTTGTGGGATGCAAGTGGGTGTTTAAAAGAAAATTGGTTTTAGGATTCTTGATGTGTGAAAAATATAAAGTGAGGGCTAGTTACAAAGGTTATTCGGTGAGAGGGTGATTATGGATGGAAATCTTTTCTCCTGTAGCTAAGTTGACATCTATTAGATTTCTTTTATCACTTGAGTGAGTGTGTGGCTTAGAAAGTGAACGGATGGATGTAGAACAACGTTTCTTCACAGTGATCTTCAGAAGAAAGAAATTTATATGTCGGTTAGACACTTTGTGGAAAAGGTAAAGAAAGACTAGTTTGCAAGTTAAAGAAATCTCTATATGAGTTAAAATAGTCTCCTAGAATGTGGTACCATAAATTTGACACTTTTTTTTTGTCATTGGGATTTGTAAGATAAAAATGTGATCATTGTGTCTATTACAAAGCTAAAAGTGATCAAGTCCTTATTATTGCTCTCTATGTTGATGACATGTTGTTCATAGGCAATAGTAAGCTAAAGATTTATGATCTTAAGTCTTAGTTGTCTGCAAAGTTTGAAATGAAATATCTTAGTGCAGCAAGGTATATTTTGGGAATGGAAATAACCAGGGATAGGAAGAATAGAAAACTTTTTCTTAGTTAGAGTAAGTATATCATGAATGTTCTAGAGAGATTTTGTATGACCGAGTGCAAGTAGCTAGTTGTTCCAGTTTTGCAGGGAACGAAGCTATATGTTGAAGAATGTCCAAAATCTCCTACTAAGATGGAGGACATGACCAGTGTGTCGTATACTACTGTGGTTGGCAGCCTTATCTATGTAATGGTTTTTACAAGGCTAGACATTTCCCAAGTAGTGGGAGTTCTTAGTGGTTTTATGGCTAATCTTGGAAGGACACATTGGGATGCTGTGAGGAGAGTGTTTAGATATTTGAAGGGGACTTCAAAATATGCTTTGTGTTACTATGGCAACTTGGTTGAATCACAAAGAACTCTCAGCATTCAAGGTTATGTGGATTCTGATTGGGCAGGGGACATTGATAGCAGAAGATCCACTAGTGGATATATTTTCATGATGAATGGTGGTGCAGTGAGTTGGATGAGCAAGCGGCAAGCTATAGTCACTTTCTCCACTACAGAGGAAAAATACATGGCAGCTACACATGCCTATAAAGAAGTAATCTGGTTAAAACATTTTTGTTCTAACATTAGTTTTGATGTAAGAAAAATTACTATTTACTGTGACAGTCAAAGTACTATATGTTTAGCAAAAAATCCTACTTTCCATGCCAGGATGAAACATATATATGTACAGTATCACTTTGTACAAGATATGGTGGAGGATTGGAAGGTCTCTTTGGAGAATGTGGATACTCTGGAGAATGTTGTAGATGCATTAACGAAGCCTATGAGCACAGACAAATACAGGTGGTGTGCCAATTCAATAGGCCTCAAGGCTCATGAATTTCAATAGTTTTATTATGCCCTGGAGGTGTCTGTAAGATCTTCGTCAAGTGGGAGATTGTTGGAATAGGTGCCTCAATTCTTACTATCATGTAACTCCTGAAAGGCAAAGTCATTGTTACATTATTGATGTCTAGCCGACTAGCTGTTTTGAATCCTTTTGAAATGTTCATATCACCGAGACAGAGTTGATGTCTTGTCGATTGAAGTCTATCATTGAGACCTATTGTGTTCGGTGTGACCTTTTGTCAAGTGGAGACCTCTAGCCAACATAATTCTCTTATTGGGAATCAAGGAGACTTATAGCGACCGGGGGCATCAGGGTGACTTGAACACTCAGGAAGAAGTCCTAGCGACTGAAGAATGTCTCACTGATAGCATATGGCCATTGGGGTAACACAAGGGTCTCAGGAAGAAGTCTTAGCGATGGTGGGTTGTCTCGCCGACAAGATTAGGATTTTGGGGAGACCTACAGCGACTGGAGTCATTAGTGTAACCCATTTTCTTTGATATGAAGTCTTACCGATGGATGGTTGTCTCACTGATACGTATTCACTTGGTGCTTTCGCGATGACAAAAGACTTTAGTGTGAAGTCTTGGCAACTTGGAGAGTCTCACCAATAGTCTTCGAAATGACATGTTCGCTCGGTGTAAAGTCTTGGCGGAAGACAAAAGTCTTGCCAACTATTATTTGGTGCTCGGTATGACTTGAGACCTCGGTGTGATGTCTTGGCGAAAGCGATAAGTCTCGCCAACTAATTGGATGCTTCAGAATAACATGAAGGCATAGTGGGATCTCTTGACAAGAGTGGTAAGTCTTGCTGACGGTATGACATTTCGATGTGGCTTTGAACATCGATATAATGTCTCACCAAAGAGCAGTATGTCTCACTGATAGAAATATTGAAGTCGGTGCAACTTGTGAAAATTGATGTAACCTCTTGCTGAGTCTATGGACTCTTGGCAATATTGACCATGAAGACTTTGTGGCATCGAGGAGACACGGTTAGTGTCTCACCAACATGCCAACAAAGTTGAATGTTTCCTTTGACCGTTTGACCTTCCTATGTGGCATCTCATGGACCAATCAGAGGAAGCAAAATTCAAATGGTTGGCAGTTTGATTTTTGCAATAGCTGAAACGCTGGAGTTGAACTGCATGCAAGGAAAAATCAATTGCTTGAAAGGAAATTGTCTATGATGGGTAATGGCGGATAAGGATGAATAGAAGGTAAAAATCAAAATGTGATAAGATTTAAAGGATCGATTCTAAGTTTGAAATAATTAGATTATTGAGAGCATCTTTGTAAGAGATTGAACAGTGAATGAAGCTACTATGAACTGATACTAGAGAGTTGTATCTCTGCATTGTATGCAATTATTTGTTATTGTAATACAAAGAGATTCAGCTTGGTGTGGTGGGTTTTTTCCCAAAAGGGTTTCCCACATAAATCTGTTGTTCATTATCTTTGTGTATTATTTTTGTTTCTATAAATCTTTCATGTGTGCCTTAATTAGATTGTAATTTGGAAAATTAAAAGTACTATATGCATTCTTCCCTGTGGTTTTGACGTTAGGAAAGTTGCTTCTGCACCTCTGCTTTCCTTACAAGTTGTGTACTAGTGTATGTAGGGATGGACACTACTATTGTGGAGGACGGGATTGGAATTCCACCTTGACATTGAGTAGACCCCAAAGCTTGAGTGGAAGTTGTAATGGTAGGGATGGTGTTGTTAATGTTAAGGACATTGGTTGTAGGACGTGAAATCATGAGTAAGGAAGTATGCAAAATATGACCCATGGAGGGTTGATTCTCAACACTATCAAAAAGAGAGTTAGGAAACCTAAGATCCATGGTGAGAGAGATGTCACGAGATGACATGAGCCTCAAACTATATCTTATAATAGTATTGCAAATAGGACAAAAAGTTGTAAAGCTCATGGAAGTTTTAAAAAACTAGTGTGGAAACCCTAGGATAGCAAAGGGGCAATGCAACAAACTAGAATGAAATGCAATTTTTTAGATTCTAAGCAATGTCATTTACTAATTAAGCAATGCAATAAGCTGAAAATGAGATGCTTTTGATGCAATTTTAAATTTTTTAACAATGCACTAAAATGAAACAATTTAAGCTAAATGCATTTAAATTGATGAAACAACAAATTAGGAAACTGAAACAGAAATATAAATGCACCAAGAAAAAGCTAAAAATTCAAATTTTAATGTCCTAAAATTGTAGATATGTAGCTAACATAGAATCATTCGATAGTAAGGGTGAATGGGTTCTAGTTAGGTGTTTCTAGGACTTTTCAATGGGTTTCAGAGTCAGTTTAATTCCTTTTCAAATGCTAGAAGGTACATATCATTGTTGGAAAAACAAGGATAGGCAACTGAGAGGTGGGGGGTGAATCAATTGTCACAAAATATTTAAAAATTTTCAAACTTTACATAACTTAATCTCAAATATGATTAACGAATAGTAAACCATGAACAAACAACACATCAGAAGCATAGAGAACACCAAAAAATTTACATGGAAACCTTGTTATTGAAAAATTGCGGTGGATGTCAGTCCACAATATTATACCCTATTAAAATTATAAGAAAAATAATGGGAATGCACATTCATTCAAGCACACTGCCTAGAGCTCACTTCCCAACAATACACAACAATACGGATTAGATCTGTAGGCTATGAACTAAGAAAATAACTTCTTCACAAGCCTAATTATAATTTGAGTTAAGCATAGAAAACCTTCTTCACACTTCACTTAAACTTCTCACTTTGCTCTGCAATCAAATGATTAAGACACTATTCACACATATGCAATTTCTATGGCATACATTTTGTCTTATGCACACACTAACGTTTCTCCAACAATCACTCTTATATATCCGCAACATGGAATTACATCAACAACCTTGTTGGCCAAAATATAAAACATATTTTCAATGTCGGCCCAAATTTACAAACAAATTGTCAATGTGGATCAAACACCATTGGCTAATACCATGATGTGACCCAAAACAATATCCTTGAGCATACCAAACATTCAAATTTAAATCTTCAAGGATCTGCAATACGCCACAACCATCATATTGGCCAAGAACATGAAAATTCGAACATACCAAAAAAAATCTTTGACCATGAGCACACCAATCAATGTGAACATACAAAAAGAATAGAGAATGATCTAGAGGCATCCAAAAACAATAAGAACTAATAGAGAAATATCCGCAACACCATAAATTATCAAAAACACATAAACTTCAATCAAGAACACTAACAGAACTGGCAAAAATACTATTAGAACAAAACTATTCATAGCATGATCAAATCTTCACACAGACCTCTACAAATTTTGGTGGATGAACTAGATACTCTCTACAATAAACCCTTTAGTCCACAACAATTGATCTTCAATGTACAAAGCAAGACACTTTCATGACCTTCATTGTTCCACTGGCAACCTAGAACTCTTCCTTTAATAATTTTCTCAATATCCTTGACATATATAGCCTTAAATACAATAATGATAATAGTGTTGACATTAACTACAACCATGTATCAGAAACACAACCATAGTATCCAACAATCTCCCCCTTTGGCATTGATGTCAACACATGATGTGAAAAACACCATCAACCCAACTCTCAATCAGCACTTACTCCCCCTTAGATTCTGAATCTTCTTCCTTAACCTCTTTAGCATGAAATTCTCCCAAAAAGACTCTTCATTCCAGATAAGCAACAATGTTTCAAATGACTCTTCTCCCCCTTTGACATCAATGGAAAAGATAAGCATTATCTTCTCACATACAAGCTCTGAACCACATATATCCACATCTAGCTCCTCCCCCTGAGTAGCAACCACATAAACATCAATCCAAATTAGGAAATATCTATGAAGTACAAAGATTGATGCAAGTAAATGCATCTTTTGTTCATACCAAGAGGGCTAATCACCCCTAGCATCCCTATGAGATAATCAAAAGTATCCTTGGCAATGACTTAGTGAAAATTTATGTAGCTTGTTCTTTTGTAGGCACATACTCCAGTCTAACTTCTTTCTCACTCACTTTTTCCCTCAAGAAGTGAAACTTGATTGATATATGCTTGGTCTTAGAGTGTATCACTAGATTCTTTGATATGTTAATTGCACTTGAGTTATCACAGTATATGGAAATAGGATCATCATATACTACTTTGATATCTTTCAACATCTATTTCATCCACATCACTTGAGTATAGTTCTTTTCAATAGCAATATACTCTACCTCATCAATAGATAGAGAAATGGAATTCTTCTTTTTGTTCAACCAAGACACCAAATTTTTCCCTAAGAAGAAGGCACCACCACTAGTACTCTTCTTGTCATCTACATATCCTTCTCAATCCACATCAGTATATGCATTCAAAGTAAGATCATCATCCTTAGGATACCAAAGCCCAAAATCAGTTGTTCCTTTCAGATACCTAAAGATTCTCTTTACATCAGTCACATGAGACTCTTTTGGATCAGCCTAAAATCTAGTAACCATACATACATCATTCATAATGTCTTGTTTGGTCTGAGTTAAATAGAGCAATCCACCAATCATTTCCCTGTATATTGTTTGATTTTCCTTAGGAGAATCATCATTTTGTGTCAACTTATATCTAGTTACCATGGGAGTACCAACAAGTTTTGAGTCATCCGTGCCAAACTTCTTGAACATCTCTCTCACATATTTGGACTAAGATATGAAGATCCCCTTGTATAAATGAGTAACTTGCAATCCCGAAAAGAAATTAATCTCTCCAATCATGCTCATCTCAAATTCACTCTTTATTTCATCAACAAACATCATACATAAATTTTTGTCTCCTCTAAAAATAATGTCATCAATAAAGACCTCAATAATTAACTCTTTCTCATGATCCAATTTGAAATACAAGTTATTGTCAACAATACCTTTATTGAATCCAAGCTTCAATAAATATTTATCCATTCTAGCATACCAGGCTCTGGGGGCTTGCTTGAGTCCATATAGAGCTTTCTTCAATTGACAAACCATGTTTTCCTTATCAATCAATTGAAAT
>VDFB02000017.1:37051811-37126961 GCA_007258455.2 Sequoia sempervirens | reverse complement strand
TTGACTATTTTTTCAAACATGATGTGGATCAGATCTAGGCTATTTGTCAAAAAATACATACTCACTCTAAGGCGATGGAACTCTTGGCTTTCTACTAGGTGAGAAGTCCTAAGAAGGTGAGACACATACACTCATGGATAGTATGCACTCACACACATGCAAGTGGCTATAGGGAAAGTCATGCCTCAGATTGGGCTTCTCACCCAACCATACCAAAGTTATACCCCCTGATAACATTGATAAGTCACCACAGTGAAAAGTCTTTTTGTAAATTCTTTTGAATGACATGTAAAAATTTTGTTAAAGGGGATTTTTCTTTGTTCATGTATAATATTCTTCATAGGGAGCATTGTGCCTAATGTCTACAAGAGAGGACAAGTCAAGGTGTCAAATCATTTCCCATGGGATGCCTTGTTTGCATCATGCCATTTCAACATATTGTATGCTCTTTGAAGGCATCAAACCCAATGACACCACCAAGAAGATTACACATCAAAAGAAAAAACAAAAGTCACACCATTAATTTTTTTTCCAAAAGATGTCATCATTATATACCCCCACTTTAAAGTGGTTTCTAACACCATTAATATGAGAAATGGCTTTAAATTTGTGAATGATAAAGGAAAGAAGACATGAGAGAAAACTTGGAAAGCCCTAGTCATATTTTTTTGAATTGAGCTACATCATGAATAAGTATGTCACATGTGAGCCAACTTAAGGCATGTCATCCACATCCCAAGCTTGCTCTTATATGTTCATGAAACGTTAATGACTAGCCAAAAGACACAATGACAGGTGACATACAGTGATAAGGCTTCCTAACCCCTTACCCCCACTTAGTGCAAGATAAGGGTGATCCTAGAATGGATGATTGTATTTTTCTCCTTGCGATGAATGTAAAACATGACACTATGGCAAGGAGCAGCAACTAATGTTATTTATGTCAATAAGTAAACAAATTTTCTTCTTGATACATATTTAATGAGATGTCTATTAGTTTCGAGTGTACAAAGGTTAAAGTTGTCTTTGAAGAATCTTTTGTGATAGCATTGACGTTGGATGAAGGTTTTTGTTTTGAGGGACAATAACTAAGATAATTAAGCTTTATAACATAACATCCTTTTCTAGGTTGCTTCAGACGTTCAATTGCCTCAAAGTTTGTCTTGGATGTTGTATTTTTTTTAAAGGTGGTTAAAGGGAATGTTTTTGAATTTTTTATTGTCGTTACCAGTTTATCTTTTCTCATTTTAAATGATTTTGTTATGATCATGTATTCCCCCACAAATATAGAAATGAAGTCAAAAAATTTTGAGGCCTCTTCCAATAACTTTGTGGCTTCTTTAGTTTTCTTTTGTCTTTCTATAACCATCTTCTTGATATTGATCATAGGACATGCAACCTTTTTTTTTTAGGAGTAGAAGGTGGCTTGGCATAAGCTCCTAACAATTGCTTCAAGGTTTCATTATTGTCAAAGCATGATGGTGTGAAATCCATATCAAACAATTTAGGATGCTTCAAAGTGAGGTTGATTTGTGATTTGCACATGATAGTGTTGATGTTTGCATGCATCATGATATTTTACCTAGTAGGATATTTCTTAGGAGAGAAGAAAACAATATGTTGATCATATTACATTAATAAGTTTTTTGAATACTTCATCACAAGGAGAGGAGGCATCAGGAGAAGAAAAGGAATCATATTATTGTTTTTTGATGATTGGATCCTTTTTCTCAATTATGTATTTTTGGATGGGGGAAACATTAGGAAAGGGAGCAAGAATATTCTTATGACTTTCAATGAATAGTTCATCTAATCCCAAAATATCTCCTTGAGTAGTAGAAGAGACATTAGTAGAAGAACAAGTATGATTATCATGATTATTTTTTATTTCATCCTTTTATCCAATAATGTCTTCCAAAATAGTTTGGGAAGAAAAATAAAGAGAATTGTCAACAGGTCTTAAAGGTTTGATCATCTAATCCCAACATATCTTCCTCACAAATAATATGATATTCATGATTTCTCACAAATAGGGGAGGAGTTAGAAGATTAATGTAGACTATGTAGAGGGATGTTAAGAGATGTGTTTATGATCTCATTCTCTTGTGCCATAATATCTTCCAAAGTAGGAGAGGTTATAGAAGAGGAGTGTTCAAAATTGTCATTATTCTTAATGGGTGTATCTTCTAGCTCCAAAATTCCTTTGTTGCATGTAGGAGAGATATTGGGAAAAGAGGAACTATGATTATCATGATTGTCTATGCTTTCATATTATTCTATCACTTCATTCCCAAAAATAGAAGAGATATTATAGGGTGTGGAACTATGGAATGTTTCAACATTGTTATTCTTTTGCACTAAGAAACTATTTTAACTAGGAAAAATATTGGAAGGATGAATAGCATGCTTGCTAATAAGCTAATAGAAAATTTAATGCATTATGTTTTCTCAAAGATTCTCATGATCTTCTTCACCAATAGGAGAGATGTTAGGAGAGGGGTAAATTTTATTGTTGTCCATAATTTCATTCATTTTCTCTAAGATCTTGTTTGCTTGTGCCATAATATACACCCAAGTAGGAGATCTTTTAGGAAAGTGGCAAACAGTAGGTTCATCACATTTCATGATTGCATTTGATAAAGTAGCTTCATCACTCATAGGAGAGGAATCCAGAGAAGGATAACTAGGAGTTTTATGGTTACCAATGATTGGAATTTTTTGATCAAATAGGTCTTCCCAAATGGTAGGGGAATTAGGAAAGGGAGGAATAAGATTCTCATGAGTCTCAATAAGGATATCTTCTACAACTAAACTATCTTCTTCATGTCTAGAGAGGATATTAGGAAAAGGAAGGGTTTGATTATGATGATTATCTACATTTACATCCCCATGTCCTATAATTTCTTCTTGAGAAGGAGGAGAAGGATTGTTATAAATCTCAAATATCAACATATCCTCCACACAAATGTGTTTGTCATGATCATTCATGATTGTATCCTTATTCACTAAAGAATTTTCATAAGTAGGGGAGGTTTTAGGAGTAGTGGCCAAGATCTCAGCTCCATGTGTCATAATGTCTTTGCAATGGGGAGGAGAAGGAAGAAAACCAAGACTTTCATGATCTTCAATCATTGTGTCTTATTTCATCAAGATACCTTCATCACCAATGGGAGAGATATCAAGAGAAGAACAATTATGATTATCATGATTATCGATGCTTGCATTCTTTTGTGTCAAACCCTTAATGGATGATCCTAGTGAGAGGAATTCCTTAAAGGCTTCATCTAACATGTCTAATTTATCACTACTAAAGAGATAGGATGATATAATTTGAAGCATTTCTTGAATTTTTTCTTTGGATGTTTTTTTTTTCATTTTTGAATGAATGTGAGCTACATGAACTAGGAACTAATGCTAAAATTAAAAATTGCAAAAGACTAATTCTATCCATAATTATCATGAATGCAAACAATGTTTATTTTTAATGATTTGAATGTAATAGAGGCTATACAAACTTAAAATGTAATGTAAATACATAGGATTAAATGCAACTTTTCAAATTTCAAACAAGGTAATGTACTGATTATATTATGCAATGATCTGTAAAATGAAATGTTGTGAATGAAAAATTGAGTTTAAGTAATGCATGAAATGAGTGAAATTAAGTGATATTTAGTGAAATGCATGTAACATGAACTTAAAAAATTGATATTGATAGTTAATGGAAGCAAAAAAGGTGTAGAAAGAGGGTTTTTAGTGTTGTGAAAGGCAGTTTCAGTGGTGAAAAGGGACTAAGTCACCCAAGGTGGAAAATGAGTCCCAGTGGGGATTTTTTTAGAATTTTTAGATTCTTTTCATTGATTTTTATTTCTTTTGTGCTATATGATGTAGACCTAAGATGAAAATGAAGAATTTTAGAAATTTTTAATTATTTGAGATGTAAAAAATGCAACCTATATGCACTTTCACGAATGAAATTTTTTAAAAACCCTAGATGCCCATTAACTAATGCAAACCCTAATGCAAAGTTAGTGTGAGATACATATAGGATGATGATGAACTCCAAATCAAAATTATTATGTTTAAAATTATGGTTCACCAAAATGAATCAAAGTTTTTTGGGGATAGGGAACTCTCTTACACTTCTAGGGTTTTGCACCTGAAAGGAGAGAGGTATCCCAAAAACCTTGATGGTTCACTCAAGAAAAATGAAAATATGATTGAAATATATCAAAGGAGAATTACCTAAATTCTAAAAAATGATAAAATATATTGAATAATGATTGAAAACTAAAGAAATGTAAAGTGTTTGAAAACATCGCATAGTATGCAAACATATACTAAATTACCTAGAAATGCAAATAAAAATAAATAGAAATCTATAAAATTGAATGTGTGCACCTGGAAATATGTTGAAGACTTGAATGAGGATTGGAAATTCTACTGATTCTAAAATTTTTACCTACTATGACACTTACACCATTTTGGGCGAGTTAGTCCCATATCTAGAAAACTGCATCAGAGCCTCTTTTAGCCAAATGGGTATGCATATATACATAAATCTTTGAAAAACATGTCTAATGGGGCTAAGTCACCAATGATGGTGACTTAGTCCATGTTAGTTTTTCTAAAAATCCAAAAGTGGAAACAAAGCTCTCTATTTTCACTTTTTGTTCCTCTAGGTGTCTAGTTCTAAAACTGCCAACTTTAGGCCTAAAAGTGACATTTTATGGATATTTTGATCTAGCCAATAAGGAGATGACTTCAATAAGTTTTTAAATTATTCTTCAATGATTTCCAAGTCTTCAAAATACCTAGATCTAGAATCACACAAGAAAAGAGAAAGAAAATGTTGATTGTTAGGGATTGGGGGTTTGCCTTGGTCAAACCACGTTTAGGTAATTAAACCAAATGAATAAATAAAATAAAGCATGAATGTGAAATGAAGGAATTAGAAACTTGCCATGATGATAGATCTTGATTTTATGCAACAATAGATGAATAATCTTGCTTTTCAACTCCTTAGAAGTGATGAATTGACTTGACAACATGTAGGCTTGATGATACTTCAATTACTAAGGGTAATGGATAGATGAAAGGTCTTCATTTATAGAGGAGAGTTAAGTGAATGACTAGAATGAGGATAACAATCAAGGGCCAAGATTAAATTAGAAAATAATTTAATCAAAGGTGGAGGTTAATGGAGAAAAGAAAGACATGCATAGATAAAGACTTGAGGTGGAAGATAAGATTGGCACCAAAAAAAGATGTTGTTGGAGAAAATTAAATTTAATAGTAATTATTTAATTTAGGTGGACAACATAGGAGAAATAAATAAATTATTGATTTTATTTATTTAAAAAGAAAGGTGAAAACAAATAATTAGATAATTAAATAAGTAAAAAATAAGTACTTAATTATAGAGAAAATTTGGAGTGTTAAACATTAAAGAATTAAAAAATATATATTTAACATTCAAGGGAAAGTGGGAAATAATTAAATAAATAAGATTTATTCAATTATAGAAGAAAAGGGTAATGAATAAAAACATAATTGAAATAATTATTTAATTATAGAAGAAGAGGGAAAAGCTAAATTTTGAATTAAAATAATATTTAATTCAAAAGTGGGGGAAAAGGATAATTTAAGGCATAAAGAAGCATAAATTTGAATAAGGTGGGCCCAAACAAGTGTGAAAATGTAAAGAGATTCAGTTTTCTATGCTACAATAAGTATCTACATTTTAGTGTTCATCTTAAAATATATTAGTGAGTACAATTACTAGGTTGAGGGTTCTGAAGCAATTTTCACATTTACTTGGGTCACACGATCTTAATAATTGAATGGCTAGAATACCTAGATAGAAAATGTCTAGAAGCAATCTTCTCATGCCCTATAATTAATAAGATAAAAGTGATTCTCAAATTTTAATTTTATTATATTTAGATGTGTTATAGAATGGTATCAAAGAATTAAAGAATCTCATGTCATTAGCCATGTCCATAAAAATCAAAACATAAGTAACATGCATTTATAAAAAAATATAGAATAATTATTTAGTAAATATTATAGAATAATTACTAAAAAGTAAAAATTAGCTCTTGAATAACTAAAATATTTTAATTATAGAATAAATTTTAATAATATATTTTGAGATGTATTTAAGATAATATATATTTATGAACCCATATATATAATATCTTTTGTGGATATATAGATTTATACACATAATATGATCTTTTAGAAATATAAAAAATTACATAAGAAAGAATAATTTATATGAAAAGAATGGATTAGATGAGAAGAGAGTATACAAATGTACTTTAAAATAAAATAGAATAAAATAAATATTTTTTTAGTAAGTAAATTGTGATTTAGTGGATCACAACCATTATATTAAGCATATAAAACATTAAATAGATAATCAAAATATTGTGTGAGTGTAAACACAATCCCAATCCAATTCTTCAAAGTGGAAAGAAAATGTATAAATGATATTACTACTAATAATTGTTAACATAGGCCCATACGCTTTGAAATTGAAATAGGATCATCAAGAATAATATTTCTCAATGTCTTTTAAATGGAAAGAAGATTCTTAGAAGAAATTACACATAACCCATAACTAATGTGATAAAATTGATCTATTCAAGATATTATTTTATTTACTTACAAACCAACACTAAATATTAAGAACATGAAAAAATAAATTTAATGGAATTAACAATTTTAATAGAAAATAAAATTTTCCATTTTAGTCTAGACTAATTCTATAATAAGCATTCACCTCAAAATAATTTACCCTCAACTAAATGCTTGGAATATGGGAAAGGATAACATAATAATTAATGCTAATTAAGGAAAAGAAAATTTGAAGGATGTGGGTACTCAAATCAATAAATAAAAAATATGTTCCAACATTTTTGCATAAGAAATGTGATCTATTTTTTTTTAAATAGATAGGTTCTATACTATTTTCCACTCTAATTTCTTTTTATTTGAAGACTTCCATGTTTAATGCATAATCACTAAGTAAGGGTTGACCCTACTTCTTTTCCATTTCTTCATTTTTGTAACAACTCTAATGTTTTACTCGATAAAATTTCTAATGTTTTCACCTCAAGTGAATAAACCATGATGTCATAACATAGCAATAAAAAAATTTCTTCCCATAATGTAAATTACATGCATAATTGAAATAACACTAATTCAAAATTGCCATTGCCTTCCAATGTAATTTTATAAATCTTTCCAAACATAGATATCATATTGAATGAAATAAAGGGTATCATTCATGATTACATCCTTCCATATATATGGGTATAAGATACATACATAGCTCAACCAAGCTTCAAAGAAATAGTTATAGATGGTCTAGGATATGCCTTTCAAATATCTTGGTCTTTTGTTTCCTGCTAAGGAGGAGAAGCATCACTCAAGTGATTCTCACCAACTATTGACTCATATCAAGTCTCCACACATCTATCATATGATAGATGGACCTACCTTTTAACAAAGAGATTGGTTGAGTAACCTCATATGACAACCACACTAAGCATAGTGTTGTGCTCTACATGACTAGAACTTGTAATCTATACAATCTGGTACTAGCATGCACTACATAGACATGGTGAACTGGCAATGTAGCCAAAGGAAATCACACTAATTTTGCCAAAGTTTTCTCACTCAGTACCTTAAGTGATGGTCATTATATTCACCTACACTTTATTAAGCTCTATTTGACTTAAGGCCACTATAAAATATGCATAGGTATTTCCTCCAATGGGTAACCCTTAACCCCAAAAATAGCCTGCTCCCTTTTTCCCAAATCACTATGGTATCTCTACCATTAATCCTAAGCACGTGTTACCCCTTCATTGGATATTCCTATCCACAGGTTTAACATACGAGATTATCTTGGAACAAACAATTTATCAACTTCAAAAGACAATCTAGTCCTAAGTATAACTTTATAATCTAGATAAACCTCATTATAATCATAGATTAAATAACTGACTCCATTCAATAAATTATAACATAATAAGTGATACTCATCAAGATTATAACTTTATCAATGAATGGCCCGCATTGAAGAATAACCATATCAATGGATGATTCTATTCGAGAGAATAATTCCCCTTAATTAAAAGGGTATGCAAAGAGTATACTCTTATCAATATTATAACATCATATTTAAGAGTGCAAAGCAACTAATCAAGTAACAGCTCTACTCACTAGGTAATTCCCACCTACGCTCCAATCATATGGAATTTCTTAAACACAACTAAACTGGCTTGGTCACAAAGGTGAGTTTTATCATTGACACATCCTAATCTTAGGATATAGTCACCTACCACTGACTAGCTTAATTATATAGGTTACTCTTACCCTATATGTTACAATCAAGACCAATTGAACAACTCAACCAAATAGGCTATTCCCAACCATAGGTTTTAATGATTAGCCAAGTATGAATCCCAACCTAGTGTTTAAACTCTACCCAAGGTCTTAATTCAACCATGATCAAGTGATCATGCAAGTATAGATTAGCAATGACTCATCTTAACATTTCTACCAAATTGGTGATGTACATCTAACATCTTAAGCCAACAGTATCAAGTTACTTTGTGACATTGATATGTTTCACACTATGAATAGCTAGTAAGCTATTCTTGTTTAATCATATATAGTATAATAAATACCTAAGAAAAACAATCCCCCCTGTTATGGAGTAATTACAAGCACCTCACAAACAACATAATAGCTTCTATTTTCCTTTCAAATCAAAGAATATTTTTCTCTAATGCAAGTAATCTCAATAGACTAAATAAAGAATTCAAGAAACAATTTTTCATAAGCTAAGACAAATAAAGGATGCAGGAGCATCCAGTGGTGTAAGGGCAATCTTGCATCACCCAAAAATAGTTAAATTTCAAGTTTCTCAACTTTTAGATTTTTTTACATTTTTGGATACCCTTTTCGTCATAATGAAATTCCCAATTTACGGTTTTTATTTTTTATTCCTGGGTTGAAAGATATTGTAGTTTTAGTTTCCCATATTTGCACCTGAAAATCTTCCAAGTTGGATTTGAGGCACTTAGAGCTTCTAGAATGGCCCCAAAACTTTCCAAACTTGGCATAGAAAATTTTGAGTGTGTTGTTGACTTTGAGACCTTTCCAATGGTTCAAACAGTTCACAAATTGAAGCACCAGATCAAAAGTTATGGCCCTAGGAAGCTGGCGCACTTTCTAGAATATACAATTGCAAATGTTCTTTTGAAATTTCAACTTCAAGTTATAATTTTTGGTAACAAACTGCCTAAACTCAAATTTTAATGTTGTTTTGGCTCCAAACTAAAGAGAAGCTCTATTTATGGGTGGGTTTCTAATATTTTTGGGTAACTTTTTGGGGACAAGCTCGCATATTGCGAAAGGGTTATTCTGTAGTTTCTTGTAGCTTGCATGTGTTGTAGAACCTGGGGATTTGAGATCCTCTGTATGTAAGAAGCTCCATTTTCTAAATAATAAAATTATTCTCTTGTTTGTGGGTTATTTTCCATGTCTCAGGCTGCACCCTCATCAAGTGGTATCAAAGTGGGTTTTCTTGAGCGTGTGGACAGATCGCCAATCATGAGGTAGTTCACACCAAGACTGTGGTTGTGGGTCGAGGTAAAGAAAGATGCCTCCAAGAGTGATGCCTTTTAGGCATGGTGGTGCTAGAGGTGGTCGAGGCAGTAGAGATGTTGGTGGAAGAGATGCACTGGCAGCCCTCTAGAGATAGATTGATGCATTACAAGAGCAGTTGAGAAGAGGGTTAAACCCGAGGGAGGAAACTGAGGCTGAAGGAGAGGAAGAAGGTTCAGATATAGAAGAGGAAGAAGAAGCAATTGATCAAGACCAAATGTGGCTAATAAGGGCCATTTCAAAGATCAGGAAAAGACCTAGGGCAAAAGTCCCCAATTATTCTGGAAGTCTAAACCCGAAAGAATTGATCGACTGGATCAACGAGATAGAAGAAAATTTTGAGTATGAGGAAATAGAGAACCGAGATCAGGTTAGGTTTGCAAAAATGAAGCTGAGAGGAGCCATGCCCGATATCTTGTGGAAAGAGGTCCATTTGGAAAGAAATCAAAGAGGAAAAGTCAAGATCACCAGATGGGATGCATGGTAGAAAACTAAAGAAGCAGTTCATACCAATGGACTACGAGTTAGATATGTTGAAGAAATTGCAAGGGTTGAAGCAAGGAAGTAGATCTGTGAAAGAATATACTGAAGATTTTCACAAGATAATCATCAGAACAGGTCACACAAGGCCAATAAGGAGAAGGTAGCCTGATATCTTAATGGGTTACGACTGAGCATTCAGGAGGAGTTAACCTTAGTCAGAATGACCACCATTGAGGATGTGTATCAATTTGCTCTAAAGGTGGAAGAGAAGCTAAACAAAATATTTGATGGCAAGCAAAAAGGACGAGGAGGTCAAAGCCGAAGGGGCAATGGCAGACCTTCAGGGCGAAATGATGATGAAAAGAAAAGTGAAGATGTGGGTACCAGCCAAAGCCAAAGGAATGACAACTTCTACTGCCCTCATGATCAAAACAGTGGTGATCAAAGAGGTAGAGGATGAGGGAGATATGGACAAGGATCTAGAAGAGGTGGTTTTAGAGGAACGTGTTTCTAGTGTGGTGAAGAAGGGCATCGAGCCTGTGAATGTCCACAACACCAAGGAAGGGTAGAAAAAAGGGCAGAAGGTCGTGGAAGGGTTACACATGCAGATGAGGAGGCCCAATCTGAACATTCAGATGATGCTGAAAGTGGAGAAGCCCTAGTGATTAGGAGAGCCCTAGTGACTAAGGAAAAGGAACCAGAACAGAGGAAGAATCTATTTCGCACAAGGTGCAAGCGTGAAGGGAAATGTTGTGATGTCATTATTGACGGTGGGAGCACCGATAATGTAGTGTCAGAGGAGATGGTCACAAAGCTGAAGCTGAAGAGGGAAAGGCATCTGCATCCATATCAGATTGCCTGGTTGTAGAAAGACCACAAAGTTTTGGTCAATGAGCAGTGCCTAGTAAACTTCAAGATCGAGAGCTACCATGATGAGATACTCTGTGATATCATCCCCATGGATGCATGTCACATGTTGTTGGGGAGGCCGTGGCAGTTCAATAGGCGAGCTATACATGATGGCCATGGAAACACTTATTCCTTGACAAAGGATGGGGTTCGTCACAAGTTGAAACCCCTAAAGGAGACCGAAGAAAAGGTATGCAGTAGTGCTAGAATTTGTTATGTAGATGGAAGAAAACTTTTAGAAGGTATGAAGCATGAGCATGTGTGTTATGAATTGATTCCTAGAGTGAGTAATGAGGATAGTGGGAAGGTTCTAGAAGAAGTTTCTGGGATGTTGGATGAGTTTCAGGATATTGTTTCTAATAATGTACCTGAGGGTTTACCACCAACATGGAAGATCAGTCATCAGATTCACTTGATTCCTGGAGCCAGTTTTCCAAATAAGGAAGCTCATAGAATGACTCTAGTAGAAAATGAGGAGTTGAATAGACAAGTTTGAGAGTTGTTGAGAAAGGGTTTGATATGGGAGAGTTTGAGTCCATGTGCAGCACCTGTAGAACTAGCACCAAAGAAGGATGGGGAGTGGAGGATGTGTACAGATTCCCAAGCCATAAACAAGATAACAATCAAGTAAAAATTTCCCCTGCCAAGGATGGATGACTTGATGGACTGTTTGAGTGGAGTACAGTACTTCACAAAGATTGATCTAAAGAGTGGATATCACCAAATCCGGATTCGAGAGGGAGATGAATTGAAGACTGCCTTCAAGACCAAAGAGGCCCTGTACGAGTGGTTAGTCATGCATTTTGGGCTAACCAATGCACCAAGCACATTCATGCAGCTCATGAATGAGGTACTAAAAGAATTTCTAGGAAGTTTTGTTATTGTGTATTTAGATGATATTTTGATTTTCAATAAGACGTTGGATGAGCATCCGATGCATATTCGGAGAGCCTTTGAGAAGTTAAGAGAAGAGAAACTGTTGATTAATCTGAAGAAGTGCAGTTTTGTGAAGAGGGAGTTAGTGTACTTGGGGTTTGTTGTCTTAGCAAAAGGTCTCAAGATGGACCCAGAGAAGGTGAAGGCTATTCGGAATGGCCTACGCCAAGAACTGCTACCGGTGAGATATTTCCATGGTTTGGCTAGTTTTATAGAAAGTTCATTAGAAACTTCAGTAGTATTTGTGGACCCCGACCAAAACAATGAGAGGGATAGAAAAGAATTCAAGTGGGCACTGGGCAGCAAAAAATTTGAACTATTGAAGCAGGCGAAGGTGATGAGGCAACCTGTTCTAGCCCTCCTAGATTTCAACAAGGTGTTTGGTGGATTGTGATGCCAATGGTTGTGCCATTGGAGTAGTGTTGAGCCAAGAAGGTAAGCCATTGCCTATTTCAGTGAAAAGTTAAATGATGCCAAGAGAAAGTATTTTGTATATGATCAAGAGTTTTATGCAATAGTTCAAGCATTAAAGAAATGGAGACATTATTTGTTGCCGAAGGAATTTGTTCTATATACTGATCATCAGGCCTTGCAGTACCTAAATAGTTAGGAAAAATTAAATCAGAGGCATATGAAATGGGTAGAGTTTTTGCAGAGTTATACCTTTGTTTTGAAACATAGGAGTGGGAAGTCAAATAGGGTTGCAGATGCCTTAAGTAGGAGGCATACATTGATGACAAAGATGCAGATTGAAGTGGTTGGGTTCAATGAACTTAAGACACTGTACGCAGAAGATCCTGATTTCGCAGAGGCTTGGAAAGCTTGCAAAGAACTGTGGGACAGGACAAGGTGGCTAGGATTTCATAATCAGGGATGTTATTTAAGGGAAGTCAATTGTGTATCCCAGGAGTTCCATGAGGGAGAACGATAAAGGAGAAGCATAGTGGAGGAATGGCAGGACATTTTGGTCAGGATAAGACCATTGCCATTATCAGTGAGCATTATTATTGGCCTCAGTTGTCACAGGATGTGAAGAAGTTTGTACAAAGTTGTAGGGTATGTCAGATGGCTAAAGGAGTGAGCCAAAATACATGCTTATATCAGCCCTTACCTGTACCAGAGAGGCCATGGGAGGATATAAGTATGGACTTTGTTCTTGGTTTTCCAAGGACACGAGGGAATGATTTAGTCTTTGTGGTGGTTGATAGGTTTTCAAGATGGCACATTTCATTCCATGTTAGAAGACCCATGATGCAGTCCACATTACTGACTTGTTCTTCAAAGAGGTGGTGAGGCTACATGGTCTACCAAAGAGTATTGTTTCAGATCGTGACACCAAATTTGTGGGGTACTTTTGGAGGACCTTGTGGAAGAAGCTAAAGACAGAGCTAAAGTTTAGTTCTGCACACCATCCACAAACAGATGGGAAAACAGAGGTTGTTAATAGGAGTCTGGGTAACCTACTGAGATTTTTGGTAGGAGATAAACCCAAGGGATGGGACTTGATCTTACCCCAGGTAGAATTCTCTTACAACAATTATGTCAACAGAAGCACTGGTAGATCACCATTCTAGATTATGTATGGAGGTAGCCCCAAAATAGCTCCAGAATTGAGGAAGATGAACCAAGAGAAGAAAATAAATGTTGAAGCTAAAAATTTTGTAGAACACATCAAGGATATACATAAAAAGGTAACATAACATATTAACAAGATGAATATGCATTATAAGGCTAAGGCAGATCAGAAACGGAGGTATAAGGAGTTTCAGATTGGTGATGAAGTGATGGTCCACTTGAGGAAATATAGGTTTCTAGTGGGAACATATAACAAATTAAAGATGAAGAAGTTTGGTCCCTGTAAAATTTTGAAGAAGCATGATTCAGGGAATGCATATGAGGTAGAGTTGTTGGATGGATTCAACATTTCCCCTGTGTTCAACATTTTAGATTTGATAGAGTATCATGAAGGTGGCGTAGAGGAAGTACCAATGATGGAACAGTGTGGGATTCCAGCATCTACTTTAGAAAAGGAGGAAATTGAGGAAATCTTGGATAGTCATGTGGGAAGGAGTACCAGA
Organism: Sequoia sempervirens; assembly: GCA_007258455.2. NCBI lineage: Eukaryota > Viridiplantae > Streptophyta > Pinopsida > Cupressales > Cupressaceae > Sequoia > Sequoia sempervirens. Next base: position 37,112,871 of record VDFB02000017.1, on the reverse strand, counting down.
AATAGGCAGTATGAAGAATATCTGGTGAAATGGAGAGGAAGGCATGTGGAAGATTCATCCTGGCTATCTAAGGTAGTGGTTGACTAGTTGGGTTTTCCTCAACCATCTGAGATGTGACGGGGGTCACTTCTCAAAATTACCCTGGGTGTCTAATGCAGGAGCATCCAGTGGTGTAAGGGCAATCTTGCATCACCCAAAAATAGTTAAATTTCAAGTTTCTCAGTTTTTAGATGTTTTACATTTTGGGATACCCTTTTCGTCATAATGAAATTCCCAATTTACGGTTTTATTTTTTCTATTCCTAGGTTGAAAGATATTGCAATTTTAGTTTCCCATATTTGCACCTGAAAATCTTCCAAGTTGGATTTGAGGCACTTAGAGCTTCCGGAATGGCCTTGAAAATTTCCAAAATTGGCATAGTAGATTTTGAGAACGTTGTTGACTTCGAGACCTTTCCAACAGTTCAAATGGTTCACGAATCAGAGCCCCGAATCAAAAGTTATGGCCCTGGGAAGTTGGCGCACTTTCTAGAATATACAATTGCAAATGTTCTTTTGAAATTTGAACTTCAAGTTGTAATTTTTGGTGCCAAACCACCTAAACTCAAATTTTAATGTTGTTTTGGCTCCAAACTAAAGAGGAGCTCTATTTATGGGCAAGTTTCTAATATTTTTGGGTAACTTTTTGGGGACAAGCTCGCATATTGCGAAAGGGTTATTATGTAGCTTCCTATAGCTTGCATGTGGTGTAGAACTTGGGGATTTGAGATCCTCTGCATGTAAAAAGCTCTATTTTCTGAATAATTAAATTATTCTCTTGTTTGTGGGTTATTTTCTGTGTCTCGGGCTGCACCCTCATCAAAGTTTCTTCATGCCTATAACTCACTTATCCAATTGACTTAATGATGTATAGCTTCCCAATTTCAGCCACTTAGCTTTACTTTGACTTCACAAGCAATGCCTCTATAAATCCTTCCCTCAAGTTGATAATATACTTCACTCTAAATACTCAAATCTCACTCACAATAGTCAAAGTAAACTTACATAATAAGGAAATTCAAAACTGTACAATAGAATGCAATAGAATACATAGAAAAAGTATATGGAATGCATCTCAAAAGAGAGAGATTGCTTCTCTATTTATATAGCAGCAAGAAGACTCCCTAGGCTACAGAAAAGGCATGAATATTGACAACAAATTCCACACTTAGTCAACTCACTACACATGACTAAAAGATGGTGCACAAACAAAGAGTATACTCAACATAGAATGCCACATATTGACCTCTTTAGTTTGAAAAAATATATGACTATTTTAAATAGCACATGATCAAAAGGTGACATTCAAATTGCTCTAAAAATGAACTACAGCAATCAGAACTTCTTATTATGGTGCCAACCAGGAAACCATATTTCTATAAGTTGGAGTGACTTTGACTCTTTTGAATTTGTCTATATTTCAAATGTAACATATTTCACAAGTCAAGTAAGTCTATGCACAATAGAAAATAAAGAATTGATGAGTCACTTTATCTTATTAATCATCTTTGACTATTTTATCTACCTATTGTAACTTATCCTTTCTTTATGCATTTGTATTTACTTCTTGTTGATATTTAATCCAAGATAAGGCATCCCAAGTAAATGAAATTTACTATGTCAAGTGTATTTAAACTCAATGCATCAACTAAGTCAAACTCTCCATATTGTCTTATTTTCTACACTATCTATTGCATATAGTTCACTCCTTATTCATTGCCAATGTGCTTTAAATATTCAATCTCTTACATACTTTCTAAACGTGTTATACACTCCTCTTATTTTTCACATTAAGGTGCATCATATGGACTATGGTGCAGTCATAGTTTATGTTATATATTCAGCACATTGCACTCATAGCCTATGCCATAGGAATTTGGATTTATCTTCCAAAACCATGTAATTCATTATACATTATTTGTTGCCTATATTCATTTGAATATGAAACTTCATATGTATACATTGCACTAGTAAAAATAATACAATTCTTTGAAATTATTTAATCATGGATTGTATATATACTATATTTATAATATAATATATATCCATATGTTATATTATATACATATATATATATATACAAACTTATATAATATATATATTTACTATGCCAAAGTATCATTCTATTATAAAATGCATGATATCCATTCACTTGGCCATAAATAGAAACACAAAGTATAAAATGCACATACATATATATATGCATAAATATTTATCTATACATATACTCATTGATAGACATATTTATTTAACCAATTTGATATTAAAATGAATATGACTAAGTGATATATTCATAATAATAACACACGCATATATACTTACACATGTACATATATATTATATGCATACACTTCTCTAATGAGAATTAATGCTTACGTCTATATATATATATATGAATATATATATATACATATGTATGTATGTATGTATGTATGTATGTATATACATGACATATATATTCTATAGTGATTAGTAGTCAAATAATCCATGTGGTATCCGAAATGATTATGACACTATGAATATATTCATAATAGCATCAAATTAATCATTTATATATACGCATATCTATACATATGTCATCATACTCATATGGAAATCCCATCATATCCAATGTACGCATATGCCAACATATGCATATATCCCATATACTCATTAAACCATAAAATCAAGCATAGTAATATAAGGAAGGACTCATAAGTTTGAAACACTTAAACATCATCCAAGATTGCATTTAATAGTAATCATGGCCCTTATGAATCTAAACACTCATACTAAGGGTGACTTACCGATTCCTAACACAATAACTTGACTCAGCCATTCTACTGTGAGTTTGTAGCTCAGATAGGTTTCATTTAGGGTTATTTGACTAATCACTTCTCTTGAGTGATACTTCCCCTCCACCTAGAGAAATGAACCTATCCCTGAAACTATCTTAGCACATTCATAATGGTAGTTAGGCGTTCATAATAAATCCATATGCATCATAAAATTAAGCATATTCATATAGCAATACATGTTTATCATCAATGTAAACATAATTACTCTTTCAAATCATTTATCAACACTTTCATATAACACCTATTTTATTATCCCATTAATTATATCAAAATCATGATTGTATTTACCATCATATTCACCTATGAAGATAAAAGTAAATCAGTAATAATGAGATGGGGTGTAACAATTTTTCTTGTTTAATAAAAAATTGTCTACTAGATCCTTCTTGATAGTTATAGGACTTGTAATATTTAAAGAAGTGATGGTCAAGTTAGAAAATGTACAGTAAACCTCATGATGATAAAAAAGTTATCTTAGAATTTCAAACAATTTAATCTAGGAAACTTATAGCTATATTTGAGTAGGTGAATTAATATATAAATAATTAATTCATGGATAGCATAAATCTATTTGGATACATTCATGTGAGAATAAGGTAAGAGCTAAGTGAATAGTTATTAGGGTGGATATGGATAATCCAAGGCTAAGGGAATGAATCAAACTTGTTACAATATTGTGCCATTGATTTCTTTCTACATGTATTTTTTTTTCAAAATGGATAAAAACTAAATAGAAAATGATATGGTATATAAATATTTTGGTTTTCTCTCTCCTAGTTTAAGGAACATGTGAATTTTGGAATGATCATGCACTTCAAAATATGTACACATTACTTATAATCATGCATATAACGAAATATTTAGACATCAAGTATATAAGAATGGGGTTGATATAAACAAATAAACCTTGTAAAGATGTGGTGATATAAGTATGTCAATTTTGCATGTAATATCCATGAGTACCTACAAATAAAGAAAAAATATTTCATTGGTAGAATGTATATCACAAGTAAAAACTAAATACCAAATAGAAGCTTGTTGATATTCTATAAAATAGAAAAAAAAAAAATCTAAAAGTTTATGAGGAAAATGATAATGGCATTTTTGAAACGGTAGCCTTGGGATAAAAGGTGCATGAATAACATGGCACACCATGTGGTATTTATCGATCTATTTATGGTGATAATCTAACTTATAGCCTCAAACTTCTTATGAACTAATCATATTCTACATAATTATTTTACTCCTTGTTCCTTTGTGACTTTAATAATTATGGAAAAAAATATTCTTTCTCTCATTGCCTTCTACAATTATTATATATATTTTCTTAAGTTTAATTTTGTATGAAATAATAAAAAATTAAATATTATATGCATATGAGTTGCACTATAATTTAAAAAAAAATAAAAAAATCATACACTATAAATGTCTACATCCTTCAAATATTCCTCTTGTATTCTTATTCATTTATTGGTTTATTTATTATAATATTCTATCCACAATCTTCATACTCAGATTTATATGGGATGTATGGCTCACTCTTAGGACCTTATTGATAGATATACAATCATTCTACATGAATGCATAAAATTAGTTTGTATATGATTGTTTTGGATTATATTTTTAGGCTTTATTTATGTATATCATATATTTGTAAATATATACATAATTATATTATCTTTGTAGAATGTCAACACCTACTTCCAACAACACACTCACACACATAAGGACCCAAACAAAGTGCTCACACAATGAGAAACACACTATAGAGTGACCATTCCCCACACATGAGAATCTTCACCAAGTGTATATTCCTATCCCTATAAAGTGCATCAGGGCTTGGGAGACACTCTTCCTCCTCAAACACACTACACAATTTGGTTAAAATTAAAAACATAGAAATGCCACTTGAGGAACCTATGCAAGAAGACAAACCTTGACTTATTGAAATAAGCACTTGAACAATCACATGCCAAGGACCAATAATCACATGCAAAAGAACATGAACCAAAGATCCCAGTGCTGCCAATTGAGCTCTGATACCAGATGTAATACCCCAAACCAACATGCTCAAAATAAAACCTGATGGAATATTTATTTTCAAAACAATGACAACACATCATTAATGTAACATCAAAATCTCACACTTGTACAATAATATGCACACAATTACTACATGAACACAATGATATAATGACAAAGACAACAAGATAATCTCACCATTGCATAGGAAAGATGGAAATAGTTAAAGGCTAGTCACTCATGGTATAAATCCACTACAAAGAACATACAAGAGAGAGAGGGAAACACCTACATGATGATCAATTAATTACTAAACTATGATTATGTTCTCTTGCAAAAACACACTATAGGATGATAGAATAATAAACCTCCAATCCACATAAAAACATGCTTCACAACTCTAAAAAAAGGGGAAAACCTCTACAAGAGGTTTCCAAACCAAGAGGCACAAACTTGCCACTAGTTGGAACGATGACTAGTCACTTATATCCAATCACATGATTACCAAGACATCTTGTTGTAATGTGGCATCACACAAGTGGAATAATGATACCACACTATACCCCTTAAACATGAGAATTGTTGAGGACACAAAAAAGGAAAACCATGAAGTATTACAACCTTCTTAAGTCTTCACAAGACTAGGTGCATAATCTCCTAAACCCTTTTTTTGACAACTACATAACTTCTAAAAAGGCACACAGAATGATATAATTGATTAGGTCCATCAACATGTTAGTTTTTGGCATGGACGAATTATATAAAATGTTAAAAAACAACATATTGATGAACCTCGAATGTTAGAGTGAATGATATATCTACTCACTATACTTAAGTGTACTTACGTTGATGAGGTTTGAAAATATCTTGTCTAATTGAATGCGAAACCTTTAGGCCTCTAGAGGTTTCCAAGTTATTTGGTAAACCTTATATAATACCTTTCTAAGGTTGGAAGACTTTCCATCTCACCTCAAAGATCACTCAACACTTGGCATCAAGGTTAATGACTTGGTCAAATAGTTTGTTGATTTGCACAATTCTAGAGATCCTATACTTGACATATATAGGAAACTTGTCTACTCATTTGTGTCACATCATGAGGCACTTGTCAATCCACATGATAGGTGGATTTTCTCTTTTTTACATATATATGCAAGGCTTCCTCAGTTCAACATTTGGTGGTCAACACGTAATACAATATTTAGATTATTCACTTGTTCATGTTCTTTATCTCCATGATCTCCTAATTCTCATATGGGGAGATATTTCTAGGCCTTAAAGGTGAACAAAAATGTAGTTTTTTATCTCCATTTTTGTGTGTTAACAATTGTAGAAAGATGGATAGGCATTTCTAAAATCATTCTTAGGAATAGTTTGGAGTCAACCTACATATCTAGTCATTGTAGGAAGGAATCAACCCACCCTAGAAGTGATTGGAATTTGAATATATTCTCATGAAATCTTGATAACTTTGACAAGAGAAGCCTTTCTAGACTATCATTTATGGAGGCATAATTTGTTACTACAACCCCTGCAAATTGTTTGTAGTTTCAATTTATCCTTATGAGGCATGATTTAGGGGCATTTTCTCCCTTTTTTAGGTGCACGCTCAAACATAGAGACCCATAGTTTCCCTCTTGTAATTTGTAGATTTGAATTTCTTAGATAACTATGAATCAATTCTTACAAGGAGAAGGAATGTTTGTTCTATTGAATTCACTTTATTGTATATCATGAACCATTAATTGTAGGTTTTGATTAAACCTTGAGGCTCCAAATTTTCTCTATTGTAGGCACTATTTCTTGCATAAGAGGTGGTATTGGAAGTTGGAGGCCATGATTTGGGTATTTACTAGCCCATAATTTGCATCCATAAAGATTTGAGGCACCTAAGATAGGCTAGAGATGTGATTTGACCCATAGAGGGAGCCACACTTAATCTCTTTCAACCCATCATATCTTTATGCAACTCTCTTCATAACAGGATTTAGAGGGGCGACATAGGAGTCAGAGGGTGGAATTTTTGTGGGGAATTGCATATATAGGCCATAGATTATTGCTCAACCTATGTTCTTCATTGGTATACCTATGTGTATTTTCCCCAATGTGAATCTTCACAAAGAATAGGCATGATCTAGTTATGAGCCACAAAAAGAGGAACCTTTCCCTCTAAGGCTTATGTTAACTAGGGGGACCCATCTCAACCTTAAGCCCCTAGTCACATGGGAATTAATTCCTTGGTTCTTTACAAACAAAGGGGGCCTTTAAATCTCTCTAATTTTTCCATTTATTAACTACTTGGTATTAAAATTATTTTTCAACAATTTGAAAATTCTGGCAAGAAGGCAAGTCAATTTTGTAAAAGTGGAAAATTTGAAAGCTTAATAAATTTTTCTCTTCAGCTCGCAATTGAGGGTCACTTTTTTATAAATGTTCTTTTTTTTCACATGCATCCAATGACAAACTATCACACTTCCACTATAAAGTGCTAGCTTATGTCCCATTTAGCCTATTGACAAAACACTCCTACAAAGTGCTTGTAGACATGCAAAATCAAAATCATGCATCTAAATATAACTAATTAACATCAAATTCTTTTGTCAATAAAAAAATCAATTTACTCGATTAAATTTCTCCTTTAATTAAATAAATTAACATTATTTAATTTAATCCTCACATTTCTCTTTGATTAGATAAATCAATTTCTTTAATCAAATCCTAAAGTATCTCTTTTAATTAAATAATTCACTTTATTTAATTAATCTGTAAATTCATCCATTTAAATTAAATAAATTCATCTTTGTTTGATTTAACCTTAACATCTTTCTCTTTGATTAAAAAAATCAAATCTTTATTTAATTAAATCTAAAATCATTTTCTTCTCATTTTGATTTATTTTAATCCTAAAATCTAAGTCAAAAGTAAAAATCAACTAATGTGCATCTTAATTAATCAAATCATGATTAATCCTAATCATAATCACTCCAATTCTTTAGATTTTGCAAATTGTGAACATAAATCAATTTAATTGATTTATTAATTCCTCCTTTTCATTCAAAAAGGCATCTCAAGTGGAATATTCCTCCATTTAAAATCTCCCTCCCAAATGTCTTGTCCTCCAACATTGCATTAACTCCTCCTACATTGTCTCTTGCATGTCCCCCACTTGGCATTTAAGACTCTTTCTTCTCCCTCCAACAAGCCAACTTTCAAATTTCAAAATCCACCTAATAGCATTTATCATGCACAATGACCAAAATGTGAACAACCTTCCTCCACTGGCATCTTGACAAGTGGCATATTGTCATTGGCTCATGTTTTGTCCCACATCCTCCATGTTTTGCATTCTTCCATCCTTATTTTTTATAAATAGACCTCCTCTATTGTATTAATCCTCCACAATTTTCTCCACAATCTCGTTCATCTAAATCCACATCCATCATCCAAGAACATATGAAGGATTAGGAAATGGCTACTTTCCACATCAAAGTAGCACTAATCCACTATGGGATAGTGTTTTATTCTTGCTTTCTTATGCTTTCACTTAATATATTTGATATCTTACTTCTTTGTTTGCATAGGTAGCATGATCCAATATTTCATATGGATGCTTGATTTGTTGTAATTAAGTTTGACTAATAGTTGTTTGTTTTGAGTATTTGCAAATTTTAGCATCCACAGTGCAAAATCAAGGGAGGGAAAAAATAATCAAGGGGGATTTTATTTTATATTTTTTTCTTTTATTGAGGTTTGAAAGGCATAAATTAATCTATGTCTTCTTAGTCTGTCTCATGACAATAAACTTGTAAAAACACATACAACAAATATGCTTCTAAATGTACTCAAATAAAGTGTCATATGGAAGGGAATTTGGGAATTTTTTACTTACATTGAATTGTAAAGTGTAATAGGGATTGTTGAGAGCATTCATTTGACATCAAAATTATGGATCCTCATGATTCTCACCCTATTCTACGTGTTTCCTTGCATTTACATCACAATAGCGGATCCTCATGATTCTTGTGTCATGCATGTGTGCCTTGATTAATACCATTTTTTAGTTTTTTTAACATCTTTTGGGCCTATATCTTAGTCTACATTCCTTGCACACTCTTGTGCCCAATTTCAGTTGGTCTACTTATTCTCTTAGCATTAAGGGGTGACTGTGACAGTTTTATTCTAATGCTTCCTCCAATGAAGTAGTGGAGGAATCTTCTTTTTGGGAGGTCTCATGAACCTTTTATCATGATCTCTCGTATGAGTGATTATTTTAGTGGATCATATTTTTTGAGATTCTAGTACTCCTAATCATAGTACTATTTTTATTTTCAACTTCACAGAGTTGGATTGCCTTTGTATACATGGTTGAGTAGTGTTCATATGTTCACTCATGTAGTGTTGTGTATCTCTCATCTTGATCTACATTTCTTGGAGATTCCTTGATTCTAGTAGACATCATTTCATCTTTGGCATAGTTTACAACTATTACATGCTTCAATATTTCTTCATCTTGATGTTCCTATCATCATGGAAAATATTTTTTAGAAGGTTTTAAATCCTTCTCCACCTCTTTTTTGGAGAGAATTTTTGTTCGCACTGGGTTTTCTCCTATTTCTCCATTTGTGAGAGAATGCCTTTTACATGGGTACTTAACATGCCTTGTATTCATGACCCATTTCTATCTATTACACTTTTAAGATATCCCCAAGTATCACTTAAGGAAGGTGTGATATTTAATAATTTATCTATTAACTATACTTGTGTACTTAGGTTGATGAGGTTCTAGACAATATCTTGTCTAACTAAATGTGCAACCTTTAGGCCTCTACAAGTTACCAAGTTATTTGATAAACCTCATGTGCTACCTTTTTGAGGATGGAGAACTTTCCATCTCACTTGAAAGATCATTCAACGCTTAGCATCAAGGCTGATGATTTTGTCAAATAAGTTGTTTTTTTGCACATTCTAAGTCATCCTAAGGTTGACACCTACATGGAACTTTTCTACTCATTTATGTCACATTATGTAGAACTTGTCAATCCACATGACATGAAGATTTCATCTTTCTTTCCTATACATGAAAGGATTCCCCATTTGTACATTTGGGTCAACTAAATACAATATGTGGATTGTTCACTTGTGTTTGTTCTTTATCTTCGTGATCTCCTAATTCAAGACATGGGTGAAGGTTATTGAATTTTATAATATTCCAGCAAACACAAATTCATCTTTTCTAGAGTATAAATTCTACATGCTTCAATATTTCTTCCTCGTGATGTTCCTATCACCTTGGGACTTTTTAAGGTGGTCTTAAATATTTCTCTTTCTCTTTTTGGAGAGGGTTTTTTTTTTCCCAATGGGTTTTCTCCTTTTTCTTAGAGATAGCATTATACATGGGTACCTAACATGGGCTTGTAGCTAGAGCCCATTTCTATCTATTACACTTTTATGTTCCCCAAGTATCATTTAAGGTGGGGGGTGTTAGAGTGAATAATTTTTGAATTCAGTATAATTAAGTGTACTTAGGTTGATTAGGTTAGAAGAAAAACCTCAAACTGAATGTGCAACCTTTTAGACCTCTAGAGGTTACCAAGTTATTTGGTAAACCTTGTGTGTTACCTTTTGAGGTTGGAAGACATTCCATCTCACCTCAAAGGCCATTGAACATTTAGCATCAATGTTGATGACTTGGTCAAATAGGTTGTTGGTTTGCACATTCCTAGTGACTCTAAGTTTGACACCTATACGCCACTTGGCTACTCATTTGTGTCACATCATGGGGCACTTTTCAATCTACATGATAGGTGGATTTTCTCTTCCTTGTCATATATACAAGGCTTCCTCATTTATACATTAGGGAGTCAATTTAATACAATATTTGGATTGTTCACTTGCACTTGTTCTTTATCTCCATGATCTCCTAATTCTTATATCTCATATCCAACATTCAGTGGTCCATACACACCATTCAAGGTCATAAAACAATTACCACAAAAATCACAAGAAAATACCAAAGTTGAAACACATATATCACATTAATAAATGCAAATAGGAGGGGCACTTTAGTGTCTTTATTTATTAATCTTTACCTAATAATTGTCATATGCTATTCTCTATGTGTTTATTAATGAATTTGAACTTGTACAATATAAAAAATCCTATATTTTTATAGGTTATCAAAACTTCACATTTTGTCATCTAAACATGCGTATCCCTAAGCTTTTAAGGTCCAAATTTCCTTTTTTTGTCATACTTTTAAACTTTTCATTCCCTTCATGCCACCCACCTAAAGTTTGACATTTCCTTTGTACCTATAAGCTCATTGAACTTCCCTTCCATTGAATACCTCTTATAAGATATACCTGAACCTCAATCCTTGGTATTTTATCCCTAAGCTTGAAAGGTCCAAATTTCCTTTTTTTGTCATACTTTTAGACTTTTCATTCCCTTCATGCCACCCACCTAAAGTTTGACATTTCCTTTGTACCTATAAGCTCATTGAACTTCCCTTCCATTGAATACCTTTTATAAGATATACATGAACCTCAATCCTTGGTATTTTCCATTACACTTTCTTATTAGGATCCCTTTTTTGGACATCACTCACTTTGCATACCTAAATGGGATGAGTTCATTTCCATACCCAATCCCTAATCCCTGATGATTTGACCAAAAGCATGAATCATGACTTGACTCTAGATGCTTCATAGTTTAAAACTCCCATTCTTTTTTATTATCATTCTCATTTACTCCCTAGATGACCCAAAATGCCATAAATGAGGTTGCTAAGGCCCTAAAACTGCCAAAGTGTTTTAGAAGCACCTAGAAACCTTTTTTTTTAAATGAGTGAATATTAATTGGAATAATGGATAGTATAACATGTTCTCTAATTTGAACAATAATGGGTTTCTAAGCTTGTTTTCTTCATGCAATCAATTGATGAAATCTTGAGAAAAATTTACAGAATTTCCCATACAATTTCACTCCATATGTAGAGGTTTCATTAATGTAAAAATAATTTGTAGGTTTGAAAGATGTTCATCATTCCTTCACACAACTTTCTAACTCATTTTTCAATGGTTTTCATGCAATTTCAAACACAAATCATGATATATATGCAAGTTGCCCATTTACAAGTTGGGTGTCAAAACGAAAAATCTATATATGCAACTAATTTTTACATGTAAAGGGTTGGGTGCTAAAATAAATTTTGGGTTTGGAAAAGTCTATAGAGTATTTTAGGATATCAAATGATGAAAACCTTAATTGTAAATGAAGGAATGCATCTTGTATAGTGTAGAAAAGATCTATAAATGTACATCTCTATACTGATATGTCTCCAAAACAATTTGTAGTGATTTAGAAAAATATAGAGTGACAATTGCATATCATTTCTCACATATTTGTTAATATAATTGTAATAAATTTTTATATAGATATAAAACTTTTAATTGGTCACCCTTCTAGCATAATAATGTGATCGATTACACCTTCCCTATGTTAAAACTTTTATCACTAAATGCAGTCAATATATACACGCGTTGAAGATTTCAACACTTTGAATATTGAATACAAAGTCAAACATTGCCTTAAAATTCCAAGGCGGGCTTGATGAGCACGCTTCCTCATTGAGAAAGCGTGCCCATCAAGCCTCCCTCTCTTATCTGTTCACCACTTTAAGAGGCTCTCAGTACATCATAGTTCTTTGTCTGGATCTTTCCAAACGAAAGAGATAATCCTACCGCAGATCCATTTTAAAAGGCTCTCTCCATTTTCGTTGAGGATGGAAGATTTGATTGCAAAATTATGGTCATTTATTGGCTTTTTCACTCTCCTGCAAAACATTCTTCCACAGCCTCTGCACCAAACCTTAATGCAATGGCTATCATCTCTCGACGATTATTTCCGTCCCCCCCATTACCATCTGGAAATTCCAGAATACAAGGATTGTCTTGGAGTCAATGCGAATGAGCTGTATTACAACGTTGAATGTTATCTCGACAGCCTGGATGGCATTAGTCGTACTCGAAGACTGACTGTGTTTCGTGCCAGGAACTCTACCAATTTAGGGTTCTGCCCTGCGTTTGATGAGGTAGTGGAGGACTGCTTCAGAGGAGTCACCCTATTCTGGACTCACACTGCCCAACTTGAGCAGCGCACAGCTGGAGGAGGTGGTGGTGGTGGCAATGCAATGAACGAGAGGCGCTGCTTTACTCTCAAAGCGGCACAGCCAGGCAAAGAATTCCTCTGCGCTTACTTTGATTTCATTGCAAACCGGGCAGCAGAGCTTAATTTGCTCAACAGAGATCTCACATTGTATACCAATACCGAAGGTTCTAGATGGGGCGAAGGATGGACGGGAGTGCCCTTCAAACACTCCTCGACCTTCTCCACTCTTTCTCTGGATCCCTTGCTCAAGTCCACAATTCTCAGAGATCTGGACCGCTTTAACAACGGACATGAGTTTTACAGGCGAATTGGCCGTTCCTGGAAGCGCGGCTACCTTCTTCACGGTCCTCCTGGAACAGGGAAGTCGAGCCTTATCGCTGCCATTGCTAACTACATGAGATACGATGTCTACGATCTGGACCTCACGCAAGTGTACGACAACACCCAACTCCGCACGCTTCTCACCCAGACCAAAGAAAAATCTATGATTGTTATTGAGGACATCGATTGCTCGCTCAATCTGGCTCCGAGAGTTTCGCCTCGTACTCTAGGTGATGGAGAAGAGCAAAACAGGAGCAGCATGACGTTGTCTGGTTTGCTCAACTTCACAGACGGGCTGTGGTCGTGCTGTGGAGAGGAGCGCATCATTGTGTTTACAACGAATCACAAGGAAATGCTCGATCCTGCCCTTCTCAGATGTGGACGGATGGACATGCACATCCTGCTCTCCTTCTGCACTTTCCCCGTTTTCAAATCTCTTGCCTTTAATTATTTACAGGTTGAGGACCATCCTCTGTTTGCAGGTGTGGAGGAAAAGATTAATTCTGGGGCGGAAATGACTAGTGCAGAGATTATAGAAGTTTTGATGAATAAAGTGGAGGACCCTTGTGAAGCGCTGAATGATGTGATTTGTGTTCTGGATGCCAAGATTAAGGAAAATGGAGAAATTATTCCAGTTCCACCCACATCTTGTGGAGATATGGAAAAGGAGTCTCAAACAAACGACACAAGGAAAAAATGTCTCAAGGGATGTTCAAGAAGGCGAAAAAAATGCAGAGGGGGCAGGCGCATTGAATCCCACATGTTCAACTGAGTAGAATATCTGTGTCAACACTGGCCAGGGCATGCTACCTTTAGGGTAGGTTCGGGACTTTTAAAAATTGTTTAAACGGGTGGCTTAAGCCAATCCCGCCCCGCTTCTTAATTTGTTTACATGAAGTATAAATTGACGCAGTTTTATTTAATAATTTAAAATGGTTGGGAAATTATAAATTAAAATGTCACATCATGTACAAGTCGCATCATTCCAGCTGTGAAGTTATTTGTGGTTAATTTTTTAATCGTTAAATTCTGGACTTAAAAACTAAATCGTCATAACACAGCTTAGCCATCAAAACCCCATAAAACCAGCTTTATTACTGTGTAAAATATTTATTCAAATGTTTCTAGATCTCCACGCTTAGAAGGCCAAAAGCGCGAGTCACTCTGCAAATGTTTACATGTTCAAAGTTTTAAATATTTTTTACAGTTATATTCCCCAGCAATTTTTCATGAGGATGAAATTTTTGCAGTTGAACAAGCAATTATATGTGATAAATTGTTCTTTCTTAATTAAAGAATAATAGAATTCTATTTTATTTTGAATTTTTTTTATTAAATCTGGTTCATTTAGACATAAATTTAGGGAGAGAAAAATAAAAGGTTAATTTATAGGCTAACAGATTTAAAATTGATTTAAAATTTTCTTCTGGATGACTATTTTGTAATGGGTATGGCCCTTCCAATTTTATCATAATCAAAACAGATTTAAAATTGAGAAAATGGTATTGTTTTTCTTTAATTTGTTGGTATGAATGGTGATTTAATTTATAATTTACAGTGAAGAAAATTAATTTAATACAGTTATTTAAGGGATAAAATTTGGTTAAGTATTTTTATGAGAATTGATTTTTTTTATGGAATAATCAAGGAATATACATCATTTTTTAGAGTTTGATAACTACTAATTAGATATCCTAAATATACTTACTAAAACATGTTTGAAGTGTTTATATTAATTTTTTACAATATAATAATTATAGTTTTTTTGGTTTTTGTTTGTCCTTTATAATATGAAACATATTTTCTAATAGAAATGTAGAAATAATACATGATTCTTTGCTTTATTTTTTTGTATTAAATGTTTTGTTTTTTAATATTATTTAATTTATTTTATATTGGATTCATGGAATGGTCAAACCTTTTTTAATGGTCAACCATAATGTTTATATAGAAAACCCTTCCACATAAAAATAAGTATATATTATTTACACAATACTAATCCATGTCACGAAATTATTATTTTTTAAAATCTCCTAACTGACCCTAACTAAATCAAATGATAAATTAATCCTCGTTGTTTTATTTTTCTCATAAAGCATGCTACATTAACTAAATCCAAGAAGACCATAAATATTATCTGGCAGTAAAACTGGAGTGAGAGACTCCCTAACAATTATTTGGCGTTGGACGACTGTCCTAAAATAGTAAAAATAGTTCAAACATCATGGGCATGATGCATGTATGGGTGCAAGATAAGTATAAAATGTAACATTTAAAATTTACAATTTAATGTTAAATAATAAAAAATATATATTATTGATTTTTTAAAAGAAAATGGACACAATTTTTTCTTTTTAAATAATTGTCATACAATTTTTTTTATGTAAAATACAAATTACAAAATACATTATATAATATAAACTATAAAGTTAAATTTATCAATCTAAATTCTTTTTGTCAAAAAAAATATAAAAAATATACCTCAATAAAATCTAAATCTAAAATATATACTTCAATAAAAAATATAGAAGACAATAAGTATAAAATTTAACAAAGAAAATATATTTTAAAATATGAATTTAATTTAAAAATTAGTCATTTATTATTTTTTTCTAACTATGTAATTATCAAATATCAAATTATTTGCATTATGTAATTACATTAATAAAATGTAGAAATAAATAAACCAATTATTCTAAAGTGCAATGCAAACACAAATTAAGTATAATATAATTGAAATATGTATAGAAAATTAATATTACTATTTTTTTTAATAATATAATTATATTTTTCGGTCAAATTTTAATTAATATTTCAATCCTAATACATTTTTATTCAAATATATATTAACATAATATATTTTTTTAATTATTATTTTCATTACCATCTACTTTTAACTAGAATTTGTACCTAAAGTAGCATCAAGGATTACATCAATATAAAACTATATGTATGTTAATATTTTAGAGAGTATGTGTTTATGCATGGATGTGCTGCAAATTCTAGTTGCATTTAGTCAAATTAAACAATTAATAATAAGTCTCTGAATAATAAAATGAAATAAACTAAGCAAAAACTAGATTTTTCCCTTAAAGAAATAAAGTATTATCTTATTATGAAATATTTGCATACAAATTTAAAGCATAAAGCAATACAAATTAAAAAAATTACTATCAAATTGATAAAAAACACTATAAATGGAAATAGAGTGTTTCCATGTAGTTGTTAAATCAATATTTATCTAGCTTTTATGTGATAAGTGAGATTTTGGAGACTTTTACCTAATATTTTGGATAGCTAGTTTACCATTAAACAATAATTCAAACTTGTTTTCCAATTACTCAATAGGGGTTTGTAGGTGTGAGACTTGTTTAGGGCTCAAATCCCACACTATATGTAGCCTATCAACTTAATATATATTGAATTTGCATTTAGTTTACTATATATTCTAATATGTTGAATCCCTTCTTTAAGTTTTATTAAGATCTTGTAAGTGGTGATTTCAATATGTACATAATTGTCAATGAGTCAGAAAGGAAACAAATGATGATGCAATCTTAATATGAAGAAGAATTATTGCCTTTGTATTGTAAATCAAAGAATAAAGTGTGAAAATGTGAACCCCAATCCTAGGCCTACAAAATCATAGCAAACAAACACAATATTAGATCTATATGCAAGTTAGAACTAAGATTCCCCATGCAATTCATCTACAATGCTCAAAATAGGAAAGAAATGAAGAACAAAACAAGAAAATCTATTGAATCCTATTTAAGCATGCAAACTCTCAATCCCATGGGGGAATTGGTGCCATTTTGATGTGGAAAATGGCCCTTTCCCAATCCCTTGTAAGCTTGAATGATGATTTGATGAAGATTTGATGCTCCTTGGTTGAATTCCTACATAACCTAGCTATGAAAAAGAGAAAATGGATGGACAATGGATGAACAAATTCAAAATCTCAAGATAATGACTTTGCATGAAGTTGTGGATGAAAATGCCTAAGATTGTGGATGAGAATGGATTCAAAATGACTATAATGATTTGACATGGATTGTGGAAGCTCAAATCAATAAAGGAGCCTTCCATTTATAGGAAAGAGGGATGGAAGAATGCAAAACATGGAGGATGTGGACTAAAGATGAGCCAATAACAAAGCACCACTTGTCAACATGCTATTGAAAGGAGATGGATCATATTTTGATGAATGTGCGAAGAGGGGGAAGTTTGAAATTCAAAAGATGGCTTGAAAGATGAGATGAAAGATGGAGTTAATATAACTTGGCTCAAGAAAAGGACATGTAAGAGGCCTTTAATGCCTTGTTGGATGGACAAGTACTTTTGGGGGGAGATTTCAAATTTGAGGAATATTCCATCCTTCGATGTTTTTTTCAATGAAAAAGGAGATTTAATAAATCAATTAAAATGATTTTCATGAGCAAGTTGCAAAAGCTAGATGATTTGATGGATTAAGATAAAGGATTTATTAGTATTAGATTAATTAAGATAGGATTTATTTGATTTGACCATTTTATTTAGATTTTAGGATTTAAATAAATCAAACAGAGAGGAAAATGATTAAAAGACTTAATTAAATAAGATTTGATTTATTTAATTAAAAGGGATGATGTTAGCTTTAACAAAATAAAGATTAATTTATTTAATTTAAATGAGATGACTTTAGAGATTAATTAAATAAAGTCAATTATTTAATTAAAGAGGGACTATAGGATGAATTAAATAAAATGATTTATAAAATTAATAGGAGATGGTGACTTAATAAGATAAAATTGGTTTATTTAATTAAGAGATGAAATGTGATAAATTTAATCAAATAAAGGGTATTTAATTAAATGAATAGCAAAGGAGATGATTCAAGATGAAATGGTGTTAGTAAAATCAGGATTAGGTGCATGAGATCAATCAGTATATTTTACGTGTATAGAAACCAATCATTGTAGTGTACCCAAGACTATAGGTATAAAAAATGTCTCACTTTTAATAATATTAAAAACATGCCTCACAATTATGAAAGTAAGTATACACAAGAAAAAATTAAGTCAATTCTACTAATCAAATGATCTAAGTAGTTTTAAAATAATCTAAACATTGAATCAATTAATAATCAATTATTCAATTGGGTTTTGAACCTCATTTATAATTATATTAAGTATAATTGGGCCATAAATCCAATTGTGTACTTATACTATGTAAATCAAAAGTATAGTATACAAATGATGAATTTATCTTGAATCTACAAGCTACTCCCTTATAGTGTCATCAAAGCCTGTAAATTACATAATTTATTTATTAAATTAGTATACAATTTAACCATTCAAAATTGTTAGAAAATAATTTCATAATTTATTTACCATTTGTAGTTTGCATTGTATCAATTATTGTCCGTATCTAGTTAAGATCAATAGAAAATGGTTGCATATGTTGTTCAATGTTTTGTTGATCATTTGAAGTTGCAATGGCATGTGCATTAAATAAATCAACATAGATAAAGAGGTAAGTGTGAAAAATAATATGTAGTTAATCTAAATAATATTAGCATTCTTAATGCCATCATAGGTAGCATGGTTGGCTTGAGGCTATGGGATGGCTCCTCATGGTCTCAGATTCAACTGGCTCTCAAGCTTACATGTTGGTTCATGTTACCAACTATGTGGACCACCTCCAGGGATTAGTCTTGCCTACCCACTTGCCTATAGGTGATGCTAAGTGGGGGGTCACAAGGATGCCCTAGGTTACCGAAAAAAATATTAGCATTCTTAGTTACTTGAAATGGCTTGTTGAAATGTTTGGGCAGGGATAAAACTGAGATTTGATGGTTGAATTCCAAAAGTTTAATTTGGTATTTATTTCATTAAGTATAAAAAAGTGGTTGGAACAAATCAATATTCTATTTAGTGAATGAACACATTTAATAGTTATAAAATTATCATCTATAATTTGAATTTCATCCATTGTTGTTTGGTTTAGGTTAGTAAAGAAGGTCAATAAAAAATATAATGTTTTAATTTCAAAATACACTTACTGAAAACTGGATCATGCTCAATTGTTATGTTTCTCTTTACGAGAGCTAAAATCTTCAATACATGCTTGCATTTGTTTCCCTTTATTGCCCACTAATAATCACAAACATGCAAATTTAGCCCAAATTTTCTGACAAGATACCATTTCATTGGAACAGATTGAATTCTTGTTTTGTATGTGTTAGGGACAAGATCATATGGATAACAATCTATATCTAGTATTTTTTTTACCTCTCTAATGTAGTTATGTAATACCTTTCTTTTTTTGAAGTTAGTTAAAAATACAAATTAATTGTAAATATCTTTTATTTTTATAAAATAGCTCTACCCTATGAGGAAGTGTATGGATAATCCAATCCATTCTCCTTTTGCATTTCTTAGCATGATCACTTAGATAATGAATTTTAATGTGGAAGTGGTAAGACCCTATGGAAGAATTGGTTTCTTGATTTTCATGAGAGAAGTTTCGGAAGTTTTTTGCCCACATTGCTATACAAATAAACATAGTGATGTCCTAGTAAAAACACAAAAAAAAATAAGTAATGTAAATACATAGGGAAAAATGATGAATTTGACAAACTTACCAATATGACCCTCATCATGACACCAAGTTTTCTGAAAGTAATCAATGAATTTCTTCTCTTCTTTGAATTCCTTCATGAATTTTTTTATTAGCCAAGTAGTGATATCTTCATTGTCACTCATTGCATACATTATTTCACCCAATCTATCAAACATGTTTGTTCCAACATCCTTATTGTTGTAATATTTGGACTATACAATATATATCAATCTATGGCATTTAAGCATATAATATTTTACATATTTTGACTAAATTTTTACTTAGTTTTACACATTTTTTATTCATGCTCTATGTATATGCCAAATATATAGTTCAACACTCAACAATTGAAGGATAATCTACAAGTTATATTATAAATTTTGATAAGTAACATTGTAAAAAGATAAAGGTTAAATTAGAACTAGGTTAAGCTTTAGAATATGAAAGATGTATTCTTATAAAATAAATATTCATCTATTGTAATGAGTTGAATTTAATTTCAATATAGAAACTAAGTTCAATAAAAACTTAATGGCTTTAATTTTAGTAGTAGCATCATTTGTCATGAATGCATTAATGTGCCAATATTCTTTACATTGTTTCCCTTGTTTATAAACTTCTAGTAGCCATTCATTTATATCCTTGATTTTATTTCTCAAGGATATGGCCCATGCAATAGGTACACCAACCTCTTGTTTATAAAAACAAGCAAGGTATATAATTGATATTGCACATGAACAAACCATCCATAAATTAATAATTTTAAATAAAATAAATCAATGATTAAATTGAAATCCATAAATATAGTTAATATTTTTTTACTTACACCATATTTATTTGTTAAGAATGTTGAATCCATTGTAATAATTGAGTTGTTTGAATCCTTCGCCATCATTTCTCGCATCCATGTTGTTTGGATGCTAATGATAAAAGGAACATTTTCCATGTTGTTTAGTATTTTATAGTAGAATAAATTATCTTTCTCTTCTACATGCCACAAGCTGGAAATTTTTGCATCATCTTCATTCTTTTGGGATCGAATGGAACACACTCTTTTCCATGCATTCAACACATCTTTTCTCAACAAAAATGAATCCCTCTTATTCATCATCTCAGTCAAACCATGGTCTAATTAGTGTTATTGCCATATTGTGTCAATCCCCACACCCATCAATGATAAAGATTCAATATATGATATACATTCATTTGATAACCTTGGTGCAAAATTGCTTCTTGGATCACAAAAAGGATCATCCCTTCCATGACAAAAATCACCATTGGCATCAAAATGGCTCCACTCATTATATCTAATTATTGCAACATGTGGTCTACCATACATGACCTTAACATGAAAGTGGGTACGACAACCCCTTTTTTGGGTAGACCTTCATATTTTTTCATGTTTTTAGGTTTTTTTCTATCATCCTTAGGACCAAAAGCACACCAATATCTATTTATACTTGGATCTTATTTTAAGTATCAGGAGAACTTATTACTATTGGAATGGGAACTAGGAACTTATTTTAGGTTTTACGAACCTACAAAAACTCATACATCTTCTCTACTTTGAATTATTGGGGGTTCCTTGGGAACCATGAACTTGAAGCTATTTTCCTTTTTGAATCTTTCTCTTAGAGCTTATGGATTTAATAAGAACTACAAGTTTTCCAAGAACTTATCAGAACTTCTAGTGCTTTCAAGAACCCGTGGAAATTTTGAATCTTTATCCTTTATTGTGTTTTTGTAATTTTTTACATCATCGAGAATGGAGGAAAAAATAAGAACTTATTAGAGGTGGAATGAGAATCAAAAACTTATTAGAGGTTCTGGTGGTTTTGGGAACCACTCATGCTCTTGATAAAATAAAAAACATCTTATAAAAAGCTAAAGGAAAATAGTTCTCAATAGTGTAGGAACCTATGATAAGGGATGGAGAAACCTAATTTTTTATAACAAGGTATTATTTTGATTGTACAGTGTGTTGACCCTTTCTTCACATTATTTTCAAGATTACTAAGCTATTCTATCCTTAATTCATTTTCAAGTATGGATGCTTATAAATCTTAATATGATTTTTTATTTTATCTTGAGATACTCAAATTGTATCATAATCATTTTCATAATACTCATAGTTATTTGAGTTGTCATAACATCTAAGATAAATCAGTCCATTCCAATCAATCATGGTTGGTTACAAATCACTCATGCAAGGTGAAAAAGAGAGGAGAACAATATCTTGTTTCTTTACCAAGGAAGAAACCATACTTCAAAGAGTGGAAAAGAAAACATGTACCTTATAATCAACTATAGTAATTTTCACTATGCTCATGAAATGGGAATAGCATTAAACTTTATTTTAAAATAGTAGACTCATCACCTCAAAAGATGAGGAAATATTTGAGGCAATAAAACCTCCAAAGCATGATAATGGTTATAGATTCAACCACCAACAAAATCTTCAATTCCTTTTCAACCTAGCAATATTATTTTTGACACCAATTTGTTGGTGTACATTGATGGGTTACCAACTTACCCAAATAAAGCACAACTACAAATAAATTTCAAGTTACAAAGGTATGAATGATACAACCAAAGTTAAAATAGCCATGGCAGCAATGCTAATACTTTGGGGTGTAAGTTTCTAATCAAGCAAGCTTACCCAAACACAATGTGTTGTTGTAAACTTTCAATTATTGGGGTTTTAAAAATTTCTCCAATTGCATACAATCCAACAATGGTTGAATCTATCCTTGACAATGACAACAATCTATTAGTGTAATTTGAAAAGCTTCCAACTTACCCAAACACAAACATAATTGCAATTGACTTTCTCTTACAATTTTACAATGAATTCTTGTATTTAAACTTCCTTAAAAATGACACCATTTTATTGGGTCCCAAAACCACCACTACACATCCTAGAGCATATGTTCACTTTCAAGGCTAGAGTTATCATCATGAAAGTCAAGCCTTTTCATTCATAAATCTTGGAGGGTTGAAGGTCAACTATATGAGAGTGGATTATCTCTCCTATGATTTGAGCTTAGCTTAGACTCAAGAGGTTGTTCCTAGAAGTGTACCCTAACAAGTATTTTAATCAAACAAAATGACTAACTAAAAATATAAAGTAAACCTAAATTTCTTACTTGACCCCAAAAGTTGTCATTAATTCAAGCAAGACTAACTATACGAAAATCCTATATAGTTGATTTAGTTATGCAGGCATGACCCACTTAAATCAACTTCACTTAAGGCTCCCTTAAGATTGATTTAAAATACAAGATCATGAATGCAAAGTAATGGGGTTATTCCTAAGCTACTAATCACTAGTTTTGATTTTTTTAAAAGATGTGAAATTGGTAAAATAGAACTCAAGGCTGGTGCTTATCCAATTAGGCTACAAAGTCACAAACAATGTGAGGGGAAAAATGAAAACATTAAAAGACCAATCTAAGCATATATTCCATTACATTATAAGCATTATACACAAAACATACTTAATTATCCAAAAATTAATTGCATAAACCCACATGAAGACAACAAATGATTATTACAATGTAATATTTTAAAATGTTTTCACATTATCAAATTCACAATATAGTCATGTTTGCAACTATGATAGAAGAGAACATTAACAAGAAGTTAAAATTCCCTTGAAGATATACAAATGGCTCGAGAGACATTCTCTGCATAAACCCAATTCAATTTGTCCTTCAAATATATCAACCTCCCCTCCTTTGAAAGGATAAATTTAAGAAACCCCCCTAGGAAACAGTGTAAAAACCTAGTCTATGTTGTATAATTCTTGAAAAAAATATTAATTTTATTGATGATTTATTTCATTTTTTGGGAAAATAATATAAATTCAATTGGAAAATCTTTTTATTCACTAGAAGTTTGTAGAAAATCTTGGAAAACTATAATTTTATTGAAACCTATAAAAAAAAATCATTGGTGAATTAAACCTATTTTCAAACCAATAAAATATTTTCATTGGTGAATTAAACTTGTTTTCAAACCAATAAAATATTTTTATTAGTGAATTAAACTAGTTTTCAAACCAACAAAATATTTTTATTAGTGAATTAACCATGTTTTCAAACCAATAAAATATTTTTATTAGTGAATTAACCATGTTTTCAAACCAATATTTATTTTTATTGGTGAATTGAACATGTATAAAAACCAGGAAAATATTTTCATTGGTGATTTAAACTTGTATTCAAACCAATAAAAAAATTTCATTGGTGGATTAGTATTTAAACCAATGGAATATTTTTGTGCTGAATTAAACTGTTATGGAATAAAAATCATATTATCAGTGGAAAAAATATCAAATTTTATATATCATTCTATTCCAGGACAAATTTTCCATGCACCTAAATTCCTACATAAAGTCTCCAAAATGGAGACAAGTGTCAACATATTTATATGTTCTAATTAGAAGTGAGAAAAATTTATTCTAACTTGTTAGTGGATATGGGTAATGATTAAGGTGCAACAAGTCATTTAATTCTCTTACCTTTTCAATGCTTTGAAGTACTTTTCCCGAAGCCAGATGTCAATGAAACTTTGTAAGGAAAGCTTAGGTGTGGAACAAACTCTCCTAACGCCAAAACCTCAGGGAAGAATGCAGATATGACTTTAAATTTTTCAATTATAGTTCAATAAGATACACATGAAATGAATAACAGAATAGAGAAATGGACACATACACAATTGGACACCAGATTTACGTTGGAAAACCATTATGAGAGAAAAACCCACCACACCAAGAAAATCCTCTTTGTATTATAGTAAAGAAAATTACATACAGAGATCAGACTTAACTTTCTTATGTCAATTTACAACAGCAACATTCACTAATCAATCTTGTATAGAAAATTAATCTCACAATGCTCTCAAACACATACAATGAACCCACTCAGATCAATCTGTGTTCAATCCAGCAACACTCTCAATTACCCAAACCAATCATCGTCATCAATTACAAAGTATATCCCTATTGTTCATGGTCTATTGATCTTCCACACAGGAATGGTCCCAATAGTTCAACTACCAATGGTTTTCCTTCCACTTTTCTCATTGGCCTAGAACACACCATCTAGGATAGACATTTAGTCAAAATGTTCAATTGTATTGCATGTTGGTGAGACACTAGACCATGTCTCCTCGATGCCAAAATAACTAATCACATAGCTAGCGACAAGACCAAAGGTATTGACAACACCCTAAGAAGTCAAATAGATAACAAAAAAAGTCTCCCTGATATCACAAGAAAACCAACTTACCATTGGCAAGAGATCATATCAAATGCAAAACCATTGGCCAGACTCACTCTATCGGGAATACATCTCACTGATGTCCATTGCAAAACCATTGGCAAGACCATCACTATCGATGAGACATCATACTGAACACAAATCCATCGGCAAGACAAACAATATCGCTAAGAGTTCACACCAAATGTAAAATATTTGAAGAGACCAATGCTATTGGCAAGAGCTCATACCAAATGCACCAACCTGTCGGCAAGAGAAACATCCATCAGCAAGAGTTCTCACTGAAGGTATACCTGTCAGTGAGACCTCCATTGTTGCTTAGACTCTTATCGAGCCTTCATGTGTAAAACCATCAGTGAGACATACTCTGTCAGAATGAGTGACTCTGAAGGTTCACATCTCTCCTCGATGCCACTCGTCACCAAGAGTCTCCCTGATGATCACCAAGAACCAACCCATTGGCAAGACAGAACCAAAGTCTTAGTGACTTTGATCTTTATGAACACAACTACTAGTCGATAAGACATTCTAAGGGTCTCACTGATTTTTCTCTTTCAGGAGTTTCATGTCAGTAAGCTTGAGGCACATTTTCCAAAAATATCCCACTTGAAAAAGATCTTACTAACACCTCCAAAGCACAACAAAACTACTGAAATTCATAGGCACTAAGGCCCATCGAACTGGCACACCACCTAAACTTGTTTGTGCTCACTAGTTTCATCAATGCATCTACAAAATTTTCTAGAGTATCCAATTTTTCTAAAGAGACCTTTCCATCCTCCACCATATCTCATACAAAAGCATACTGCACATCAATATGTTTCATCTTGGCATGGAATGTAGGATTTTTCGCCAGAAAAATAGTACTTTGACTGTCATAGTAAATTGTAATTTTCCCTACATCAAACCCAATGTTTGAACACGAACATTTTAACCAGATTACTTCTTTATAGGAATGTGTTGCTGCCATGTATTTTTCCTCTGTAGTGGACAAATTGACTATAGCCTACCACTTACTCATCCAACTAATTGTACCACCATTCATCATGAAAATATATCCACTGGTGGATCTTCTATTGTCAATGTCCCCTACCCAATCAGAATCCACATAGCCTCAAATGCTAAGAGTCCTCTTTGATTCAACCAAATTTCCATGGTAACAAAAAGCATGTTATGAAGTTCCCTTAAGATATTTGAACACTCTTTTCACAACATCCCAATGTGTTCTTCCACGATTTTCCATAAAACAACTAGGTACTCCCACTGCTTGGGCAATGTCTAGCCTTGTACAAACCATTGCATACATTAAACTACCAACTACACTAGCATAAGGCACTCTGGTAATTTCCTCCATCTCAGTAGGAGATTTTGGACAATCTTCAATAGATAGCTTCATTCCTTGCAAAATTGTAACAACTAGTTGCTTGCACTCATTCATACAAAATCTATCTAGAATAGTATTAATATACTTACTCTAACTAAGCCAAATTTTTCTACTCTTCATGTACCTGGTTATTTCCATTCCCAGAATATACCTGGCTACACCAAGATCTTTCATTTTGAACTTTGTAGACAACTGAGATTTTAGATCAAAAATCATTAACTTACTATTGCCTATGAACAACATATCATCAACATAGAGAACAATAATAAGAACACGATCACTTTCAGCTTTGAAGTACACACAGTGATCAATTTTTGATCTTACAAATCCCAATGACAAAAAAGAAGTGTCAAACTTATGGTACCACATTCTAGGAGATTGTTTTAATCCATACAAAGATTTTCTTAACTTGTAAACTAGATTTTCTTTACCTTTCTCCACAAAGTGCTCAAGCTGCAACATATAAATTTCTTCTTTAAGGTCACCATGAAGAAACGTTGTCTTCACATCCATCTGTTCAATCTCTAAGTCATACACTGCTACAAGTGACAAAAGAAATTTGATACGCATCAACTTAGCTACAAGAGAAAAAAATTCTCCATAATCAATTCCCTCTACCTAGGAATACCCCTTCGTAACCAACCTCGCCTTATACTTTTCCACACTATCATCTAGACCTATTTTATTTTTAAATACCCATTTTCAGCCAACTTTTTTTCCTTTAGGCAAGGGCACCAAACTCCAAGTATCATTCTTTTATAATGATGCCATTTCTTTATTCATGGCTTCCAACCAGGAGTTTTAATCAGACATTCTAAATGCCTCTTTCACAGTCCTAGGCTCATCAGTGCTAGAAATTAAAGCATAGGCACAAGTAGAATCTAATAGAGAAAACCCATACCTATCAGGTTGCTTTATTTCACATGTTGACCTCCTCATAGGCTGAGGCTAAGGTTGATTTTCTTCTTCAAAACTCTCAGAACTACTTGAGCTCTCCTCAGTTTTAGGTACATTTTGAATTTTCAATTCCTCTTTATCTGGTGTCGGGGGAATTTCAACTACATCCTTTTTTATTTTCTAATTTTGTCTCTAACTACAAATCCAAAGTAGAAGGCTTCAGCTCACGAAAAATAACACTTATGTTGTATAGAACCTTCTCTATATTAGGATTCCAAAGCTTGTATCCTTTATGCCAGTTCACTATAAACGACAAAAATACATTTAACAACCTTGTTTTCCAATTTAGACCTTTTTTCATTTGACACATATGCATATGCCTCATAGCCAAAGACACGAATGTGTCTCAAATAGGACTTGTTTCTAGACCATGCTTCCAAAGGTGTTTTCTCAACAAGAGTGAAATTAGGAGAACAGTTTATTAAGTAGCATGTTGTTGCAACTGCCTCAGCCCAAAACTTCTCCTCCAAGCCAGCACTGCTTAGCATACTTCGTGCTCTTTCCATCACCATCTTGTTGAACCTTTCAGCAACTCCATTTTGTTGTAGAGTGTAGGGTGTAGTTTTATGTCTTTTAATCCCATGATCTTTACAGTACCTTTCAAACTCATCATAACAAAACTCACTACCATTGTCAATCCTTAAATATTTTTTCTTTCACTTTGATTTTCTACAAGGTTTTTAAATTCCTTAAAATGACTAAACACTTCTGATTTACATTTTAAAAAATAAAAGAATTCCCTTCTTGAATAATCATCAATGAATGATACATAATATCTTTATTTAGACAAAGAACGAACATTTACTAGACCAAAAACATAAGAATGTATATAATCAAATAAACCAAAATATTTATGACGACTAGAGTAGAATGAAACACAATGTTGTTTACCATATATACAATGTTCACAAAACTCAAATTCAAGGTTACAATCATCAAGCCCTTCAACTAGGTTTGTATTTTTCAAGGTTTTTAAACTTTTTTCTCCAATGTGGCCAAGCCTATGATGCTAGAGAATAGTCTTTTCTGCTGGAAGTTTAGCTTCCATATAGTTTTCACTATCAAGAACTTTTTCCTCCTTTTCTCCATGAGTAGCCTTCTGTGACTTTGCAGAGAGACTATTACATTGCACAACAAGTGCATCTAGCTTATATAAGGTACCAATACAAGCACCCCTAGCTAGCACCATTGAGCCTCTAGTCTTTTTGTAACCATTTCCAGATAATGTGACTTGCACTCCAACATCGTTCAGCGTACTAACAGAAAGTAAATTTTGAGCCAAACCTTGTATATGCATTACATAATTGATTCCTTTCACTCTTCCATCAGGGAACTGAATTCTAACTCTTCCATGACCAAGTATTTCTAGAGATGAATTGCTTGCCAAATACATTCTTCCACCATCATATTTTTCATACTTAGTGAACCAGTCTCTATGAGATGTCATGTGGAAAGATACTCCAAAATCAATCAGCCAGACATCATCTGATGCCTATGTAGCCAAGGCTGCATGAAATCATTTGCATCACTCTAAGAAGAATCATTGTTAGAAGAATACTTCTTATTTTTCTCCTCTTTACAATCCTTTCGAACATGACTAGGTTTCCCACAATTCCAACACTTTACCTTGGACTTCTTATTAGGAGACTTATTTCTCCCCTCTGATTTGGATTTGGACTTCTTGTCCTTCTTCTTGCCTTTTTCTTTCGATCTACCTCTAATAACAAGAGCCTCCTTCGCCATCTCAGAATATTTTCTTCTCATTTCTTCTGATAACAAAGAAGCAACAATATATTCCATCTTAAAAGGGGAAGTAGTAGTCCCAATAGCCATCACCAAGTGATCCCAAGAATTTGGAAAAGAACATAACAATAGCATACAACAATCTACTTCATCAATCTTCACACCCACAAATGCTAACGGAGCAATCAACATGTTGAAAGCATTCAAAATTTTAAACAACAGATGCTCCTTCCTATATTTTCAAAGAGTATAGCTTCTTCCTCAAGAACAACTTATTCACCAAGGACTTGCCTTGATAAATAGCTCTCAGTCTTTTCCACAAAGAGGATGTTGTCTTTTCTTCATGAACATTTAGAAGAACAGAGTCTACTAAATAGAGCCTTATTAGCCCCTTTGATTTCTGATCCATGAGGTCCCAATCCTCTTGCTTCATTCCTATAGGCTTCGTTCCAGACACAACAAGCCAAAGATCATGGTCAACCAACAAATCTTCCATTATAAATTTCCACAACTCAAAATTGTTGCCATTGAATTTCTCAATTTCAATCTTTCCTAACATTCTTTCCATCTTACTATTTAATTCAAATTACTAGACTTCTACAAGATTCCCACTAAACATAATTGACACAAAAAACCCAACATACCCACAAGGATAACACAACTGGCCAAGCTCTGATACCACTTGTAACGAAACTTTAGGTGCGAAACAAACTCTCCTAATGCCAAAACCTTAGGGAAGAAGGCATATATGACTTTAAATTTTTTAATTACAGTTCAATAAGATACACATGAAATGAATAAAAAAATAAAGAAATGAACACATACACAATTGGACACCAGATTTACATTAGAAAACCCTTATGGGAGAAAAACCCACCACACCAAGAAAAGCCTCTTTGTATTAGAGTAAAGAAAATTACATGTAGAGATCAGAATTAAATTTTTGATGTGAATTTACAGCAACAACATTCACTAATCAATCTTGTACAGAACATTAATCTCACAATGCTCTTGGATGCATACAATGAACCCACTCAGATTAATCTATGTTCAATCAAGCAACACTCTCAATTACCAAAATTGATCATTGTCATTGATTACAGAGTATATCCCTATTGTTCATGGTCTATTTATCTTCCACACAAGAATGGTTGCAACAGTTTAACTGCCAATAGTTCTCCTTCTACTTCGCTTGTTGGCCAAGAACACACCACAGAGGACAGATGCTTGGTCAAAATGTTCAACTATATTGCATGTTGGTGAGACACTAGATCATGTCTCCCCAATGAAAAAATGCCTAATCACATAGCTATCGGCAAGACCAAAGATATCAACAACACCCTAAGAATTCAAATCGTTAACAAAACAAGTATCCCCGATATCACAAGAAAACCAACTGACCATTGGCAAGAGATCATATCGAATGTGAAACCATTGGCCAGACTCACTCTATTGGCTAGACATCTCACTAATTTCCATTGCAAAACCATTGGAAAGACCATCACTATTGGTGAGACATCATACCAAACACAAATCCATTAGCAAGACGAATGATATCATTAAGAGTTCACACCCAATGTAGAACAGTCAGAGAGACCAATGCATAGGCAAGAGCTCATACCAAATGCACCAGCCTGTTGGCGAGAAAAAATCCATTGGCAAAAGTTCTCACTGAAGGTATACCTGTCGACGAGACCTCCACTATCACTTAGACTCTTATCGAGCCTTCATGTCACCCTGATGACATTCGTGTGTAAAACCATCGACGAAACATACTATGTCAGAATGAATCACTTTGAAGGTTCATGTCTCTCCCAAATGCCACTCATTGCCAAGAGTCTCCCCGATGATCACCATGAACCAACCCATTAGCAATACAGAACCAAAGTCTCAATGACTTTGATCTTTATGAGCATAGCTACTAGTCAATAAGACATTCTAAGGGTCTCACCGATTTTTCTCTTTCAGGAGTTTCATGTCAGTAAGTTTGAGGCACATTTTCCAACATACTTAATGAGTTATATTATTTAATGGGTTAAAATAACATTAATATACTTAGAAAATTAAAATTTATGTACAAAACTACCTTTTGTTCAATGAATTGTTGTAGTTGCATTTTGAAAGGAATTGTATGGAGTGCTAGAATTATAAATTCAAACCTTTGAAATCACCATAAAACCATTATATTTATAGGTATCAACGATTTAACTTTTATTCATGTGTGTTATTACTTATTAAATCACTTAAAGTCATGAGTCAATTTTTATGAAATAAAATTGTCATATCAACATGTGTGCCTTGTGGTGAATTAAATGCTCAAGTGTTGAGTATTGATTTCTTTGTTCTATATATACTTCACCAACTTGATATTCTTCATATCATTCATGACATATTTACTTTCCAATTCTCCCTTCTCTATTCATAATTTCACTATGATATTATGGATTCTTCATGGTGTGTCATACTACCTAAATGTTTATGGGAGAAAAGAAGTATCAATGCATATGATAGAGAAAATTTGGGTAGGGTATTCACTATTCCTTATGTGCTTGTTGGGGATGCTATAAGAACACTTTTTGGTAGGGATCTTCATGGCTTCAAAATAAACCCCATGCTCTATTTTTTGAGCTTCTACTTTATTGTCCAATTGCATAGATATTTTATTGGATAAATAGTTTGTGAAGATGTTGGGAATATGTTATTTTTGGCCTTTCATTTACTCTCTTTCTTTGTTGGAGTTGGAAATTGAGCATTATAATTTTGAATTTGGGTTAGCCCTTGTTGGTGGAATCTTTCCCAAAGTTGAATTGGCTTCTTCTATAGTGAAAGCTCTTTCCCTAGTTGTTATGATGTATGGTCTAGTTTGTGATATGAAAAATGAATCACTATTGAGTCTAGAGTTTTGGAGGAAGGATTTGGGTGATGCCCTTTTTATCTCTTCTCTTTGTTCAATTTAATTCACCTCCTACACAAACACCCATTTGAGGTCCTCCATAGACTATCATGATCCTTCGCTACTAGTCTCATTTGCTAATGCTAATTTTTTTCAATTGAAAATTTTATCCTTTTTTATATTTAATATATACAATCACTTTTCCACCTTGAGCATTCAAAAAAAAAACATGAAACGTTGGTTTAAATTCTCAACAATTAATTTTTTAAGACTAAAAAGACATATTTTTTGTATGATTCATTTGTTTAATTCTTTAACATATATATTATTTATTAATATTAATTGTCAAGAAATCTATATGCAAATACAAATCATAGTATACTAAAAAAAATAATTATTTAATAAGTCAATATAACATTCATTTGTACTCAAAACTAAAATTAATGTACAAAAATATTTCACCGCTCAATGAATGTTTGATGCCCGGTTGTATTTGCATTCCAAAATGAAATGTTTAGAGTTCCAAATTTATGAAATCCAACCTTTGCAATCACCCTAGAGCCATTATATTTATAGTTGACCTTTTACAATTTTTTTTTTTTTTCCTCCACATTTGCTAGGAAAAATCATCATAGACTTTGGAAGGAAGAATAATTGGAATTTAGTTTAACTTATGACACATTCCAATTGAAATCTCTTTCATTTATTTAGTTCTTTCACATTTATTGAATTCAAAGGTAGTGAAAGTTGTAGTGCTAAAGAATGATTGTCAGCTCATATATTTTGGTAGGAATGAAATCATTAGAATGTTTATTTTTACACTCATAGATGGAAATGCCAATTAGATTGAATTTCTAGAAGAGACATATGGAATTTTTGGGATCAATCATGGATCTCAGATTGCATTCAACTTTTATGGTCTTGTTGGAAGGGAGTCTAATTTGGGAAGAAATTAAATAGTTAGTTTCAGGGAAAGAATTTATTGTTGTTCATCATCAATATTGGGTCAACAAATATATTTCCTCTTAGTTCATGGCATCATTCTTAGACCTACATGCATCGAGAGGTATGGTTCTAGTGATTTCAAGGCTAATTATCAAACCATAATACTTGGGGCTGCTAAGGAAATGCTTGCAATGGTGCATTTGGGCATAGTTGTTTTGAGGCCTCTATATTTCCTATGGTTGTTCATTCTTAGGGAGGTTGTGGAGTATCTTCCCTTTTTTCTTGACTGAAATAGGGAGTCGAGTTGTCTCAACAAAGGGCTTGTGCAGCAAGTGGTTTCAACTAAGTCATAAGGAGATATCTTCAGCTAGAACTAATTGGAGATTGGGAATGGGTTAAAGAATTTTTTGATTACATCCATGGGCATACAAATTTTTAATCAGGTTGTTTGTAGTGTTAAAAAGTGTTGCAGACAAATTTTTGGTTGAGTTTAAAGTGGGTTCTTTAACTCGACCCTTTTGTGGATTTCATGAGCAAGAAGAAGCTGATAACGGTTGTAAATTTGTAAATTTGTATTACGGTGATGCCCAAGAGGGTCACTTCATATGTAAACTCTATTTTATGATAAATATAAATCTTATCTTATAGTTATGAAGTGATTTTTTCCCTCAGAGATCATTCTTAATTTAAATTTCCTTAACTTCTAATGTTCATGAAATTTTCACTATTGAAATTATTTTATTGTTGTAAGTTATGTAACATGTTCTTGTTCTCTATTTTTCATTATTGACTTGTAGAAGATCTTTAATTTGTAATCAAAATAAGATTTGTAATAGATTTCATATCATTTGTATGCTCGAGGAAATCTCTAAGTATAGTTTGCATGAAGCCAAATGTCAATCAAAATAACATTCACAATGACTCTCTCATGTGTTGATGACACCTCCAAAAAAGTAATTATCATACCTCACACAAAAAAAAAGGAAATTATCATGAGTAAAATTAGTAAATTTCATAAATAGGATAGTGTGTTCAACTAAAATCATTCTTAAGTCCATAAAATGGTTTTGAGTACAATGTTCTAAATTCTGATAAGTTTTTTTTACATTGTGAGGTTAATAAGGAATAAGATGATGTTACGATATTATTGGGGATATTCTAAATTCTCCTACCGCTATTTATGTCGTTATATATTAAAAGAGAGACCAATTTCCTTCAAGTTTAGATTGGGTGGAATTGGAAAGCAGTTGATCTAGTTCACCTAGGCCTTGAGCCAAGATTTGAACCAAGATGAGGACCTATGATGAAGATACATTCCTTCACAGATGATGTGGCCACATAATTATTTTAATCTTATTTTAATTGAAACCTATTGATTTCTCATACTCTATTTTGATAGAGGCCCTAAAAGAGGAACTATGGACTTTTAAATCCATTATGTGCTCTTTTGGTGCCTTGAAGTTGTTCAAAGAGGATGGTAGAAAATTTACTACCTCTTATCTTTTGCATAATTCTAGTTGGTACTCAAGATAGGTATATTTTCTATATTCACAACTCCTACTTCCCCAGTATGGCTGGCAAGCCTTGTGGATTTTCAAATTCATTATGTGCTATCCTTGTGGCTTGGAGCTATTATGTGAAATCCCAATATCCCTAGCATTTTAATCTTATTTTAATTGAAACCTATTGATTTCTCATACTCTATTTTGATAGAGGCCCTAAAAGAGGAACTATGGACTTTTAAATCCATTATGTGCTCTTTTGGTGCCTTGAAGTTGTTCAAAGAGGATGGTAGAAAATTTACTACCTCTTATCTTTTGCATAATTCTAGTTGGTACTCAAGATAGGTATATTTTCTATATTCACAACTCCTACTTCCCCAGTATGGCTAGCAAGCCTTGTGGATTTTCAAATTCATTATGTGTTATCCTTGTGGCTTGGAGCTATTATGTGAAATCCCAATATCCCTAGCATGGCTAACAAGCCTCGTGGTTTAAGAATATGATTTGTATCCCATTACACCACTACCAAACTACCAATACCACCTTGGTATAAATTATGTTTGATGAAAAAGTGACAGGTTTCATTTATACAAGAGCTTGCATGCTCTACTCATCTTTAAAAGGTTATGTAACAATGTACTTTAGTTATAATAAAATAAATGGTTGTGTTATTATTCATTGTTTATTTACAGTTAAGAATTATTTTGTCTGTTTAGTGTTTGTTTGAATTACAAGTAATTATAATTAATATTATTACTTATTAGATCATATCACAATCAATGATATTGTTTTCATATATCCATAATCTAATAGTACTTGTAAAATTCATGGCTCTTTGAATTTTCCAATCCTCTAAAAATTTGCTAAATGGTCATATTTACTAGGATTTTAAACACTATATTAGGGTTTTAAATCTAAATCCTCATCGAGACAATTACTTGGATCAACCAAAAGAGTGAAACATGCTTAAGGCATGGGGGTTTTTATTGAAAGGTTAATTGACAAAGATGGAAAAATAAGAGATGCAATGCTAAATAAGCCCTAAGAGTGAGGAAATGGCAAAGATCATTCCTAAAGAGGAGGGTGTTGTTGAGAATATTCTTGATGATGAAAATTTTGATTAGTATTTCTAATTCCAAAACCCTATACCATCCCTAAATTATGTTGGAAGATTGAGTTATTTGTAAGTTGCTTAGGTTTTTTCATTGATGTCAACCGCTTATATAAATAAAATGTTGGAATGGTTGGTATTGATGTCAAAACGTGTTGGTGTTGTCATTGATATTCCACTTCAGTATAGTTGTAGAGGTTGTTGTCCTGACTTGTGTTTGGGGGGATTGTTGTAGTTGGAAAGTGTTGTATGTTGTCTAGATGTTGTAGATGTGTTGTAGAGATGTTAGTAATGTTGTTGACGAAGTGGGTTCACTTGGTTTCCAAGTGTTGGAAAAATGAAGAAGAATGATTATCTCCATAGTTTTGTGTTGTCATTGATGTCACCATGTTGTGCATGTAATTATAAGTTAGTGCTTGATCCAGTATTTTGGTTTGGTATTTGAATCAGTATTTGAGTTGCACTCTCTGGTATTCTTCTTCACATTCCTCCATAATTGACAATTATTGATTGTGGTTTTGGGGGATTTTTTTATGGTTTTTGAATGCATACATGTTTAGAATATTACACTCTTTGGTGCTCATACGATGTAGTGGCATTATTCTATTGATTGCTTTTTGCATTGAAGTCTATTCCTAGCTAACTTCTTGAGTTAATTGTGATACGATGAATTAATTTTTCTATGAAAAAATATGTGTGACCTATCTTAGGTCTATGCCAAAATAATGTAGCATGTTGGGCATGTGAATTTCTTTTTGAGAATTTTTTGTGAAAGCTTGAAGCTAATAGTTATTTTTTTGGAGAATAAGAAGTGCATCTAATTAGGTCAAAATTGATTCTTGTGGTTAGATCAAGTATAAATATGTGGAACAGTCCTTGAAGATGGGGTGTGTGAATGAGAGCAAAGAAGTGGTGAAGTCAATGCTAAAGTGAAGAGTGAAAATGATGAAATGTGTTAAGTCTGTATATTGAGCATCACCGAAACTACATCAACACTTGATAGGTGCATCCTTTTAGTTCATTCTGGATGTATAGCCTAACTTTTTTTATAAATCATCTATAGGTAGTGATCCTTTCTGTAGGATTCAAATGAGTCCTTTTTGTAAGCAGTAAGCTTTTGTATCCAAATAGTGAGTCCTTTTTCAAGGCATTGAGCCCTTGGTAGTGAGCCTCATACATTCAATTTTGAAACTACTTTATATTGTGATTTAATCATCACCATGGTTTTACCTCATTGGGTTTTCCACATAAAAGTCTAGTGTTCATTGTGTTGATCTTACTTTTTGTTATGTGTATCATGCTCATATTTAATAACAAAATAGTGTGATTATGGAACTTATAAGTGTTGAAGTTTTAAGTTTGAATTTTTATGACTATTGATTCACCCCCCCTCTTAGTTGTCATGTGCTTATTTAACACCAAGTGATTTTGAGAAAATTTTAATAAAAGAGAGCTCAGTCTGACAAAGTGGTGTTCAATGTTTTTCTCTGCATTTCTTCATGATTGAAGATATGCTCATGAAATTTTGATGTGATGGTTAGAGGAATTTAGAGGTTTCATATTTATAGTTTTAGGTTATGGATCACACTACAATGGAAGATGTGTTTGACAGTATGTCTATATGGTGAAATAGGGTGTTTGAGAGAAATGAGATTGCTCCACATTTCTCCATAGTGAAGGTTCTAGTGTTGTGGATCTAGGAACATTTTTATATTATTATTATCTACCTTCCCTTGAAGTTTTAGGTGTTGAGTTGTTCTGAAATTTTTTTTGGTGTGTTGGATGTCTATGTTTGTATGTCTAGTTACACAAAAGGAAGGTGTTCTTGAGTTTTAGGTGGTTGCAGTAGTTGTGGTGAATATTAAGATGATGTGAAATATTTTTAGATGTGGAATGTTATTGTGTGGTCCAAAAGATATTTCTAAACTTGGAGAGGTGTGTTAGGAAATGTTGCATTCAACCCACAATCTTAATACATTTCCTACATAACCCCATGAGAGATAAGCAAGCATACAAGTAACCATAATGCATAGATCAAATAGACAAGCCACAAGATAACACAAGATATATCCTAGGAAAACCTTCAAGAGGTAAGAACCCAACCTTCAAAAGCATCCATACTCCATCATATTATTCAACAATAAAGCACATGTGTAAGGCTTACCAATTATAAGTCCTAGTGTATTTTTAAAGGCTTTAATGCACATTTTTAAATTCATGACTTAAGTGATATTGTTAAAAATTTCCAACTCAAGACACCTACCACCTTCTCATTACAACATGTAGTTCCCTTCGCATTACAATTTTTATTGCTCAGCACAAAGGAAAAATGTGCTATGATATTGTCCCTTAAAAAATTAGAAAAATATATTAAATTACTCAACCATTTGATGAACATTTGATAGAGGGTTGTAGTTGAATTCCAAAATGAAATTCTATTGTTCTATATCACTACATCCTAGCTCTCATTCTTTGGTAATCCTTAGACCTAGGATGTTGATGTGGTGTTGCTATCACTAGATGATTATTGTTAGGGATGTGATGTGTGCTAGGAGGTGTTAAAAATTACATGTTCACTATATTTCCTAATGAATTAAGGTTTTGTCCTTATATATAACATCATAGAATATAAGTCAATTATTTCACACTTTGAGTCAACTTATAAAGGTGAATTTGAGGGAAAATAACTAGGCCCAAATTTAAATTTATATTTTTTAAACAAGGAGATCATTTCTATGAGTATAAAAATGAGGCATGATTATGGATGTAATCCAAGATAATAAATGGATAAACTAAGAATTAGATCTAGACTTTATAGATTTGAATGCAATTGTGAAAAAAATCTTAATTTAAGTTATTTTCCAACTTCTAAATGAAAACTATCATTTTTACTCACTAGTTTTTATATTATGGACAAAGGAGTCAAAATGGGTCCAAAACAAAAGAGAATAGTATAAAGTATATATAATTTTCACCATTACAAGTTTTGTTATGTGAATTTTTCCCAAAGAGAAGTTATGAAATATCCCTTTAGAATTAAAAAGGAGATAGAAAAATAAAGGATAATATGCTCATTTAGTTTAAATAAAGATTAATCAAGAATATTTAAGAAAACTCTTTTAAGAAAGGGAGAATAATTACTTATTAAATAATTATTAAAAGGAAACTCTTATGAAAGGGTGTGATGGTTTAGAAACCACCCCTTAAAGCTTATCTAAACATTTATGTGACATGGAAAACATTCAAGCATGAAGAAAATTCAAGGAAGAAGAACATTCAAGGAAGAAGAAAGTGGTTGATGAGCTATGGTAAACTAGGAGAACGGGGAACACTGGGTGTGTGTGTACAACTTGGGGTATAGAAGTGCACTAAGGACCATCCTAGCTAGGGCCTGGGTATTTCACAGGTGTTAAACATTGTTCCATTGGAACCAACACTTGTGTAGAGAGGAAAAGTATGCTTATTCCTACTAGATTGTTCCATAGCAAGAGCCAGAACCACTGATATATTCCTAGGGTGATAATGGCTTTTCCAAGTGCTATTATTTAGATAATTATTAAGACCATTGACCTTAAAATATAATAATAATATTAATTGTATGCTTTGGTGTTAATGTATATGAATTATATGGATTGTATTCCATTTATCATGTTAACTATCTATTTTGGAATTTCTTACTAAATTATCACATATTCTCTTTTATATTGGTTATACGCATTCATTTTAATTATATTTCAACTTGTAAATTATCTTCACTCTAATATTAATTCACTAAATCCATTGCTAATACTTAAATAAATTAAGGGGAGAAACTGCCATTATATTTGGTAACAGAGCCTAATGATCAATCCTTCCTATTTTCAAAATTTCCTTATGTTTTCAAATTTCATATCAATTAGTCTTTAAAATTCTCCTTGTGTATGTATACAATTATAAAAAAAATACTAACCTATGAGCCATAAGAGTTGATTCTATAATACCTAAATTATAACCTTTGTCCATATGCTAAGTTTGTTTCTCTTTATTCATTAGCATATCTGTTTGTTCACATCTATATGATTTATCATTGCTTTGAGAACTCCTGATGTATACCTCTACTTAGCTTAACACACCATATCTATAACTTATTAATAAGATTCCTATATATACCTTCAAGTAAAATATTAACCTATGAGCCCATAATCTTATTTAATTGTAATAAACTATTGATATTCTTAAAATATAAATCATTTGAACAATATTAAATTCCTAAGTTTCAAGCCTATCCCTCACTCTCTAGAAGCCTCTATCCTCTTTGTTATGCACATATGCTTAAAAATTATTCACATTCTATTATAGATTTCATATGGTTATGGATGTTTTCTTATAAACCATCATGGAATATGAACCATGCACAATGATTCGTCACATATAGACTATAGTTCCCTTCATTAATGAGCAAGTGTTTCATTTCTAAGAATTGAGACCTCTTACATCACAGGTCATACCTCTATAGGAATACATTTAATTGGGTATCTCTAAAGGTCGTGCACTTTCATTCATAGATATTATTGCATCCTCATGGATCACAATCCATAGTATGTTCTAAATTATAAGGAGATGCATATATTTGCTAAAACTAGGGGGTCAACAAAGCCACCATGATGACTAATGATTATGTTGTCATCTTAGGGTAGGTGCAAAAAGTTGGGGGGCCTAAAAGTGGCAATTTTTTTTAAAAAAATTGAAAGGCCATAATACGAATGCATTATGGCTTGGTGTTATTGAGTCTAAGGCTTAGTCACACTGAGGTTATAACACACTCATGTTATAATGTG
This sequence comes from Sequoia sempervirens, assembly GCA_007258455.2. NCBI lineage: Eukaryota > Viridiplantae > Streptophyta > Pinopsida > Cupressales > Cupressaceae > Sequoia > Sequoia sempervirens. The sequence goes on along the minus strand of VDFB02000017.1, from coordinate 37,072,247 downwards.
AACACGTTAAATCCTATTATAACAAAAAAAAGCAAATCTCATTCATTTACATTTTCACTCATGTTTTCTTACATGCAGCTAGCAAACCTAGGAATTGCATGTTCACATTTTGGAAGCATCAAAAATTTCAATTTCTTCACCAAATCTTTGCAATTTCTTCATGAGGATTCTACCACATCAATGGGGACATCAAAACAGTAAGTATTATTTATTTTTTATGTGAATTTATTGTTAAATAGGTAAATGTAGATTGTTTTTGATGTTCATTTCTTTAATTTATAAGATTTGATAATCAACCTCAAAATCCTTCTACTCCTCATGGACAAGAACATGCAAAAAATCCTAATCAACCAATTCAACAAACTCCTCCAACAATTCCTCAACATCCTACTTGTAGTCAACAAAATTTAATAGGGAAAATAGAAAACAACAAAAATAGATTGAGGAGTTAATCACGAGGTTGACTGATCCTATAAGTTCAAACTTGGAAAGAAGCACACTTGTAAATTCACTTCAAGCCATGTTAACACATGTAGACGCAATTAGCAAGCAATTAAGTGGTTGGGCGGATAAGAGGAAAGAGTGTAGGAATTTTTATGTAGATAAATTATCATATAACAAAGTAAAAGATGAAAAATTACAAAATATGATTTGTGCTCACTTTTCACTAAACCACACCCAACTCAAACTCTGGACCTTAATAGCAAGAGGTTTCCTATCCATTAGTTCCACCACCAAGGGATTAGGAACAATTTTTGAGATAGGCAGTGGATGGTTTGTTCCCATCTACCATGCAACAATAATTAGGTCCCCCAATATTTCTTGAGGAAACTCTACTAAAAGTTCATCTTCAAAAAAATCCCCAACTATTTTGATATGAGGGACTTTCAAGAGAGAGGTGGAGGGTTGGCATAGGATAGACCAAGTTCACATCTTGATCTTTAGCGACAAGAGAGATGAGCACTTGCTAGGCTGACCTATGAGCATGTCATTATCCCTTCCATCGTGAAGGAGAGTGTTGAGGTGGACACATTGTATACTATTAGCTCTTTGACCCATCTAGCATGCTAGTCCTGCAGTAGAACGCCATCTAGGGGAGAGTTTGAGGGGTAGGCTTCCACCCCATTCTTGTTAGGTTTGTGGCTTGGCTTGTACATATGACCCCACAGACAGTCAAGAGGCTAGTGCACAACATACGTCTGCAACTATAGAGTTGGCGATGGCAACTAACATTTTGAATGAGGCTTTCGACGTCAATAATCAAGTAATGTTACCATGTTCATTGAATTTAATTTATTAAATTTCATTTTTGAAATGCAAGATTAACTAATTTAGTTTAATGATTGTAATAAAATTTTAAGGTCATAGCTTATCGATACTTGATACACCAGCCCTCCACCGTTGAGGTATGTAACTAGTAAACAATTATAAATATTACATGTGAATAATGTTATTATATGAATGGTATTCTAATATTTAATTTTGGATGTTAAATAGGTTAATATTGGAGGTTTCATAGGAACACCTCCCAGTTCTAGTGGATTACAAACCTTCATGTAGGTAATAGAATAAAGAGGTTAACTAATGAATTTTAGATAGATCTATGTAGTTTATATTCATATAGTTTATTACATTTCATTGCACATCTTTCAAACTCAAGCATTACATCACATTACATAACTAATAACTAGATGTTGAGAATTTTCAATTACAATATAGTTTTTTAGAAAGTCAACATAAGCAGTGTTCCAATTACTTCACATAACATAGGTAATAACTAGGAGTAGCTACCAATTGTATTTTCTTGTCATGGCATTCCATGAGGCCACTTTTTATTGAGGCATTTTTTCAAATAATTCACTGCCTTGTCTATGCTATGGATTCTTGAAAAAAAAAAATGAAAGAATAATAGTAAGCAATAACATAGTCAAGGAAATGAGTTGTTTGAAAAAAATCCTCAAAGAAATGTGGTCTCATGGTGATGTCCATCACCATGAGACCCAATTTATTTGAGGCTTTTTTTTAAACAGCTCACTACCTTTCCTATGCTACCATATTTTCCATACATGTCTAAAAAAGCATTTAATCAAACAAGTTGCTTCCTTGTTGTTATGAAAAAGCCTAAAATAGCTGCTTTACAACAAACTATGGATGCTTGGAAAAAATATATCAAAGCATAAGTAAGCAATAGAATAGACAAAGTAGTGAGTAGTTTGAAAAAATACCTCGAAGAAATGTGGTCCCATGGTGATGGAATTCCATTCCATCACTATGAGAACACTTTCTTTGAGGCATTTTTTGAAACAACTCACTGCCTTAAGAATAAAAACCAAGCCTTTAGCCAAAATTCCCCTCCAAATCCTTTTCAAGGTCCTCATCCTCATCCTCAAATTACCAATCCATGGAATCTTCAACCTCTTATTCCACTTGAGTTCATATCCCCACCCCTCCCTCTTCATGTCTGATATATGATAACCTCCAAGGTTTGCTTGCACCTAATCAACAAGAAGACATTACTCTACCTTCACCATGAACCTAACAATCTTCTAGGCTTTGTCCTAACTTGGTTCACCAACTGAACCTTGCTATAACTCTGTTCCAAGAGTTTCCACCTTGTGCTTTAACCTCAGAGGATTCAACACCTTCTTGCACTTGCAAATCTTTGTCACTACACCTAGAAGAGTCTAGATGCTAGCTTCATCAATTTGTTAGAACTACCTATAGGGGAGCTTGAGACATTGATTTCACACTTTCCATATCCAAATGGAACCATCTTGCTTGGTGTTCAACCTTCAATCTACCTGATTTCATGAATTTTCCTTGGATAGGCCTAATTCCCTACTAGCCTTTACCAGTCGGTTTTTGGCTATTTGCTCTTAAACTTTTCAAACAACCTATCAAAGAAGTTTGATTTCCTGATACCCTTTTTGGACTTTTAAATCTTGCATAGGGTTTCAAACCCCTGCCTCTGCCATACAGTTGTTTCCTATATTCTTGGATTGGAGGGCTAATTCATTTTACATCAAGGGTTTCACTGGTTCTTGAGTCACAACTACCTCCAATTGATTAATGGAAGACTCAAACCTTTTGGAATGTAAAATTCCTATCTTGCTTCCTGGAACTGTATGGATTCCGTACAATGTCATTTTCCCCTGCCTTGGTTCTTTAATTTTCACCCCAATTCCTTAACCGGGCAGTCCTAGCTCGCCTAGGGTTTGGATATAATACTCTTTGAACCATGTTCTATGCTTCCTACTGTCAAATATTTACAAATAGCTGACTATACTCCCATATTCCACCAGTCTCAAGAGGACCCCGTGGTCAGTGGCTATGGGGGAGTCATTCCAAAAGGGACTGTTCAAAATTGCAATTAAAATGCTTCCTAAACTCTAATCTATGAAGTCAAAACTTCAATTCTATCCTAAGCAACCTATACACAGAAGGAAAATGACTCAAACTATACTAAGAACTCTAATGCAAGGATAAAATAGTATTTACAAAGTCTTTTATGGCTCTGCAAAAAAACACACGGGATTTGCAAACAAAAACATAGAAAATCAGAATTTCTGCCAAACTGTCCTCTACCCTTCACACAAAACTTGATTACCAAATGGAAAATGCTCCTATCTATGCTTAGAACACAAATACCATGACTACACAATATGTACACACTCTTTGATACCATTGTTTCCACAAAACTCACGAGGTTTTCAAACAAACACATAAATTGCAAAAATCTGCTCATTGTTTTCTATTCCATGCCAAAAAATTTATTATAATCATCTCTCTAACTGCTTGCCATGAGCCAATACCTCAATCTTGGAGTCTTTTCCATCATTAAAGGGGAGATTTCTCACCTCCATATCCTTGATTTCAAGGGAATCCAAACTAATTGAATTGCATGCAACCTAACAATGTTGCCATGCACTTTGCAATATTCTTGAAACCTTGCCATTATCCTTCTTTTTAGGATCTCCAACTCATTAACCTCAAGCTAACAACCCCTCAACTAACCTTTAGCATCTTCCAACAACGAGAATGTGACTATAACACATTTGATGCATCATATCTTCTAACATGACTGTCCAAATCTTAATAAAGTAGAATTTAACAATAAGATAACCTAATGAAGATTTTAATCCTAGTGACTAACTCTCCACACACACACAATACCTTCTAAGGGTCCAAATCACACATACAAACATCCTGATTTGGCCAAAATCAGGTACAAGCCAAAATTGTGCAAACCAAATTGGGGTTTGGCCTAGGTGCTCCTGCACCATCCTCCCCAAAACAGAAAACTCAATCCACCCTTGGATTGGGCAAGTTGAGATCAATCCCCAACTTCTTAAATTTTTCCTCCTTGATCTGTACTACATCAACTTCAGGTTGTCCTTGCCTTTGGATCAGATGTTCCTTGTATTATTTGGTTCTTGTTCTCTTGTAGACCCTGGTATCCAAGATCTTATCAGCTTGTTTGACTGTAGCAGGGGGCAGTTTGAGTTCTTCCACATCTTGGATGACTTCTTGGATGGTCCGATCCATGTTTGGTGGTGGTCCTCTGTAATGGACCAGGTCTGCAACATTGAAAACAGGGGACAGTCCACTGTCATCTGGCAATTGCACCTTGACTGCATTGTTGCCATATTTCTCCAAGATAGGACAGGGACCTATCCTCTTCATTTGCAGCTTGTGAGGAACTCCTTTTTGTAGTATAGCCTTGTTCAAATGCACCATGACTAAGTCTCCAACATTAAACTGAACCTCTTTCCTATGCTCATCCACCTTAGTTTTATGTTTCATAGTATTTTCCGCTAAGGTCTTTCTGACTGTGTCATGAATTTCCTGCATTGCATAGGCAAAATCATCTGCATAACCACTTCCCTTGACTCCATCCTTCAACTCTCTCAGCTCATAGACACCCCTGGGATGTAAACCATACACAATTTCAAAGGGACTCTTCCTTGTGGATCTATTTACTGTATCATTATAGGCATATTCAGCTTGCCCAATAATTTGATCCCATTGTTGACCATACTCCTTGGTCAAGCATCTTAGAAGGTTTTCAAGTGTTCTATTCATTACTTCAATCTGACCATTAGTTTGGGGATGGTATGCAGATCCAAAGGATAGATTGGTTCCCATTCTTTGCCAAAGAGTCTTCCAAAAATGACTCATAAACTTAGTATCCCTGTCTGATACAATGTTGATTGGTAAACCATGAATCCTTACTATCTCCTTAAAGGAAAGAGAGGCTATTTGACTGGCATCATTGGTTGTTTTGCAGGGTACAAAGTGAGCCATTTTGCTAAATCTATCAACAACATACACACTATCCATACCTTGCCTTGTCTTGGGTAAACCAACTACAAAGTCCATGCTCAAGCATTCCCATGGCCTAGAAGGGATTGGCAGTGGCTGGTATAGGCCTGCATTTGAAGAAGTGCCTTTTTCCTTTTGACACACTACATAACTCTCTACATATTTCCTGATATCTAGGTTCATCTTAGACCAAAAATAAAACCTTTGAACCAGTTCCTGAGTTTTAGTGATCCCAAAATGACCACTCAATGCACCATTATGCTTCTCTTGTATTAAATTTTCCCTAATAGAACCTCTAGGAACACAAAGTTGATTCCCTTTAAACAATAAATCACTTTGCAAGGTGTATTCAGCATATTTTCTATGGAAATGGTTCTTATACTCAAGACATACCTTGTAAATATCAGCAAAGTCTTCACCATCTGCATATAGATCTTTGAAGTGATCTATTCCCATGCTCTTCAACTGAATTTCTTGAATGGTGAGAACTCTCTTGCTCAGTGCATCAGCCACCTTGTTGAGAGCTCCTTTCTTGTGTTTGATGTTGAAGGTGTAAGCTTGCAAGTACTCCACCCATTTCATGTGCCTGTGACTCAACTTCTCTTGTGAATTCAGAAAACTGAGTGCTTGATTGTCTGAGTACACAATAAATTCCTTGGGAAGCAAGTAGTGCCTCCACTTCCTTAGTGCTTGGACCAATGCATACATTTCAAGGTCATAAGAAGAGTACTTCTTCTTGGCTTCACTTAACTTCTCTAAATGAAAAGCCACCGGTCTGCCCTCTTGGCTGAGAACAGCTCCAATTGCTACATTGCTTGCATCACATTCAATGGTGAATAACTTCTCAAAGCTTGGAAACACCAAAACAGGTTGGGTAGCTACCTTTTCCTTCAGAAACCCAAAACTCTTGTTAGCTTGCTTATTCCATACAAACTTAGTTTTCATGCCTCCTTTAATGGTATCCAACATAGGAGCACAAATAGCACTAAACTGCCTTATGAATTTTCTATAATACTAAGCAAGACCATGGAAGCTTCTTACCTCTATTGCTGTCTTGGGAGTAGGCCAATTAAGAATGGCTTCTATCTTGCTGCTATCCATCTTCAAGTTGCCATGTAATAGCACAAAACCAAGGTAAACTAGCTCTGTTTTGATGAACTCACACTTTTCCAGATTGATCATCAGCTTCTCATCCTGTAGCTTCTTGAAAATCAGCTCAATATGTTGGAGATGCTCTTCTCTATTTCTTCTATAGATTAGTATATCATCAAGATACACTACTACAAACTTGCCAATGTAGTCCTTGAGGATTTCATTCATAAGTCTCATGAATGTGGAGGGGGCATTAGACAAGCCAAATGGCATTACTAGCCACTCATAAAGACCTTCATTAGTTTTGAAGGCTGTTTTCCACTCATCACCCTCATGTATCCTAATTTGATGATAGCCACTCTTTAAGTCTATCTTGGTATAGTACCTAGCTTCACCTAGACAATCCATGAGATCTTCAATCCTAGGAATGGGAAACCTATACCTGATGGTTATCTTGTTTATTTCCCTAGAATTAGTACAAAGCCTCCATTCTCCTCCTTTCTTGGGTGCTAATATAGTGGGTACTACACAAGGACTAATGCTTTTCCTAATGAGACCTTGGTCAAGAAGTTCTTGAATCTGCCTGGCTATTTCCTCATTTTGTTGAGGTGTCATCTTGTAGGCTGCTTTGTTTGGAAGGGTGGTTCCTGGAATCAAGTCTATCCTATGACTTATGGCTCTTTTACGAGGTAAGGTTGCTGGTTGACCACTACTTACAATGCTTTCATAGGTCTGCAACAAGTCTTGGATCTCCTTGGGTAACTCTTGCTTTTCAGCTGCTTTCTCTTTGATCACCTCTCTTGGCTTGATCATTACTGCATAGCCAACTCCTTCTCCTTCTTCCAAAGCTTTTAAAAACTCTTTTTCACTAGCTATTAGTAGCTTAGAACCTGCTGTCTACACCTTAGTATCTTCTAACAAAGATTGAATCTTGTAAGTTACATTGTCCTTCTTGAAGGTATATGAGTTCTTGGCTCCATCATGCATAGCTTGTCGGTCAAATTTCCATGGCCTACCTAGGAGCAAGTGGCATGCATCCATAGGTAATACATCACACAAAACTTTGTCTTTGTACTTGCCAATTGAGAACTCCACCCATGCTAGTTCATTCACCAAGACATGCTGACCCTTATTGAGCCATCTAACCTTGTAAGGATTACTGTGAGGTATCCTTGTCAATTTCATTTTGCTGACTGCCTCCTTTGACACAATATTTCCAGTTGAACTTGAGTCTATTATGACCTTACACACTTTCCCCATCATCTTGCATTTTATCCTAAATAGGGACCTTCTTTGGCTTGGCTCTTCTTTGACTGGTTCTTTGATCAAAGTCCTCCTCATCATGAGATTCTCACCTTCCTCTGAATTCAAAGGCACCTCAGGTTGCTTATTTGTTGCAGCTATCTCATCTTGAATCAGATTGGTTCTCTTATCTCCTCCATGAGAAGTGCTACCTTTCTCTAGACATCTATAGGTTGGGTGTCCCAATTGGTTGCAATGATATCATTTCATGTTGGTGAAGTAACTGCCTCTTCCTTGCCCACCACTTCTTCCTCTAGAGCTGAAACCTCTTCCTCTACCACCTCTACTAGAACTTCCTTCTTGCTGTTCAGAAAATCTGACTTCTCCTTGGGCTCTTGGCTCTGAGCTTCTTCCACTATAACTTCCCCTTTGTCCTCTATTGTCTTTCCCTTTACCTCTACTTCTGGGATTTTGTTCTTGTTTCTTTTTTCCTTTCTCTTCTATTTTCAAAGCCATTTGATAGCATTGGCGGACTGTTTTGAAGTTTACCAAACTCATATCTTCTTGGATAGACCACTTGAGCCCATTCAAGTACCTTGCTAACCTGATACTCTCATTTTCAACCACTTTTGACCTAAGGCACAATTTTTGAAACTCCTCTGTATATGTTTGGACATCCATATCCTTTTGCCTCAGATTGTATCTTCTCCTATGCAACTGGACTTCATAATCATTAGGGAGATAGGTCTGCCTTATCTTGGTCACCATTCCTCTCCATGAAACTATGGGACCTTTGCCTTCTTTCTCTCTTTCTAATTGTACAAACTTCCACCATGTGAGAGTTGCTCCTCTCAGCCTTGACTTGGCCACCTTTACCTTTTGGGCCTCTATAATGCCATCACACTCAAAGTGATTCTCAATGCTCTCAATCTAGTCTACAACTAAATCAGGGTCCATTTGTCCACTAAAAAGTGGCACACCATCCAATGCTTTACCACTCAAGGCCTGCAATGCCTTCAAGAATGGTTCCTCTGCAAGAACAGGATCAGGCTTTGGAGCTTCCTCCTCCAATTCCACTTCTTTTTCGTTGGCTTCCTGCTCTTCCTTCTACTTTATCTTGTCCTTCACAGTATCTGTTGTTTCTTGGACTTCATCCAGGAGTTTCTCCATCTGAGATATCCTTTCTCTAAGCAACCGGTTATCTTCCTCTTGCTCTTCTACCTTCTTTGCTAGCTCTGCATTTGTCACCATGGTTCCTTCCTCTGGTGTATTCTCTCCTATTGACTCAGTGGATTGGCTCATTAATCACAAGCCTTCAATCTAACTCAAAGCTCTGATACCAATATGATGTATGATAACCTCCAAGGTTTGCTTGCACCTAATCAACAAGAAGACATTACTCTGCCTTCACCATGAACCTAACAATCTTCTAGGCTCTGTCCTGATTTGGTTCACCAACTGAACCTTGCTATAACTATGTTCAAAGAGTTTCCACCTTGTGCTTTAACCTCAGAGGATTCAACACCTTCTTGCACTTGCAATCTTTGTCACTACACCTAGAAGAGTCTAGATTCCAACTTCATCAATTTGTTAGAACTGCCTGTAGGGGAGCTTGAGACATTGATTTCACACTTTCCATATCCAAATGGAGCCATCTTGCTTGGTTTTCAACCTTCAATCTAGCCAATTTCATGAATTTTCCTTGGACAAGCCTAATTCCCTACTAGCCTTTACCAGTCAATTTTTGGCTATTTGCTCTTAAACTTTTCAAACAACCTATCAAAGAAGTTTTATTTCCTAATACCCTTTGTGGACTTTTAAATCTTGCATAGGGTTTCAAACCCCTGCCTCTACCGTACAGTTGTTTCCTATATTCTTGGATTGGAGGGCTAATTCACTTTACATCTAGGGTTTCACTGGTTCTTGAGTCACAACTACCTCCAATTGATTAATGGAAGCCTCAAACCTTTTGGAATGTAAAAATTCTATCTTGCTTCCTAGAACTTTACGAATTCTGTACAATGTCCTTTTCCCCTGCCTTGGTTCTTTAATTTTCACCCTAATTCCCTAACCGGGCAGTCCTAGCTCGCCTAGGGTTTGGGTATAATACTCTTTGCTCCATGTTCTATGCTTCCTACTGTCAAATATTTACAAATAGCTGACTCTACTCCCATATTCCACCAATCTCAGGAGGACCCTATGGTCAGTGGCTATGGGGGAGTCATTCCAAAAGTGACTATTCAAAACTGCAATTAAAATGCTTCCTAAACTCTAATCTATGAAGTCAAAACTTCAATTCTATCCTAAGCAACCTATACACAGAAGGAAAATGACTCAAACTATACTAAGAACTCTAATGCAAGGATAAAACAGTATTTACAAAGTCTTTTATGGCTCTGCACAAAAACACACGGGATTTGCAAACAAAAACATAGAAAATCAGAATTTCTACCAAACTGTCCTCTACCCTTCACACAAAACTTGATTACCAGATGGAAAATTCTCTTATCTATGCTTAGAACAAAAATACCATGACTAAAAAATATGTACACACTCTTTGATACCACTGTTTCCACAAAACTCATGAGGTTTTCAAACAAACACAGAAATTGCAGAAATCTGCTCACTGTTTTCTATTCCACACCAAAAATTTTATTACAATCATCTATCTAATTGCTTACCATGAGCCAATACCTCAATCTTGGAGTATTTTCCATCATTCAATGGGAGATTTCTCGACTCCATATCCCTGATTTCAAGGGAATCCAAACTAATTGAATTGCATGCAACCTAACAATGTTGCCATGCACTTTGCAATATTCTTGCAACCTCACCATTATCCTTCCTTTTAGGATCTCCAACTCATTAACCTTGAGCTAACAACCCCTCAACTGACCTTAAGCATCTTCCAACAACGAGAAATGTGGCTATAACACATTTGATGCATCATATCTTCTAACATGACTGTCCAAATCTTAATAAAATAGAATTTAACAATAAGATAACCTAATGAAGATTTTAATCCTAGTGACTAACTCTCCACACACACACAATACTTTCTAAAGCTCCAAATCACACATACAAACATCCTGATTTGGCCAAAATCAGGTACAAGCCAAAATTTAGCAAACCAAATTGGGGTTTGGCCTTGGTGCTCCTGCACCAATGTCATGATCACCATCCATCTCAGAACCAAGACCACACTATACCATCCAGCCCATCTCACCATAATACCATAGAGAAGGCAATGAACTATTTCAAAAATTATCTCAAAGAAATGTGGTCTCATGGTGATGGAATTCCATTTTTTTTCATGGCATTCAATCACCATGAGATCATCTTTCTTTGAGGAACTTTTTCAAACCATTCAATTCCTTCTTTATGCTACCACATTTTTCGTACATGTCTACCAAATATTTTTATCAAACAGTTCATTGCCTTGTTGCTATGGATAAAATCCTAAAATAGGTGCTTTCAAACAAGCTATGGATAGGGAAAATAGTAAGCATGATAGTAAGAATTATATAGTTCAAAAAGTACTCAAAATTTTGTTCATTATCTCATTCATCACAAGCCATAACCTACATCACTATTGTAGTTTTCATGGTTGAATAATTTGTTGCTTTATTTTTAGATGTTACAGATGGAAACACCTCCACATGTTCATAGGAAAATGGAGCTTGGTTTTTCTTCTGATATATATACTCCTTGATGCCTTTGATAGGGGTATGAGGTAGATTACTAGGTTTCAAACTACATTTATTGTTATAGTTGTTAGTAAGTGAAAAATAAAACAATTGTTAATTCATAGTTTAATTTCTCTTTAGATGGTTTCTATAGGGCTTCAACATGCCACCACATGGACATGCAAATTATTCCCTTGAAGAATAAGAGGTGGAATATTCCATGGCCTCAGATGGAGAGTTTGTAAGCATCATGGTTTTTGAGTAATAGCCTATCAAAGATTGCAACCATTTTTCACTTTTGACTCTTAAGGGATCGAGCCGGTTGAATATAGCTCAAAGTGATTCAATGTGTTTGGGTGTGAAAGAGGATAATTCCTAGCATAAATTTACCCATCTAGTTGTGTTGGAATAGTTTGTTTGACCGTAAAAGTTGCAAAATGAAAGTTGCACCACTTCGCAACTTTACACTACTTGCATTTGACAACTTTTTCCTCAATTGAAAATTCGTCACCACAAGAAAATGCCTCCAAGATAGAAAAAATTGAGAGAGGTTATTGTATAGGGTCTCAACATAATCATGTAGCCCCAAACAAAGAGTTGTAATTATCATGATGTCTGAGCAATAGCCCATCAAAGATTGCAATCATTTTTCACTTTGGACTCTTAAGGGATCGTGTTGGTTGAACGTAGCTCAGAGCAATTCAGATTGTTTGGGTGAAAAAGAGGATCATTCCTAGCATAAAAAATACCCATTTGGATTTTTTGGAATAGTATATTTTTTTGTACAAGTTGTAGAACAAAATTTGTACCACTTTGACACTTTACATTACTTGCATTTAACAACTTTTTCTCAACTAAAAGTTGTCACCATGGGAAAATGCATTTGATATAGAAAAAAGTGAGAGAGGTTATTATATAGGGTCCCAGCATGATCCTATAGCCTCAAAAAGAGGTTTTTAAGCATCACAATTTTTGAATTACAACTCGTAAAAGATTGTAGTCATTTTGCACTTTGGACTCTTAAGGGATTGAGCTAGTTTAACATAGCTAAGAGTGATTCGGCCTATTTGGGTGAAAAAGAGGACCATGCCTAGTGTAAACATACCCATCCAAAAATTTTGGAATAGTCCATTTGGTTGTATGAGTTGCAAAACAAAAGTTGCATCATTTTACAACTTTAGATTGCTTGCATTTGACAATTTTTTTCTCAACTGAAAAGTTGTCACCACAGGAAAACATCTCTGAGATAGAAAAAACCAAGAGAGGTTATTCTAGAGAGTCCTAACATGATCTCGTAGCCTTGGATGAAAAGTTTGTAAGTGTCATAGTTTTGTGTTATATCCCATAAAATTTTGCAGCCATTTTGCACTTTGGACTCTCAAGGGATCGAGTCAGTTGAACGTAGCTCAGAGATATTCAGAATCAAGGGATACAAACTCATAACCTCCAAGGTTCCTAAGAACACTTGATAACACATGTGAACATACATCAACCTGGAAAAAATTCCATTGAACTTGAATATCATAGAGTAACATCTTCTTTGAAGTCAACAACACACACTAACATTCCTTTGAACTTGAGTATCCTTGGATTCTAGTTCTAATGTAATCATTGTATGTATTGCCTCTAAATTTGAAAAAAAAAAAAAAACCTCTTGAATTTGTACAGTGGTAAGACTTATACAACCACTAATATTTGCAGTGTTTTGGAAATTTAGGAAATGAAATTCTCTTTACAGATCATATACCACTTTGCACAGGCATAACAATGAAAAAAGAACTAAAATGAATACTTATGAACCTAAGCACTACCCTCTTGGATCCTTATGGACTATCTTTCCTCTTGTAGCACTCCCTTTAACTAAGGTCTACAACTTTTTGTGAAATCTTCCATTAATGATTGTGTTCAAACACCTTCAAGTATTCCCTTATAACTCTTGTTCTTAAAATCTCATGTCTGTCATGAGATTATTGCCCCTTTTATACTATGAGCATGCATAACTTGTATAAAGTAATTAAGGTCAAAGGTACTAATAATACTTATGAGGATGAAGAATACAATGTAGGTTAGCTCTATGGATCACTCAAGGGTCCATTTATTAAGGAGAAGTTAGAGGTAATCTTATGTAGAAATGTATGGTTAGTATGATTTCTCATAGTCAATGAACATGTCACCATAGCTTCACAAGCTTTCCTCAGATCTACTTAGTGCAATATATCCATATGTCACTAAACTCAAGGTTGGGACTTAATAAGATATATCATTAAGCAACCATAAGTAATCACCAACACCTTTTTCACCTCAATCAACATAATCTAATGTACCTATTGTACCTTTTTTTTATATAGCAACATGAAATCATACAAAATGAGGCATAAATCACCAATGAGATCATGATATGATTAAACACAAATAAAAAAGAATGGATACATAATAAATAATAGTTTTGAAGATAAAAATGCATGACCAAAATTCATATAATATTTCCTATCTGTAATGTTTACAGCTCTCCACTTCTTCAACATGATAGAAAGGAAGAATAAGTAAATATCAAAATAAAGACTTCAAGTTAAATACAATAAGAATTAGAGCATTGACATAAGTAAAATGTACATGTGAAAGGCACATAGCTTGGTCAACACTAGAAGCAATTCAATACATCACCATGAAATTAGCAAGGTAGTGGGTTGTTTGAAAAAATGGGGTCTCATAGTGAAATACATCACTCTGAGACCCCATCTCTTGGACTCATTTTTCCAAATAGCCCACCACCTTGCCAATTTCATTGAATTGGAAAGCTAGTAGGCCAACTAGCTTGCCAATTTGGTGAAATTGGCAAGGTAGTGGGTTATTTGAAAAAATGGGTCCAAGAGATGGGGTCTCACAGTGGGCCAACTAGCTTTCCAATTCAGTGAATGGGGTCTCATGGTGATGCCAATTCGGTGAAATTGGAACTTGGTAGTTGGTTGTTTGAAAAAATGGGTCCAAGAAATGGGATGTACATCAGTGTGAGACCTCATTTCTTAGACCCATTTTTTCAAACAACCCACTACCTCTCCAATATCATCGAACTAGCATCACCATGAGACCCCATTTTTTCAAATAGCCCACTCCTTGCCAGTTTCACTGAATTGGAAAGCTAGTTGGCCAACTAGCTTGTCTATGCTATGCATTGAACCAAAACATATAATCTACCCAATATTCATATTTAAATTTGGAACCAAAACATATGTACAAACTTGGAACCAAAACATATGCAAACTTGAAATATAGAAACAAAAAGTCTAACTATCAACTAATCTTGATGTGCATACTCTAAATTTTAATTCAAATCAAAGCACATACTTCCAAATTAATCCAATGAACCATCCAAGTCTGCTCTACTCTTTATTGTGTCAAGTATTGCCTCATGGTGGGACTCATGCACCTTCCACAAGGTCTTGTTCAAAGGTCTACCCCCATATTTGATCAAATGAACATTGGATGCCATGACAAGGTTTAAGTAATGAAGAATCTTCTAATGCATGTCAAAGTCCTAAAACAACTAAAAATTAACACTCTTATGCATGGGTACCTTCTAACCTACATTCTAGTAATGTAACCATTGAGCTTGTATGGTATTCAATGTTTTCTCCATCTATAATTGGGGACTCCAATTTACTTTTTTCCTCAACACAACATCACAAGTAATAATTTGTTCCCTTTTCATTATCTTCATTTGTAATAACTACATAAACATACCCTATATTGATATGTGCAGAAAATTAGATGAAATTATTCAACATTACAAATACACTACAAAGTAAGATAATAATAGGAATTTCAAAAACTATGCAAGTAGATATATTACTTGGTTGAACTAGATCTAATATGTGGTCAAAGTCAATAAATGATCCTGTCTGTGTCAATTCCAATACCATCATAGGCTGATATGTGTGAAGTGGGCTAAGATAACTTAACCACCATTCATCAACCCCCTCCTTTGACTCACACTCATTCTAGGCTAGAATTGTAAATGAAGAACAAAAGCATGTCATCTTTCATGTATAGATACTCCATGAACCTACATTTGAGCCAAGGAAATAGTGTATCTCACTTGATCTTGTTAGTGTACAAAAATCCTCATATGGTGCAATGTTAGTATCATCAATCAACCAAAAAAATCTACAAACTGAAGACTTACCTTCATTACCTGGACCCATCGAAGCATTACACCACTCAATGATTGATTTTTCATCTATCAACTTTGCATTGTATTTATACTTTAATTCTTCTTGTGTTAATACCTTTTTGACACATTCTCTTGCACCATCATGCTCCCCCTTTCCGTGCCCAACCTCACAAAAGCTCCAAATATGTTGAACATGTGTGATAACATGCATCCTACTCAACCAATAGAACATTTGTAGGTTCTTGAATTGTGTTGTACAATTATCCAACCATATTATATGCTAATTGTATGTTATTCCCCTCGTAGCCAAATCACTATAGAATAATTAAAAGCAAAATTGCATGAACTCTATAGAATTGTGCGATCATCTCTAATGTAAAAGTGGTACTCCCTTAATAAATTTTTGTTTTCCTTTGTACGATCAATTGCATGAATGAATGTTATGTGCACAAATATAGAAACTTGTGTGGAGTTTTAATATCGTGACTGCACCTCACGTTGTGGTTGTAGAGTGTAGTTCTCTACAAAGTTAATAACTAAATCTATGCTACAAACTAGAAAGGTGTTCTTGCATAACTTGAATTGCAAGTCCAACCATCAAGCTCTATGGGTATGTCTTGCATACTCATACACTATAGTATCACAAAATATAGACATAAACTGATGCACTAGAATCTTTTGAATAACCAAATCATACCTTTTTTCTTTATTACCATCTTTTGTATTGTATGCCACTATTTTATACTTGTCAAACTCTACTAGTTGCTTTCCATCTACATGTGTGCTTTCCATATGTTCACATATTGGCATACATTGAAATCCACCGTAATGTTGACATGTGCCATCCAAGTATAGTTTCTTGTAGAATATTTGGCATTCCTCTCTTTCACGTAATTTTTTTAATAAGAAGCCTCTTGAAGATGTTGTTGGGGCATGTATGCCATAATCCTACAAAACATTTTTAGTATACAAATCTAAACATATAGAATGATAAACATGACAATGGTTAGAAAATTCAATATGTAATCTACAACAACAAGTAGTGTGTGTGTGTGTGTGATTTATCTTGATATAAAAATGTTTAATTATTTCAAAATATCTTTGAAAATTTTGAATTTGAGGATAATCCTCTAGAAATTTATGAAAAAATTATGTTTGAGTCATATCCAAAAATGCTTTGGATGTGGCTCACAGTTTCAACTACTGATTCTCCTTCTTACCATGTCTCTTTGATTTGGAGATGGCCTTGTGTTATTCTTCCAATAGTCTTCAATTAGTGATCTTAATCCTTCAATAAGTGGTTTATCTTTTCATGGGAGTCTTCCTAAGAATGCCCATAATTTAGTGGAATCGGTGTCCTCAATTCTTTGATGCCTTTGAATAGCTCTTGATAAAGTTTTTCTATTAATTCTCAATTGTTGACTCATCTTTCTAATGAGATGAGATTTCCTTGTTTGGTTACTTACTAAAGTTGTTGTAATGACATGTCAGGTGACATTACTATCTTTTGAGCATGAGATCTTACCCACACTCATATAAGCATCCATTAGATTCTTCACCATAATATTTTCACTTGAAGCATTTGATGTTCTCATCCCAAGAATCTTCGTGATGGACCTATACTTTATACTTCTCATCATTTCAACAAATAGTTGACATCTTGCGGTCTCATTTAACTTTTCAAAGAACAATCTCCAAATCTTATCAACATATCTTCTACAAGTGCATACAAGTACGTCGTGGAATCTTACCTTCCATTGGTTGCAAAATATTCGCATCAATATTAATCAAAAACATTGGATTTCTATGCAAAATTATAGGTGGTGTTCTCATAGGAACATTCATCTCAATATTAGGAATTTTATCAATATTTAAATGAGATGGGCTAGATCATGTACCTTTGATCGAGGATGGAATAATGGCATACCTTGAGGTTGAGATGGGGATGATGGTGTACCTCCTTCCTCAAATGCGAGAGATGATTTACTCTCAACTTGAGATGCAATAGATTTGTCCCTCCATATTAAATTGCAGTAGATGGTGACCCTCCATATTCACTTGTGGTAGATGGTGTCCCTTTGTAGTCACTTGCAGTGGAGGGTGTGTCTCCAATTGTGGTATTCAAATATTTCTTAACACAATGATTTCACATTAGTTCCCTTTGTGCCACTAATGTGATTTATCTTTTTAATGGTTGAGGTCCTCTTCAATTGGCATGTCTTTGTCAATCATATCCAATTTATTCTTCTCACAATGTTCCCTCATCTATGATACTTTCTTTGCATTATTAGTTTTGGTCTCTTCCTATGTTGGTTTAATCCTTATTCATTTCCTCCCAGCATGATGGATAATTTTATTTTTAGCATGATAAAGAGACAAATATTAGTTCCTAAAAAATGAATCCATACACATAAATGAAATATATATGTCATCCAACCCTTCATACAAAATACTTACAATAATCTTGTAGAAGAGTATTTATAGCATAGAAAAATTTGACATGATTTTTTTTATGGAATTCCTTATCATGGAATGTTGTGATTACAAGATAGGGACAAAATGAAAGCATGGGAAACGCATGTGAATTATTTGAAAAAAATGTTTTGGTAGACATGTATGAAAAATGTGGTACCATAGACAAGCTAGTGAGCTACCTAGCTTGTCCAAGGTAACATGAATTTTTGGATGGAATGCCTTAAAGAAATGTGGTCTTGTGGCATGCCATGATTGCAAGATAGGCAAACAATGGAAGCATAGACAAGGAATGTGAATTGTTTGACAAGCATGTTTTTTTATACATGTATGAAAAATGTGGTACCATAGAAAAGCTAGTGAGCTCAATAGCTATCAATGCGGTAGCATTAACAAGGTAGTGGAATTTTTGAAAAAAATCCTCATAGAAATGGTGTCTCATAGTGATGTACAAGTAATGGGTTTTTTAAAAAAAATCCTCATAGAATTGGGGTCTCATGGTGATGTATGGAATGTTTGGAAAAATGCCTCATAAAAATGGGGTCTCATGGTGATGTCAATGCTAAATAGGGTCTCACAGTGATGTACAGGTAGTGGGTTGTTTAAAAAAATGCCTCATAGAAATGGGGTCTCATGGTGATGTACATCACCATGAGACCCCATTTCTATACATCACCATGAAACCCCATTTCTATGAGGCATTGTTTCAAACAACCCTCTACTTGAACATCACCGTGAGACCCCAGTTATCATTTACAAGCTAATGAGATCACTAGCTTGTCAAAGGTCACATGAATTTTTGGATGGAATGCCTTCAAGAAAAATGGTCTCATGGCATGCCATGATTGCAAGATAGACACAAAATGGAAGCATGGACAAGGCTAGTGAATTTTTTGGAAAGCATGTTTCGGTAGAAATGTATGAAAAATGTGGTATGATAGACAAGCTAGTGAGCTCACTAGCTTTTCAATACAGTAGGATTGACAAGGTAGTGGTCTATTTCGTAGATATGTATGGAAATTTTGGTAGCATAGACAAGGCAATTAGTTGCTTGGTAGAAATATGTGACAAAATGCCTCAATAAGATATGCCTAATGGAATATAATGATTGTATGATATGCACAAAATGGATTTGTTGAAAAGGATCTAGAAAATTTCAAGCATATGCAATTTCTAGGTGTAAAACAAAAATCCACTACATTTTCCAACATCCCCCATGCCTATACCAAAATTAAATCCTAGGAAAATGGTATGCACATTCATAGAAAAGGATTGAGAAATTATGCATTATATTACATACTTGTAACTACTCTCGTATATATGTGTATACAAAATGTGGAAGCATACACAAGGTAGGTCAATTGTTTAGCAAAATGCCTCAAAGAGATGTGGTTTAAAAATGTAATTGGAAAGTGTAAAGAATTGTGCCATATAAAATGTGCCAAGAGGGGCTAAGGTTATAATGACAAAAAAACAATGATGAACATGGAATATGCAAAATAAAGAAATCAAAGCAAGCCTGGAAAATAGAATTAAGGAAAATATAAAAAAAATGTGTAAAGACTTTGCATACCTAAAATATAGATATTTTAATGGAGGAGTTCTACCCAATTATGTAGCCTTTGTTTCTTCTTGAATCAAAATCCTCAACAATTTGAGTTTTTCACAAGCTTTTTTCCTTTTCAATGTTCAAAAAGTATCACTCTTGAATGGAATTGAGACATGAATTGATATATATCAAATTTGATGTGAAAACTATTATTTCACGGAAAGGTGGTGGAAAGTCCATTAAAAGGTAGTAGAATGCAAAAAAATTGCATTAAAACTTCACAAAAGCATCAAAAAGCTTATTTTTATCAAAACAAATGCATAACTAGGATAATATACACTTGAGGTGTGGGTCTAGAGATCATGGGTATTTTGACTTTTTAACCATTTTAGAGCAAGACAAAATATGCTCTTGTTATAACACAGCATGTTTTGTCTTGCTATACACATGGCTACATGTCAACTTCTTCAAAATGTGCTTGCATTATGAAAATTTTGATTTTCTATAGGTTTATTTCCTCTCTCTCTCTATACTTAACCATCCATGCTCCCTTAGCCATCTAGGTATCTCACTTATCCCTAAACACTCTACCCTAGACACTATGCCTTAAACCCTAATCCGTCAACTCTATACTACAAAAATCCTTCATACATCTACCCTTAAACCCTAAACCCTAATCTCTCTCTCTCCCCCTCTCTCTTTCTATCTCTCAATTCTCTCTCTCAACCCTCAACCCTTAAACCCAATACCCTCACCCTCAGCCCTAATCTCTCAAGTCTCTCCCTCCAACCCCCCCTCTCTTAGGTATCTCTCTCTCACTCCCCTATCTCTCTCCCATCCCTATATCTTCCACTCCCTCTATCTCCCTCTCCCTCTCTCTTATGTCTCTCCCTCCCATCCCC
>VDFB02000017.1:36937912-37051711 GCA_007258455.2 Sequoia sempervirens | reverse complement strand
GGATTCCATCATCATAGGGTCTTGGCAAGATCTTTGTGTCTCACCGATAAGGTATGCTTTCAGGGAGACTGGATGCATTCGATGTGGTGTCTAAGCAACTCCGAAGTGTCTCGCCGAAAGAAATTTGAGCTTGATAGGAGCTCCTCGAAGGACAAAGGGGATTCAGCATAATGTATGGCCGACAGCGAGGGGTCATGCTGAAGGAAAAGGGGCCGAGCTTGGGGGAATAAAAGAAACTCAGGGAGACTCCAAATGAAAGGAGGGGCTTCACCATGAGGTATGAGTGACAAATGATGGTCTCCCTGACATGAAAGATGAGCTCGCCAAAGGAAGGACTTCGACATAAAGTCTTGCCAATGTGCTTGGATCATGCCGATAGCAGTGGATTCCCATATGAAGAAGGATATCAGTATGGCTGATAGGAACTCGCCACAACTTCTAGCCAAACAAGTAAATTCTTGCCGAAAACAAGTGATTCCAGTGAGAAAAGAAGAGATCGGTATGAGGTCTCATCGATAGGATGGATTCTTGTTGATAGGAGCTCCGAGCTAGAAAAGGGATAACATCACTGTAATGTCCCACTGACTAGCGACTATCTTGCCAATGATCTATTTTATGGGCTCAGTATGACTTCTCCAGCTCACCAATGCATCTTGTCGACTATCTAATGTCATGTCGATAGTTGCTAAAAGTGATGTAATCACATCGGGGAGACACGATGAGTGTCTCACCGACGTACAATGTTAAGCGAACCACCTTTGAGCACCCGAGATCTTGTGTAGCGTATGACTGACCAATCAAGGGAGCCAAAGAGTGACTCATTGGTCACTTTGACTAGTTGACCACTCCTGCAAAGGAAGATCAACAAAAGGAAAGCAAGATGGATTCACCTTGAGATCGAAAGGGGATCGATTGGTTTGGATGACGGTGTTCAAATCCTACAAGGAGGCCCAATGGTGCTTCCAAAAGACGGTCAACATACAGAGAAGTCTAGAACAGAAAGGAAGCCGAACGAAGAAAGAAACTGTGACTCATAGGGATAGCTATAGTGACTACTGGCAAGGAGGTAGATTAGTATTAATGGTGATATTCTGAGCATTCAAGGCAGCCCTGAGATGGAGTTTAAATATTGACATGAAGACAAGGAGTAAATTTTGTAGATGCAAAAGATCTAAGATCAACCCCGGAATGATCTACCAGAAGATGGACAGCAGGGATTCACTTTGAATGTAACTTTGACTCTCCTCAGAAAGATCTGAGGGCTGACTCTCATGATGCAGATATTTTGCAAAACCTTAAAATAGTAGACAGGGCATTCCTTTGTACATTTTTCTATATATAGGGCATTCTATCCTTTTTGAAAGGGTTAGAACTTTCAAGATTAGAACTTTTAGGGTTAGAGAACTAGTGCTTGTAGAAACAAGGTAGAAGAAGGATATAATACAAACATATGTGATAAAAAAAGTTGATCCTAATTCTTTGTGATGGGACCTTTTTGTCTTCTTAGTTAGAAATTAGATCCAGAATAGACTGTAATGTATTTCTCAGTTTCTTAGTGTAAATGGAAACAATTTGGAGCCACAAATTTTCTATACACTGGTGATTGTGCCAACTTTGTAAGTGTTGCTTATCTATTTTATAGGTAGTAGAAGCAACCAGATTTTAGTCTACTTCATGTTGTGTTTCAGAATGTTGTTTATCTTAAGTCAATCATTTGATTTGTGAAGTCTTCAGGGAATGAAAGGTTATTTGATGTTTTGTTTAAATGGTAACTTGTAATCTATGATTGAAATTAGCACTGAGAATGAATGCAACTATGTTTTAATCACAAGTCAACTTTTTTCTTCAGTTTAGTTTACAGTTCCTTGAAGCTAACAAGTTTGGTTAACCTTGGATGAATCATTGTTCTCTTCTGTTCCAAAACCCGTACCTATCTCTTGTTTATTCTTTAAAAACCCCAATTAGATTAGGTTTTTATTTCATGCTTGACCTTAGAATGATCCAAAAGCTCAACACTAGTAGGCCCCTTGAATATTACTATTACATTGACCAATTGAGCAACATTAGCACAGTTGAGAACCAACTAAAGAGACCTTGGGGGCTAATATATCCATGTGATCATCTTTCTCTTTCAGGAGAAGCAGAGTAGCAATATTTATTTTCATGTTGTTGTGCCATTGGGACCACCAACAGGTCCAAATGGTTTCCTAGCTAGTTTCTTTCAAAAGTGCTAAGGGGTAGTTGTTGGCCCCACGGTTTTTGTTGCACCAAAAGGTCAACCTATTAATTCCTGATACAACCACTAGAGTTAATGGTTCCATGAGAGGTGTTTAAGCCATGTCATGAATCCTAAGGGAATTTTTGACCATCTACCAATAATCTCCCCCTCAATGTTACCTAATGAGATTTGAGCCTAACACCTTTGGCTCTAATACCAATTGTTGGTCTCATGATTTTTTGTTGCACCAAAAGGTCAACCTATTAATTCCCAATAGAACCACCAGAGTTAATAGATCCACAAGAGGTGGTTAATCTATGTCATGAATCCTGAGGGGGCCATTGGCCATGTGCCAATTGTAGTAGGAAAGGATGTTTCAATAGCTATAGAAGACTCTATAAATACTGTAAAAATATTAAAAGAAATTGATAATACATTCGTCTACCTCATACCTAAGAAGGAGAAACTAACTTCCCTTGATGATTTTTGGTCAATATCACTATGTAATACCTTATATAAAATAATGGTTAAGGCTACAACAATTATAATAATATACCTCCTTCCTAAAATAATTTCAAAAGAAAAAACTAGGTGTGTCCTTGGGAGATAAATTTTGGAAGGGATGATAATTGCTCAAGAAGCAACAGACTCTATTCAATAAAAAAAACATATGTTGGTAAAATTGGATATCAGGAAAGCCTATGACCATGTATACTAGAGATTTCTTTGCAAAATTTTGGAGACATTTGGTAAAAAACCAAACATTGGTGGACTGGATGTTCAATTGCATGGCTACCCTAAGGTTTTCGGTCTTCGTAAATGGGTCCCCTAAAGGTTATTTTGAGAGTTCTAGAGGACTGTGACAAGGGTACCCACTCTCCCCCTTTCTCTTCATCATTATGGCGGAAGCATTTGGTAGGTTAGTAATGAAAGCAGTAAAAAATGGTATCCTAAAAGGCATTCAAATCACAAGTAATTTTTGGGTCATCACACATCAACAATTTGTTAATGATACTATGTTATTTGGAACAACAAGGAAGGAGGAAATTCAATTGAAAGTAACCCTAGACAACTATGTTGTAGCATCGGGATAGGAAGAAATAACTATGCCAAATCTGAGGTATATTTATTCAACATGGACCCTCAGAAGGAGCAAGAAATAATCAAAGCTTTCAAGTATAGGAAGGGTTCTCTACCAAGCACTTACCTTGACCTACCTTTGGAAAAGGGATTAAAAGGAAATAAATTATGGGACCCCCTTAAGAAAAATTTCAATAGAAAAATTGCAACATGGAAAGGTAGGTGGTCATCTTGGGTAGGACTTATAACCATGTTGAAAGTAGTCATCTCTGCAATACTGATATATCTACTATCATGTCTAGTTGTACCACTAGGGGTAAATCATAAATTGAATTGAAATATGAGAAAATTATTTTGGCAAGGGATTGCAAAACAAAAAAGATTTCCCTTATAGCATGGGATAAAGTCTCTAAAGAAAAAGTTGCATGAGGGGTACAATTAAGGGATCTACTCAAGAAAAACAAGGCCCCAGGGGCTAGGGTGCCAGCAAGAAGTTGAGTCCACTTTTTGGCCAAAAATTGGAAGTGTTTTTCCTAATTTTCAAAATTTTACACATTTGACCTTAAAATTTGAAGCACTTAGAGATGGAGTCTTTGAAAAAGTTACTGATCATAAAATGTAGTACTCAGAATCTAGTTTCCAAATATGTAATTTATTTCAATACCCAGATTGTACAAATTGAGTTTCAATAGGCATTTCTAAAAACCACTGTTTAAAAGTCACTTTTTTTACCATAACATGCATGTGTACGAAATCCATATTTTGACCTAAATTATTGTATTTTTCTAAATCCTTTTGGGAAAAGATTTTTGACTTACTAAAGCTTGTTCTTGATATATTTTGTAAATTTTTATTGTTTTCTTTTGGTTAAATTTTTATTAGGCATATTTGTCATTTTGAAAAATCATCATGTATGACACGCATAAGATGACCTAAACTTATTATTATTATTATTATAAATTTAAAATAATTTTCTGAAGTTTTTTCTTGTGTAATCCATTCGTCAAAATGTTATGTTGATCAAAAGTTATTAAAATGGTAAAAAACCTTGATATTTAAAGTTTATGGACTAGTTTTATCATAAATCAGTTAAAAAATAGAAAAAATAATCCAATTGTAAAAAAATTATATATTTGGAATCTACATTGTCTTATCTAAAATGTCTTTTAATTTCGTCAAAAAATAATGCAAAAAAAGTTGTCAGCCATATGTCCAAACTCAGTATTTTTCTCTGACATTGTTAGGACCTTCAACGTGCAGGTCAAACTAGGTTGAAGGCCTAGGTTTGGATTCCCAATGCTTTTCCCGAACCAAAATATAAGGTTGAAACCCAACCACAAAGCAAATCCAATTTCATTTTTTTGGAAACGGGATCTCGTTTTCAAAATTTCCAAAAATGGAAATTTTTTTTTAGAAATTTTAAAAATGGGATCTTGTTTGAAAATTTTCCAAAACAAAAATTACCAAAAATGAAAAGTTTTCAAATCAGGGATCCCATTTTGATTTTGAGTTTTTTTTTTGGAAAATTTTCAAAATAGGATCCCATTTTAAAATTTCCAAAACATTTTAAAAATGAGATCCCAATTTTTTAAAAAGTGGGATCCCATTTTTAATTTAGGCTCGAGATCCCATTTTTGCAATGCCAATTTTTTTTTTGGGCTAAGGAAAAAAATTCCACGTTTCATGGACTCAACTTCTTGCACTTACCCACTAAACTAATTTGAATATGTATATGGAGCCAACACAAAATTGGTGAGGATCCTTGAATACAAATACCTAAATGACATTGATGATTTAGGTATCCTAATAGCCAATAATTTACCTCAAGGCTCGAGAACATGGAATTTCATCAGGGAATTTTGCTCTATAATCACTAACTACCTAACATGGGATGTGCATGATGGGAAAACAACATTAATTTGGAAAGATTCTTGGGGAGGTTTCCCCAAATTGGATAGCATCATGATAATGGAGTAGACATGTAGACATCTTACACAAGCTTGGGGGATATATGTTGAGATTATATTCAAGTGTGAAAGAAGGGGTCCAATCTTGGGAGTGGAGAGAACTAAGTTCATTGGGTCTGCCACTTGACAAAGAAGAACAACTACGTGGCATATTGGTAAATAGGGTAATAACAATTAGGGATGGTAGAGATAGAATTGTATGGGCTGTCTTGAAGTCTAGAAACTACAATAAAAAATAAGGATACATAGTTTTGGATAAGGTTGACATAGCCACCACACTACCAACACACATATGTTGGCATAAACTATATCCTCTAAAGGTTAACACTTTCACCTGAGCAGCCCTTCAAAATAGGATCTTAACTTTAGACAATTTTTCAAAAATGGGATGTTATAGTCCATTAAGATGCATCCTATGCAAAAATAGTGAGGAGAACACAAATAACTTGCTTAGTTGTGGCCTCCTTGTACAAGAATGTTGGAGATGGTTGTGCACAAAACTTGGTTGGGTGACTTCCTTCCTAACAATATCCTTGGTTGGCTCAAAGTTTGGTTGTATCTAAAGAGGAATACTATGTTTCATGTCTTTGGGTGGTTAGTCCCATAATTCTCCTATGGGAGTTGTAGAAAGAAAGGAATAGAAGGTTATTCTTCTATGTACATCCAAAATTGGTTTGGAGAAAATTAGTTAAATACTGGTTATTTAATTAATAAAAATATTAATTTCCTCTACTTATAAATAAATTGCAAAATTTATTTATATAGTTCACATTTCTTAATTCCTCTTACCTAAACCACTTTCTTCATGATTTAATTAAATAAACAAATTTAACTAATTTGTTTTATTTGATTAATTCCTTCTCATTAAATTTAAATTTTTAATTTGAATTTTGTCACATTTCTCCATATTTTTCTAACCTTCTTCCACCTCACCATGTGTCACATGAAATGATTATTTCCTAAATTCTAAAATGGGAATTTATCCTCAACAAACTCAAAGACACATGGCTTCTCCTTTCCATTTATTCTTTTCTACACTTGGAAATCTTGTTCTATTAAAGGGGACAACTTCCTTATTTCTCTCTAACCTCCTTGTTTCTCACCGTCAATCTCTCCAGACTAAATCTTGATCGTCCATTTTTTCCAACTCACCTAATGCCTTGGTGAAAGCTATAAGTAGAGGCTCATTTACAACTTTTGATATAGAGAGCTTTACATACAATTACTCTAAAGAAATAATTTTAGCATTTGAGAGCTTAGTTTATATTCTAGTTTAGCATTTGGAGTAGTTTAGCAAGTAAATTAGAATCATGGCTTCTTTGTTGAAAGTGTTTTAGTTTACTTACAACATTTAGAATCATTTTTATAACATCTCCATTAGTTTAATTCATCATTGCATCATTTCATTAGCATTTTTTATACAATAGTTTACCATTTAGCCTATCATTTAGTTCATCATCCAGAAAATTAATCAAATCATGTAGGTGTAGGCATAGTTTCTGCATTCTAGATTTAATGGCTTATCATTTCCTAAGTGTCATCCCAATAATACAGTGCATTACTTAAAATCTGAGAGCACTAACACAAAATCCTTAGGAATAGAGGAAGATGGAATGTCTTTACGGAATCATTTTATCAAATTGTGTTGTTAATTTAGATTTTCTTAGTGTAATGCATTGCATATGTTGTGTGTTTTGATTATTCTAATTCACATATTTTCTCACACTTTTAAATTGGCACCCACCATGGGGCATAGCCCCTTTTATTTTAATATTTTCCTCAAAAGTATGCTTCATAGGTTTGGACGTGAATTTCTCTAGCACAACCACTAATTCTTTCGATGCACTCTAAACATTCTCTAATGCATTCATCGATCGTTTCGGCACAACAAAGGGTTTCTCCAACACATCCATGCCATTCTATGGAACATAAGGGGTTTTTATAATGCATATGCCACTTTCTATAGTGTATTTACTATTTTCTATGGCGCATTAATTTCTTTCTATGACATATCTACCTTTTTAGTGCATTGGCTTACTGTGATGGCACATGTGATTTTCTTTGCAAATTTCTCCCGATTCTAAAAACTAATAAATGTTTTTTGTTGTGCAGGCTTTATAAATGTTGTTAGAGACTCTATTGAAACTCTTAAACATTATCAAAGAAGCATTTATTGCAAACTACTAATGAATTTGATGCAAGGGATGGAGTGATTTATTTCCTTTTGGCTTAATTTAGGAATCTAGACTAATTAGGAAGGAAAGAACACCATGTATGTTGTGTTTTCTGAATGGTAAGCATATTCTCTCCCCTTTACTAGGTGACCAAAAATCTAGACCCATTCATTTTTATTTTATTTTATCCTTAGAGGGCCTGCCTTATGGGAAAAAGTAATCACCCAAGGGAATGACTCAACTAGTAACATGCTAAAGCCAAGTGACTTCCAACTGGGATATAAATGTGGGTACTTGAGGAAAGTTCAAGTAACATGTGGATTTTCTGACAAAAAGGGAAAAAATGGTCTCTTTCCATATGGACAATCCCCCATGAATGGGATTCCCCTACTAGAACCCTTGTTGTAGAAAGGCCACAATCCTTAATCTGTTTGCTAGCACAAGAATGATCATTCTGAAGTTGTCCCATATTTTTGTGGCTTTTAGTAGAGATGAGAAGTATGCCATTGGAGATTCATGGGTACTAATGCTTGGTTGCCCCAAGAAGTGAGTGTTGTGGAGGGGAGCCAGTAGGTCATGCATCTAATCATCTGCTAAAAGTAGGAATAGCTAGAGTAAAATCCAAGTGGGAATTAGGCAAATACAGTCTTACACAGCCTTAGGATTGTACATGCTTGATGTTTTTTCTAAAGTGTTTTTAAAAAAAACCTTACACACTGGAAGTGCCAAAAAAATTTGATTCAAACAAGATCATTTGAAACAAACCATTCTCTAACCATAAACTAGAAAAATTAAATAAAGTGGCAAGAAACTGTTATACTCCCCAATTCAACACATCCACTGCTTATTTTGGTGCATCTACCACTTTTTCTACTGCATAAACCTATTGTTACAACACATTCACCACTTTTTCCATCACATAACTTGCATTATGTGGCATATTTACCATTTACTCTAGCACATCCACTTGAAACTTTGGCGCACTTGAGATATTATATAGTGCATCCACCTAATTCTATAGAACATCCTAACCTTTATGTGGTGCATCCAAGCAATGATATAATGCATCTTCCTTTTAGCACATACGCTGACTGTTACGACGCATCCACCAAATTTATAACTAGGGAGCTGATTTTGACTTCTATCTAAAATTTTGAAACCAGATTTAGGGACCTTTTCCATAGAGAATTTCTTTCCTCATCCCAACATTGTTGTAACCTTGAAAAAACTAGTATTTGTAATTGGAATCCTTTACCTAAACTTTGATCAAACATCTAAAAGTTCCCAACCATGATCAAAATTCCAAATTTGATCATCAAGTTGAGTTTCCCCAATAGGATTTATCATCCTTTATCTAGAAACAACACACTTTACCTCAATTTTAATTACCTTAGTCCCATCAATAGGATTCATTATTCTCTTTGACCTAGGTATTTCTTTGGTACTCCCAAACAATGATCAAAATTTAGCAAATCTTCATCACATGCATGCCCAAAAGAAAAAACTTAAGGATAAGGAATTTGAATATCAAAACATCATGGGTGAACCAAAAGAAAATCCCTCTCACAAAATTCCTCAAAATTAAATAGAAGAAGTAACAGAAGAGGAAATAGAACAAGCAAACCAAGATCCTAAATTTCACAAATTTGTAGAAAAGGTCTTCGAAAAGGATGGAGAAAAATACTTTCTAATGTTAGCAAACCAAGGGGTCAAATTACCAAGTGGTTTTATGTAAAAAGATTGAAGCAAACTCCCAAGAAAATAGAAATTGAAACACCAAATACAAATCAAGTGGCTGCCCTAACACATCAAATGTAGAATCTTCAACAACAATTGCAAGACATGCAAAGGGGGACTATCAAAAGATACTTGCTACAAGATATTTGTCGCTACCCTTTAAATAGGAAGTTAAACATGATACCGTTTCCTCCAAATTGTGACCTCCTAAAATACGACAAAAACAATAGAAAATCTAACCCCATAGATCATGTGTGAGAATTTTTAACCATGAGCCCTGAGTTTTTTCATGAGGACGCATACTTGATGAGACTTTTTCCTCACAACTTGGGAGGCCATTGTATGGAATGGTTTCCAAAATTACAACCAAGCATAAGATCCTTTCAAGAACTTGTAAACAAATTTATCACTCAATATTCATATAACATTTCACATGAAATAACAATGAAGGATCTTTGAAATACCAAACAGAAAAAAGGAGAATCTATTCTCATATTCTTACAAAGGTGGAGAAGGTTATTTGCTCAATACACCCATCCCATACCCAAACAAGAAAAGATGGATATTTTTATTGATAACCTTAAAACTGAAATGAGCTATAGGCTACAATTACAATGTCCCCCAAGCTTTGAGAAGATGGTAGAAAATAGTGTCAAAATTGAAGAAGCTTTAGTCAAAAGAGGGGTTCTGAAAATTCACAATGAAGGATCAAATATTGATAGCTCTTCCAACCATCACAACAACAATGATAAATCTAAATTTTGGACAAGGAATAAAAATTTCAACAATGGCTCCACTAAAACACATAATGCCAAACTGGTCTTTAATCTATTAGGAACCGCAACCAAGACCGATCAAAACACCAATCAAAACATTAATCAAAATGTCAACCAACCCAACAATCAAAATGGCCACAATCACACAAATCTACATTGAGGGAACTTCTTGCAAATAATCTCATAACACCTGACACTTAAGGCTTTGAACCAAAAGTAAAATTGTCATGGTGGAATGATGCTTACTACTGTGAATTTCATCGATGCAAAGGTCATCAAACAAAGTCGCATCCAATTGAAACATAAGATACAAGATTTAATAGATGACAAAATCATACAAATAGAAGGACCCCAAACAAATGTCAATCATAGAGCATTTAAAAATCTTTCACCGAATTATGAAAAAGGGGAGTCCTTGACAACAAAAAAAGGGGAAGAATGTAAACTATGTCCATGATACTGTCATAAATCATTTATCAGCAGTGGAGGATCAAATGAATAAAATTGAAACCAATAACAATTAAGACATTACTGCAGCCAACAATCCAATCTATGACATTCCAATTGAACAAGAACAAGACATCATTACCCTTGAAAATAAAATCAATGACATCAAACTAGATCTAGTTGCAACTGATACTCAAGTCAATTTCATTAAAATTAATGGGAAACAAGATAGCATGCTAGTAAATGCAACCACGAGAGCACAGGACAAATATGTCCTAAAAGGAAGTTCATCTAAAACACTTGTTGCCTCATCCAATAAATATAACGTAGTAGACTAGTTACAAAAGATCCCTGCAAAAATATCAATATTGGAATTGCTCAAGATTTCATCCACCCAAAAAGATATTTTGGAAAAATCCCTAGTGGACACAACAATACCAACAAATTTGGAAATTTGTAAATTTGAAGCCATGATGGGACATTTGATGCACCACATTGCTTATCCTTTTCAGAAAATGATGACACTCTCCTTATTGAAGTCCTAATTCATAAACACCATGTCAAATGCATTCTAATAGACGGAGGAGTTAGCCTGAATATATGTACTTTAAAGCTTGTTTGTGCCTTAAGATTTTCTGAGAATGCAATTTGATTCAAAGAAAAAGATTACAAGGAAAAAAATATGATGATGAAGAAAGATCTTCACAGAGATTGATTGTCTTACCTATTAAAGTAGGACCAATTCAGAAAGATGTAATCTTCCAAGTCTTAGACAACAATTTGACCTACAACATACTATTGGGTCACCCATGGATTCATGAAATGCAAGTGGTCCCATCAACATACCACCAATGCTTGAAATTCCCTTGTGGTGGCCAAGAAATCACCATCTCAATTGATTCAAATAGTCCTCAGTATTGCAACACCCTAAAATCTATCCAAGATATCTTTGTGCACCATAACATAGAAGCTTCTACTTTCATTCCTTCCAATGATCAAAGCTAGTCAAGTCCCTCATCCAAACCATTGGTCATCTCCTCAAATCATGAAGGTCAATCTAGTTTGATGTCTGAACAGTCTAAAAAAAGGGAAGAATTTGTTTCTTCTACATCCTCAAATCATGAAGCCCACTTAAATTCTTTGTTGAAACAATTTGAGAAAAAAATCCAAGTCAAAGATAAAGGTGTGGGTGAATATTTCGTTGAACGATATCTATGTCTTTCACAGTTCTCTTCCCCAAAGTCATATGGATAACCCTCAACATCAACACAATAGACATCACAACTAGTTACACTCTTTGATGGTTGGTTTGTAAAAGAAAGCACCATAGTTGATGAAGCATAACACAATTATGTTCTAAACTAGCTTTATAAAGATGAAGAAGAGTCTCAAACAACAACTGTAAATGTACAAACAACACAATATGGAAAATGATTCACTATTTTGGAAAAGATAGGACACGAGGGAAAAGGCCCTATAGGAAAAAGAAAGGAAGGAATTTTGGAACCCATTCAGACCCTCTTAATCAATCCAAAAGAGAAGAGTGGATTGGGGTATAAAGAGGATACAAAAGAAGAGATGACTCAGAGGGTGGTTGAAAGAATCTTGAAATTATAGGCTAGTGATGATCATGAAACTGATTCCAATGAATATGAGTGGGATTCACTATCAAGAGAGTCTTTTCATAACAAGTATATTAATGTGGTACACAAGTATGGACCCCTACTCAAGGAGGGACAATTTTTAGGTTCTAGAGCATTTGAACTAGGGTCACATCACATTGATTATTCCAGTGAGGACAATTTGACTCAGAGTGAAATAGATAATTCAGAGGAAATTTACCTTATAGACCTTGATTTTTCTATTTGAAAAATCAAAGACACCGCCATCAGGACGCTTACTATCTCTGACCTTAGCCAATCTGTTCATCCCTTACCCCTAGTACTTCTTGAACTCATAGACTAGGACCAAACTGATCCATTTCATCTCCCTACCTTTTCAAATGATGATGCCATCATCAATTTCCTCTATGCCAACAATCCTAACAAATTCCACCCTTGATCATCATAGCAAAGCTTCCATATAGGGGAGTATCAAATCTTCCAACTGCAAAATGAATAATATGGGAAATAGATCTAATGGTGAAATCCATTCAATGCTAGTATTAGATCCAGAAAAAGTAAAAACAAAGAGCCATCAGATAGAAAAAACCTCTCTGAGGCATTGAAGGATGGAAGATTTGATACTCTCTCATAACACTTTTAGGAAAGATCAAAGGTATTGATTGAACCCACACATTCTATCAATATTGGAAACGTGTAGAGATAGTAAAGACTATTCATCTAGAGACATCTTTGATAGACCAAGAAAAACTAAGCTTCCTGAAATTTTTCATAGAAAAACAAATCAACTTGGCTTGGTCATATGCCAACATGCCAGGGATTGATCCAGAACTCATCATGTATCACCTATCTTTACCACCAAAAGTAAAACTAGTCAAACAAAAACTAAGGAAAAGGCATCCACATATTGCCCTATTGGTAAAAGCAGAATTGAAGTTGTTAGACGCAAGATTCATTAGACCCATTGACTATGTTGAGTGGATCTCGAATATTGTACCAATCTCAAAGCCTGATAACAACATTTGTATTTGCATAGATTTTTGAGATCTTAATAAGGCTTGTCCCAAAGGTGATTTTCCTTTACCTAACATAGACATCATAGTGGACTTAACAGCAGGACATGGCATGTTGTCACTTATGTACTATTTTTCTAGTTATAATCAAATCAAGATAGCTCCAGAGGATCAAGATAAGACAACCTTTACATGTCCATGGGGAACATTTTGTTGGAACCTCATGCCATTCAAATTGAAGAATGTGGGAGCTACTTATCAACATGCCATGACAACAATTTTTCATGATATGATGCATACTTTCATGGAAGACTATGTGGATGATCAACTAGCTTAATCATATACCAGAGAAGGACACTTAGAGATCTTAGACAAAATTTTCACTAGATTAGAGAAATTCAATATACGACTGAATCCAAAGTAATGTGTGTTTGGAGTGACTTCAACCAAACTTTTGGGATACATAGTTTCAGGAAAAGGCATTGAGGTAGACCCAAAAAAAGTTAGCCATCATGGAGATGCCACCACCCAAAAACCTCAGTCTTCTATAATATTTGCAAGGGAGGTTCCAATCAATCTAAAGATTTATTTCACAATTAGCAGACAAGACCCATCCTTTTACCCACTTGCTACACAAAGATATTTCTTTTTGATGGGATGAAAAGTGTGAAGCAACCTTCAACCAATTGAAACAATATCTAATGATTCCACATGTTTTAGTACCACTAGCAGAAGGAAATCCACTCTTGTTATACATTGCAACAACTAAGATATCATTGGGAGCCATGTTAACACAAGAGGATTCAACAAGAAAAGAAAGGGAAATTTACTACATCAGTAGGATGCTAAATGGCTATGAGATGAACTATACATCCATTGAAAAGGCTTTCTTGGTAGTAGTGTTTTCCACTCAATAGCTACAACATTACATGCTAATTCATACCATCAAATTAATATCCAAAATAGATCCACTAAAATACTTCCTCAACAAAGCTAACCTAACTAGAAGATTGGCCAAGGGGGTTATGATACTAAGTGAATTTGGCATGATCCAATATGTGGATAGGAAAGCACTAAAAGGATAGGAAATCATAGACCAGCTACCTGAAGCACCTCTCCTATATAATCATTCTTTACATATTGAATTTCCAAACGTTGAAGTTCTCACCTTTGCTGCAAAATAGTGGACATTATACTTTGATGGATCATACGCCCAACATGGATCAGGGGTTGGAATCCTATTTTTCACTCCACAAGGACATACCATACCAAAATCATACATGTTGATGTTCCCTTGTACCAACAACATGGCAGAGTATGAAGCATTAATTAAGATTCACATTAAAACAATTGTAGAATGGAAAATCCTAGAATTGCAAGTATACGAAGATTCCTAGTTGATCATTAACCAAGTCAATGACGATTATCAAACAAAGAACAACAAAATGATGCCCTACAAAAGAATGATGGATGATTTTAAGAAATATTTTATGGATATCAAATTTGAACAGATTCCAAGAGTGGACAATAAAGTTGTGGATGCCATGGCTACTATTACTTCCTTGTTACAAATACTAGAGAAAAGGAGTCGTTATGAGTTCTTGGTGGAACAACTATTTTCCCCTACCTATGATGATACCAAATCTTAAGTTATTTGTCACTTAGTTGATCCCAATACCTCAACATATGGTGAAATTTATGCCTACCTAAAAGATAACATCATTCCACCCAACCTATCTTGAAACCAAAAACAAATTTTCATTTGTTGATCTGCCTGACATACTCTTATCGTGGATGTACTTTACCAATGAGGTCTTGACGAAACTCTCCTCTGATGTATGGAACACAATGATTCTAAAATGACTTTACAAGAAGTTCATGAGGGTGTTTGTGGAACTCATTCAAGCAGTTTAACTGTAGCCAAGAAACTCCTTCATTTAGGATATTACTGGCCAAACATGGAGGAGTTATTTTAGTTTGTCAAGAAATGTCAAAAGTTTCAAATTCATGGCAACCTCATTAATGCACCAGCACAAGAACTTTAACCATTCACTTCAACATGGCCCTTTGGTTAGTGGGGACTAGATCTTGTTGGTAAAATTTATCCATCTTCATCAAATGGACATAAGTTTATAATCACAACCACAAAATATTTCAAAAAGTGGATGGAAGCCATTTTGCTAATCACCATCACAGGAAAGAAAATTTCATCATTCATCCTCAATTACATCATCTGTCGATATGACATCCCTCAATCCATTATCACTAACAATGGAAGACCATTCAAAAATCAAGACATGCAAGAATTGTGTGAAAAGTTCAACATCCAACATCGCTTCTCTATACCATATTACCCTCAGGGAAATGGTCAAACAAAGGCCTCTAAAAAAACTATTTTGAAAATATTGAAGAAAACGCTCAATGATGTTGGACGCAATTGGCACATTCAATTAAACCTTGCTCTATAGGCATACCACACCAGTATTTTCACACCAACAGGAGCCACACCCTACACTCTTGTGTATGGGTCTAAGGCCATTGTACCCATTAAGGTTGAATTACCATCACTTTGGGTTTCATTGAAAGGTATCATCTTTGATGAGGACTACTGGGTATCTAGATTGCAAGAACTAGAACTATTGGATGAACGAAGCGAACATGTAGTGAATCACCTAAAAGCATACCAACAACAGATGTCCAAAAATTATAATCATAAAGTCAAACCCAGAACATTCAAATTGGTGACTTGGTATTGAAGGAAAACCCAAGCAACCAATAGGATAGGGAGAAGAAAGGAAAGTTTGAACCAAATTGGTTGGGCCCCTTTGTCATTGTGTCAGTCTATGGTTTAGGAGCATACTAGCTATCCATGCCAGAAGGGGGCCTAATTGAAGAACCACTAAACAACCTCCATCTCAAGAAATTCTACACATGATTCATCCACTGCATCGATAAAAGTCCTAAAAAAATCTAAAAACATTAGAAAAGGTCTTGAAAAAATGGTCGCCCTAGTGAAAACCTGGTAAATAGGCATCTTGGTGACAACAACAAAAAATTAAAAAATAGAAAATACAAAAAAAATCAAAAAAGAGAATACAAAAAAATCAAAAAAGAGAAAATACAAAAAAATCATAAAAATTTGAAAAAGTGCAACAAAAACAAGTATTGAAAACCTGGCAACAGGCACTACTTGTGATAGGTTGGCTTCTTCCTCTTTTGGAACTTGTCTTGATCATTGGCTCTTCTCTATCACTATTCACATCTACCATTTTGAGCCCCTTATACATATTCTAGTGTGTCAGTCATGTCTTACTTTGGCTTGTCGATCATTGTGCATATCCATAATAAATTGGTTGTTTCCACTGGGGGAAAAATCCATCTTTGAGCTTAAAAGCAACAAATAAATAATGTATAACATGGTACAAACACAATGTTCAATCAAGTGAGCTGTTCAATCAAGTGAGCTACAACAAAATTGATTAAAAACATCTCATTTGGTGATGAGCTTCTGAATCATGGTTGTATCACTTTAACACAAATGTTCAAAATTATTTGCATCATAATTGTTGTTATCATTTCTCGGGAGCAACTCAAGGATGTCAAATATTAGAGAAGCTATGATTGAGAATGATATTTTTCTTTTTTTGTTGTTTGTGAGTTGATCATTAATACTATGTCAATCATCATGGGATGTGCTCTACAAAGTATCACTAATGATATTCTAGATTCGCATAGGAAAATGGTTAAGTCTTGTCTGTTTACGTAAGGAATGCTCAGGTCATCTCAGTCCAATTATACCTAGATGCTTGTGTTAACTTGCACTATCAAACATCATGAAAGTAGTACTTAGGTCATCACAGTTTAAATTTACCATTGATTTTTGTACTCACTTTCAACATTTCAAAAGATGAATGATGATACCAAGCACAATAAATTAGTTACTGGGATGACAACATTGCAAAATGTTGTTAGGTTTGCACGTTTAGGTTGCATTCATACTAGGTGTTGCATTAGTATTTATAGATTTCTCTAAGGCTAGTACAATATTATGAAGTAATGTTATGTCTATCATTAACAAATTGAGTTCATTTGACATTACCAAAAAGATCATTCACATTTAGTTGCCTAGGCATTAGGACTTCATTCATGCATTATCATGTCATTTTTCAAGCATTTATTTTCCATTAGGTCATGTATTTGCATTATGAAAATCCAAAAATAAATGCATTATCATGTCATTTTTCAAGCATTTATTTTCCATTAGTTCATGTATTTGCATTATGAAAATCCAAAAATAAATGCTTTATCATGTCATTTTTCTAGCATTCGTTTTCCATTAGCAAAGCATTGATCATATCATTTTCATCCATATGCACATTTAATCGTATATTGGCATCACAAAATCATCCACAATGAAACATTTCCATTCATCCATTTCATACATTTGCATCAGAAAAATACAAAAACACAGAGTACCATGCATATCATACATCATAATAGAACACATAGAATTATCCATCATTAGTTAATCATTCCATTTATCCATTTATGCATTACGGATATCATTCATCTTTCATATCATACATTTGCATTAGAAAAGTACAAACAACATAACATTTAGCATATTCCATTCATATAATAAAATTCATCATATAAGGCATATGGATATCATTCATAAAGCATCATAGAATCATAACACATGTTGCATCCATAGCATATCATATCACCATCATATAAAACATCACATAACATACATAATAGGAAATTAAATGCATTCATCATGATCAACACATAAGCACATAGGTCAACCATCATCATCGCTGCATATATATATCTCAAAATAATGTCAAATGTATGAGGATATTTGAATATGAAGAGGGTACATCATCAAAAATGGTAGTAAATCATCAAGTATAAAAGTATACATGTTGAAATCACATAAACATCAAGTTTTGGAGCTATGTAGTGCTCCCTCCAGATGGTAATGGCATCTTGGGACCAATACCTCCCTCTCCACTTGATGGACCTGCCCTAGGATCCTATCAATCGCTAGGAAACGGTTGTGTGACACCAATGCTAATAGTACAAGATCAAGACCTGCTAGACCAAGACTATGAGAAACTCTTCCACTACTCGAAAGGAACCACCTCATGATACCAACCTCTGTAGAACTCGGCCCCTTGTGCAATGCGGTGAATCTCCCTTAAATAATCTAATGACCTAGAAGCCTGCTATAATCTCTCAGTGACAGCCTCAACCTACTCTTCCCACCGTCTCAAGGCATCTCTCTCTGTAGTCAACACAGTAACCTAACCCTACACCTATCCATGGGCCTATATGTGCGCAAGCTAGCCCTGCACCTACTGCACCTACTTCCTAGTAGCATCTATCTTAGTCATCAGAATCTATATCTTTCCTTGGGCTTGCAAGAGTTGTGCCTATACGTATGTCAACACCTGTTGTTGTGCCTGCAACTGTCCCTTACCTATGTCAGCAGGCCCTGAAATGTCTGGACCTAAGCCTATAAGGCTGCAATCTACACTTTTTATTGAGAAGGAAATCGTATATGTACATGTTATGTTGCTGCTACCAAGGATCACCTCTTGTGAGGCACTCTAAAATCAAGCACTAGATGACCTCCCCTACCACCATCACCACCTCCATCATCCCCACCTCCATCACCTCGACCATCATCACCACCATCTCCCACCCATCTCCACCACCTCTAGCCCTCCTTCGTCTGGATGGTTTGTCCTAATCATCCTCTAGTGTCGACACTAGCTCATTAGGCCTCAAGATCCTCAAAAATGGATGCCCACCCAAGTACTACAAGTACTCCTCTAACATGTGTCCCTCCACAATCTTTGGATGATAGTCCCAAATCACTATTTGTAATCTATGGTACTCATCACAAGCAACATCATAAGATAAGGGGGGTCCCCGCTCATGAGCATCCTGTTGTCTCCATGCATACATGACATACATAACCATAAACATACAATCTCCCAATTGGTTGGAATCTGTCTGTCTCTAGACATGTCACCGCTATATGCTTCCAAGCCCATGTTTGTAATAGGGTCACACCTACGGATAGACTGACTCAAGTCCAAGATAAATTACCTGATACAAATCATGATATAAATGTGCAAGTATGCATGAACCCCAAGTGAAATGGGTTCCAAACTGAATCATCTACTCTAGTGTTCAACCCCAATTGATAGACAATCCATTGTCCTCTTGTTGAGACATATAAAGCTACCGACAAAACCTACAAGCATGGAAGGAAAAGGGGCATACCTCTCAAACATCTCCTACTAGGGTATCCTGTACCCGCAAATATGATCATCATGGAATATCCAGTGTAATTCATTTGTACCACCCCGCTCAATATGATTGTATGTCACAATGTCACCCATCACGGGATCTACAAGATCCTGTAGACATCCTCTAGCATCAATATCATCTCTTCAGTGGCTAGATGAAAAGTGTTGTGTTTTCCATGCCACCTCTCTACCAGCATAGTCAGTAATCCCTGATTAATCCTAATCTAGGGTATGTCAATTAATGATGATAATCCACATTGTTCAATGATATCTCTATTAGCCAGTGACAGTTGTGGAATCAACTCCCAAGTTCATGGGAATCGCTCTCAAGACTAAAGATTGCCTAAATCACTCTCCTATCATTATAACACATCACAATCAACATATAAATCAATCAACTAAATTAGAAAAACAATCAAACATCACACAATCACTTATCCTATCAATTCAAGTGAGATGTTCATCAAATCTCATGAACATCTATTTTTGATCCTCGCCTATCATGAGGTCAAGACAACATCATCATTATTGAATCTCACCTATCATGAGATCAATAAATCATCTAATCTATCATCAATAATGAATCATTGGCTAACGCGATTAAACATCATCAAAATCAAGGAGAAAAATAAAAAATCTTCAATTCTATCTTAGATGCAACATAACAATGCTTCATTGCACCAAAAGGGAAGATGTGCCACCAAATTGGCTGGATGCATTGTTACAATCTATCAATTCATTGTTTCACATAAGGCGTCAAAGAATTATCTCAATGTGCTAGACAATTGCTTCAATGTGCCACTTTATTATATGTGCTAGAGAATTCCTCAGAAACACTAAAACTACAGTCCTATGTGCCATTTCTTCAGACACGCTACCTAATATTATTATGACGCCCTAAAAATTTTAACCTATGCACCAAAACATGGATGCACCATTGTATACTTTTGATGCATTGAAACATCTATCCTATGAGCTAAAACTCTAGGTGAATGCATTGAAGAATCTAACCTATGCGCCACAAAAGATTTTGCATGTGCTGAAAGAATGAATTTTGCATGTGCTGAAAGAATGAAGATTAAATTTTCAAAATTAAAATTGCAAGAAGATTAAATTTCAAAATTAAAATTGTAGGAAAAATGATTTAAAATTTGCAAGGAAAGTTTTCAAAATGCATACTAGAGGTATCTATGTCATTGGTCGGTTATGACGCTACACCCGCTTGAATCAATGAGTCTCATAAGGGATCACCAACTTTGCTCAAATGCTGAAGGTTGCTCTCTCACTCCACAATTTTAAAAAATCAAAAGTGCGCAAATGAATCCTCATTTCACTTTTTACCTCTTAAAAAGGGTAATTAAGAGTGTGATTTTGGTGGGATATTTTAAATTTTTATAAGGATCAATTAATCAAAGGGCAGCTCATTTCTTCCATATAGGGAGATAAATCATTGGAATATCACCAAATCAACATTTCATCATTAACATCACCACAAACCATTGGAAATTTTCAAAAAACATCAAAAATATTTAAATCATAAGAAATTCCTCGATTTATCTCCTGAGGGGGCATACATTCGTTATCTTCTGAAAATCACTATCTGGGGCATTGTCAAAATTTTAACAACACTGGAAAATTTTTCTTTGAAGTAATGTGTAAACACATCACTTCAAAGAGGGTCAAAATGTATACATCCAAAATTGGTTTGGAGAAAATTAATTAAATATTGGTTATTTAAATAATAATAATCTTCATTTCCTCTACTTATAAATAAATTGTAAAATTTATTTATATAGTTTGTATTTCTTAATTCCTCCTACCTAAAACACTTTCTTTGTGATTTAATTAAATAAACAAATTTAACTAATTTATTTTATTTGATTAATTCCTTCTCATTAAATTTGAATTTTGTCACATTTCTCCATATTTTTCTAACCTCCTTCCACCTCACCTTCCATCTCACCATGTATCACATGAAATGATTATTTCCTAATTTCTAAAATGGCTATTTATCCTCAACAATCTAAACAAACTCAAAGACACATGGCTTCTCCTTTCCATTTATTTTTTTCTACACTTGGCAAGCTTGTTCTATTAAAGGGGACAACTTCCTTATTTCTCTCTAGCCTCCTTGTTTCTCATCGTCGATCTCTCCAAACTAAATCCTAATCATCCATTGTTTCCAACTCATCTAATACCTTGGTGAAATCTATAAATAGATGCTCATTTACAGCTTTTGATATAGAGAGCTTTGTATAAAATTACTCTGCAAAAATCATTTTAGCATTTGAGAGCTTAGTTTACATTCTAGTTTAGCAAGTAAATTAAAGAATCATGGCTTCTTTTTTAGATGTAACTTAGTTTACTTACAACATTTAGAATCATTTTTATAGCATCTCCATTAGTTTAATTCATCATTGCATCATTTCACTAGTATTTTGCATACAACAATTTACCATTTAGCCTATTAGTTAGTTCATCATCCAACAAATTAATCAAATAATGTAGGTGTAGGCATAGTTTTTTCATTCTATAATTAATGGCTTCTCATTTCCTAAATCTCATCCCAGTAATTCAATGTATTACTTAAAATCCAAGAGCACTAATATAGGATCCTTAGGAATAGAGGAAGATGGAATGTCTTCAAGGAATCGTTTTATCAAATTGTGTCATTAATTTAGATTTCCTTAATGCGATACATTGCATTTATTGTGTATTTTGATTATTCTAATTCACATATTTTCTCACACACAATCCTAATAAAAATAAATGAACCTTCCTTCCTTAATAAGCTAGAAGTGATAATCGTGGAAGTAACAAATAGCATAATCATTTTCCAAAAACATCAACAATTCTTCTTTACAAACTAGGACTCTAGTATGAGACAAGTTTAGTTTGGTCTGTACATCCCACCTCTGACTAGAGTTGGTGGTCAATCCACACAATCACTTAGGAAGGAGGTAGAATGGATCCCTCCTAAACCTAGTTGGTATAAGCTAAACTTTGATGGAGAAACTAGGGTAAATATGGGAGTGTCAAGTGTTGGCT
Source organism: Sequoia sempervirens (assembly GCA_007258455.2). Classification (NCBI taxonomy): domain Eukaryota; kingdom Viridiplantae; phylum Streptophyta; class Pinopsida; order Cupressales; family Cupressaceae; genus Sequoia; species Sequoia sempervirens. The sequence goes on along the minus strand of VDFB02000017.1, from coordinate 37,029,306 downwards.
ACATTTTAAGGGACTTAGAAGGTTTCATGATTGGAGAGCTATCAAAGCCTTTACCCAAGGGAACAAAAAATGAAGTGGAATTCCATGCACTATTGTACGCCTACAACTTTGCCAAAACTCAAATTTAGAGATGTTGAGATAGAAGGGGAATTGATGTTGGTGATTAATGCTATGAGGGCGAAGAAAATACAAAAGTGGAAGTTGCAAGCCCTTCTAGATAATACAATAAGTGAATTAGAGAGGCTAAGCAACTTCACCATTTGTCACATCTACAGAGAGGCAAATAAAGATGCAAATGTGTTAGCAAACACTAGGTGGATGGACTGAATTAGAGGGTCATGGGAGTGATCTCCAAATAAAAATCTTAGCTATCCTAACTATAACCATCCTAGGAAAATCATGGGGAACAATGAAAGAGATAATGGAATAGACACACAATCATGTTGAGGTAGGCATCCATATGGAATGGACACCAGAAGAGATAAAAGTATAATGATGTGATTGGCAATTTACAAAGACATTTAAACTATTGGTGGCATGGAAGGTTGCTAATGGATTGCCATTTCAAAGTGTCCAACATGCTATGCCAAGTGACAATTATAATCACACCATAGAATTGCTAGAGAACATTATATTATCATCCTACACACCTAAATTTCAAACTAACAAGTCTCTTCTAATATGTGGCTTCAACTCCCAAGGGGATTTTCAAACGGAGTTAGAAGTCGGTGTCCATCAAAAGCATATTTATTTAGATCCAAGGGCATTCATTAATGTGTCCCTTGAAATACAATCAACGTCTCTGGGATGTTAATCACAAAACAATACTAAGTAAAGCCTCAAAGGTACGAATGTATTACTAACAATAAATGGTCCTGAGAGGAGTAACTCTCATTTGTGTGAGGGCATTATATCTAGTGAGGTGTTCAAGCGGTAGCAACACAAAGGCTAGTGAAAAGACAAAGTTAGGCTCTCACTCATGGACACCTCAATACAAATGATTGGATAAATAAGGAAAATGGCCTTTTGGGCATAATCATAGAAAAGAGTTTAAGTTTGTCTTCACTTTCAACAGTGGTCTGGAGTTGTAGGTCATGAAGTTGATTATAGGCAAAGAATTCATGGAGGTGAGTGAGAAATAGGATGAATTTAGGTATCACTTTGTGATTTGTAGCTACTTTTCTAGACTTGCAAGTGTTCAAGGGAAGGACTCTAGGTATGATAAGGATGCTTATCAAAGCTGATTTTTTTGGGTGGGGTGGCAGATGTAATTGTTATGGTGCATTTGAGAGAAGGGATACCTCAGTTAGGGGATCTACACCTCCTTTTCTCTCTTGGAGTAGTGGTAAAATGCTATTGTTTCTTACTAGAAATATCTAGACTGACACTTGAATGACAAAAAATGTGGGCTGAGAGGGGTGCAAGTTTTCTCAATAAATTCTTGACCTTGGAGCCGACTCGTGGTTGGGTTGAATGCATGAATTTGTTGATTTCCTGCAAACAATCCTAGACAAATAAAGAGATTTAATATTGATGACTTCAATTTTTGAATTTTTTGACTCCTTGAGCATAGGCTGAAGATCGATATTTTAGGGATTCTCAAAGCTCGTCAGTGGCTAGGTAAATTTGACAATCAAGCTAGTTTGTTGTAGGGAAATAGACATGGGGTGATTTTTTAATGTAAGATCAAATAATTAGAAATATGGAATGAAATGTAAGAGGATTTGCGGCTAGGGAATAACACTAAGTTAGAAATTTAGACCTAAAGTGGTCACGAAATCAATGTAACATTGAGATCCTATGTGGTCATATTCACTAGATGGAAAACACTTGGGTTGTGGAGGTAACATAATGCTTGTAAATCTCTCATTTTTGAATTAATACAATTATCAACTTACAAATAAAAAAAGGGTCCTCTTATTTTTATTTACTAAAAATAAGTCATGTCTATAATAATTGGTTTGTTAATTTAATTTAATCAAATTTAGTGCTTTAAGTATATGACCAAAATTAATATTTTTATATTAAAATGAAATTTAAAAAAAAAATCTTAATGAAATGTCTAATAATATTTTTATATAATGTTATTTTATAAATCTAAATTGTACACTTATAAAATCAATATATTAACATTTTCATAATTTTAATAATTAATATTAATTGTCATTTATTTATTTGACAATTACGACAGGATTTAATTTTCCAAACTACTATCGAAAATGCAAAAATTTATGTTTTCTCCAATAGCTACAAAATCTAGGATTTCTTCAAAGGTCGTAGCTTCACTTGATGGACATCCATCGGTGGTTGGTCTCCTGAAGGTGGATGCCAATGCCATGGTTTCGCAGAAAGTTTCTAAAGGTCTGTTGGATGCCTCAAAAAAGGACATGGCCGCCTCGATCAAATTTGAATCTCTTTCCAGCAGTAGGAAGGCCACAACGCCATCTCCTCCTTACCATAATTTCCCACTGTTAGGCGTGAAGGATGGTGTTGGAGTGTCAGCGGAGGATTTAAAGCCAGAGGGCTTCTACATGGAAGGGAGCAAAGGCCTGGGCATGTGTTCCCATGGTCAAAATTTCAAAGTTTCTCTATGCAGGAGCAGAAAGTATGGTGTCAGGAATCCTTCGAGCCTGGATCAAAACCCTAATAAGAGTTCTAGCAACGATGGTGCAAAGAGACCAAAAAACAATAGAAATCTCAACATTGATAGTGACTGGGGAGGACCCATTCAAGCCATTGGCAAGCCTATCGATCTTAGCTTAGATGGGGATATCAAATCAGAAATTGCAGAAAATCAAGACTATTTTGCGGTGCACAGGCTTATCTATAGGTTTGGGCGCCTATGACCAAGCCTTCCTGAACTCCATCATTGGATCACTAAATCATGGCAACTAGCTCTTAAGGATGATCTCAAAATTTACCCTTGCACTGGGGGTTTTTTCATCAAGGCATTTGATGAGGAGGAGGATCGAAATACTATCTTGCGCAATACATGGGCTTGGGGCCAACACCTTCTGCTTACCAAACCATGGCACCCCAATTTCAATCCATCAACAAAGGCCTTCAATTTCAAACCTGTTTGGGTGTGTCTTCCAAATCTCCTACTCCACTTCTAGTGTGATGTCGGCTTTAAAGCAATTGGGGATGCATTGGGGAAACACTAGGCAATTGACAAGGAATCAACAGATTTCATGCACACAACATATGCTTGGACTCTCGTTGATTGGGATGCTTCAAGGGATCTACCAGTAGAGATAACCCTTAGGTTGGATGGTCAGTGTTGGGTTCAACAACTAGACTATGAAGGCATCCCTTTTAGATGTTGGAGGTGCTTCAACATTGGTCACCTTGCTGCACATTATCCTCACTACAAAGCAATGGTTTCATGCACTGCCACATGGTGGAAGGATGCTACTCTAGAGCACTATGCAGTTGCTTCAAATTCCCCTCAATAAAATGAGATTCATAGTGATGGTTTAGAGGCACATCAAATGTCACCTCCCAATTCAGTGGACACTTCAGCTCCTGGGATAAATCTAAAGGATGTCACTTCATCCGACAGCATGCCACACTCATGTGTAAGTAGGGATTCTATCTCTTCCCCTACAACACCAAAAAATCCTCAACAATCCAAAGAAGATAACAATGAAGCTTGGGTGGAGGTAAAAAAGGAAAAGAAGAAATTTTGCAATAGTTTGGTTGCCCATAACAAATGCAATGTAAAATTTTCCCAAGAACTAGGGGTTGCTAGCAATTTTGAGGATAGAGGAAAATTGAGGGTTGCTAGAAATGAGGAAAGGGGGAAACTTGTAAATGGTGTGTGAGGCCTATTGACAAGCTTCTTATGCCAAAGATGTCAAAATGTAATTTTTTTTTTGAAAATCAATAAAATGGGTGCTACCCCTTGGCAATTATTTACTCATATATATATATATATATATATATATATATATATATATATATATATATATATATATATATATATATATATATATATTAATTGTCATATATACATGATTATGTAAATTTTTTAATGTTTAATTTTTAATTTGTATTTTTTAATATATTAATAACTGTTCATTATTTTTTACTTTATAAAAATACATCTTTAGACATTATTTATATTTTTAATAATATTATCAATACTAAAATTAAAAATTCAATAACTAATTATCTTTCTGTTTTCCATCAAATGGAAACTGGTGCGAGTAGGTGCAGGAGCAAGAGTAGGCATAGGTGGGAAAAGTAGGTGGAGGATGAATGGTCGATGCAAAAATTTAGAAAGCATGTTGTTGTGGTAGGCAAGAAGATACCACTAGATAAGGAGTGGATCGCAGATAAGAACAATCAACAACTTCATGAGTTCAGAGAGAGGAATGGGATTTCAAGTAGGGAGAAGAGGTATGTTAATGATGCAATGCACAAGCATCCTCTCATTATGATTGCAGCAAATGAGATCCCTCCCATATCTCAAAATGGAGGATATTTTGATTTACGTTAAGGAAGGTGGCATCCTACCATACATCCACGTAAGTGGAAAGAAGACTCTTGGTCAAGAAAAGGTGAGGGAAGAGAGAGGGATCGCTTGCAAGAAAATCACTAGCATGGAGAATTCAAAGGTGAGAGCACAGAGGAGACCCAAAGATCTGGTAAGGCAATAATAGTAAGGGATCAGTTATTGTGATTGATCTTTGGAAAACTCAAGGAGTGAGGTTTGTTCATGGAGTGGTATGGCAGTGATTGTGATTATGAAAGAATGAAGGATTGGTGGAAAGTTAATTGGGTTGAGGAGTTGAAGGTAAGAAGCTTTCCAAACAAGTTTTTTTCTAATTGAATGTGCTTCATTGGAGGTAAAAGAAGAAACCAAGGGGGAGGTCACTCTAATGATGGTAGGAAACAAATTTTACATCAAGGATTGGATGAACAACTTTAATCTACTCTGTCACAACATGGGGAGGAGGTAGATCTAGCTAAAGTTTCCTAAATGTCCAATAGAATATTGGGAGAGCTTGATTTAGGAGGAATTAGGGAATGATTTGGGGGACACTATGTGTGTTGAAGAATGGTTAGTGCATGGTGATGAGGGCACCTTTTTAGGATTTGTGTGGAATTCCCATGAAAGACCACTAACTAGGAGGCTCAGTAAATTATTAGCATGGAAGTTGTTGGTGGCAGAAAGTAGTGCAAGATAAGGCCCCAAAAGGAGAAATTCTAAGATCTCTAGGTGTGAGGTCAATCGTGTGTAGCCAAGGAGGAAGGTCTTGTTCAAACAAAGGTTAGAAAGGAATGAAAGAAGGTACTATTGAAGGGATAATTCTCATGCCCTCCTAATAAGTTGGCAAAGGTGTCAACATTTCAAGTTTAGAGGGTGGTATCTCTGAAGGAGGTGGTCCAAGAGGTAGATACAAATTAGTTAGATAAAGCTTTAGTTGTAGTGGCTAGGGAGGTGCCTTTGATGGAAGAGATGGTAAAGGAGGGAGTGTTGGTTCAATTAGAGCATGAGGTGGTCATAGAAGTAGAGAAGGTGCCTTTGCTAGGGGAAATAGTGGAGGATGATCTAGACCCTCTATTTGAAGTAGGAAATGAGCTATTAGAACTAGAAAGAGCAAAGGAGAAAGGTGTGTCTATGACAGAAGCTTCTTTATTGGAGTCAAGGGAAGGGGTCAAGTTGGAAGAAGATATGATGGTACTTCTAAACTAAGCAGAGGTAGTTTCATTGGAGGATGAAGAGGAAAGGGAATGAAAATATGCTAAGAGGGAGAGGAGATTGTAGAGGGGAGAATGAAAAGCTTGCATAAAGATGATGGACCCCCATAGGAAGTCCCTAGAATGTGGAAAAGGTAACAAATTGGAGAGGAAATCCAACCAAGAGAAGCGCTCCTAGGATGGCGAAGAAAAGGGACAACATAAGCTAACCATGATGCTAAGATCAGGGAAGGATGCTACTAGAAGATTCAAGGAGGATGGGAAAGGTTTTGAGAGAAATCAATAACACTCTAATAGCCCTAATTCCCAAGAAAGAGAAGCCCTCTTCCCTGGATGAATTCAGGATGATCTCTCTTTGCAACATAATATATATCATGTCAAAGGCAACAAAAAAAGGTTGAAGAAGACACTCTCATCTATTATTTCAGATGAATAGACAGGTTTTGTTCTAGGCAGATTTATTCTAGATGGTGTGATAATAGCATAGGCAGTAATTCATTCAATTCAAAAGATGAAGAAGGAAAGTATGTTAATCAAATAAGATATCAAGAAGGCTTATGACTATTTAGATTGGTGGTTTTTATTCAAATTTTTGGAAGCTTTTGGCTTTCATAAGTAGTGGCTGGATTGGTTGTTTAATTGTGTTGCCACTAAAAGATTTTTAGTTCTTATAAATGGCTCCCCAAAAAATTTCTTCGAGGTATCTAGGGGGCTTAGGAAATGCAACCCATCATCCCCATTCTTATTCATCATTATGGCATAAGCACTTGGAAGATCGTTAAGTAGGGAAAATCAAGAATGGAAGCTCATAAGAATTTGGGTAACAAATAATGTTCTTCCAATAACACATTAGCAATTCAAAAATGATACAATGTTGTTTGGAAAAGCACGTAGAAGAGAGGCACTTAATTTCAAAACAATGCTAGAAAATTATACAAATGCTTCAGAAAAAAATGTCAGTAAAGAAAAATTTGGGATTTTATTTTTTAATACAAAGCCTAGCTTGGAAAATCAGATCATGACTTTTTCCTTTAAGTGAGGTAGTCTTCCTTGCAATTATCTTGGTAAACTATGGGATCCTCTAGCATAAAAGGTGGGAAGTAGGATGCCATTAGTGAAGGGGTGATGACTCTCTTTGGCTAGAAAAATCAGAATGTTGAAAGCATTGCCAATCTATCTGATATTTTGTTTGGATTTACTGTCTGGGGAAAACAAGTGCATCAATTAGAAAATGATTTTTTTCCAAGGAAACTTAGAGCAACAAAATATTCCTCTCGTTTCCTAGGACAAGATCTGCTTGAATCAAAACAAGATAGTGTGGTGCGGTTAAAGTGTTTGTTAAAGCAAAACAAGGTGCTAGGCACAAAATAGGTTTGGAAAAATTATACTCCCAAACTTGAAATGGGTCAAGATTTTACAAAACAAGCACTTGGATGAGGGGGCAATGTGCATCTTGAACTCAAGGACAATCTCTCAAGGCTCAAGAATTTGGAACTTCATCAGGTAATGGCAGTCCATCATCTTGGACTACCTCACTTGGAATATCAATGATAGGAGGTCTACCCTTTTTTGGGAGAATTCATGGGGAGGTTTAAATGCTTGGATGAAAGGGCATATTTGGCTCAAATAAATCATATAACCTACCAAAATTGAGGCATTCATGTTCAATATTATATTCAAATATCAAAGAAGGATGGTGTAGCTTAGTGGTCTTGGAAGGATGTGAGGTCGCTAGGTATCTTAGAAGATTTGGTTGAGTTGTTCAAATTTGTTATGGAAGACAAGATAATTCACATCAAGGATGTTTGTGATAGACTAGTTTAGAATGGTTCTCAAAATGGACAGTATAATGCAAAGGATGGTTATAGGATTTTGGCTAAGAATGAAGAGATAACAATAGATTTTCCAATCAAGTTTTTTGGGAACAACATTTATCTTCCCAAGGTTGAAGCCTTTGCTTGGGCTACATTGTAAAATAAAATCTTGATAACAAATAAGTTCAGGAAATTGAGTTTTGAAGGGCCCTCTTGGTGTGTGCTTCGTAGAAAGGAGGAAGAAAAAAATAATCATTCACTTCTTGGTTTCCCATTTGCTTCCAAATTTTGGTAGTGGTTGTGGGAAAAAATGAGTTTGAAGAGTGTGCTTCCTAATGATATTTTAAGATTGTTTCAGTTTTGGCCCTTGCTATATAAATCAACGTTGTTTTCAAGTTTATGGTAGTTAAGTCTATCTTTTCTCCTTTGGGAATTGTGGAAGAAAAGGAATAGAAGGGTGTTCCAAGGGAAATAAATGGAGTTACTCTCTTTCCTCAACAAAGTCAAGGAAATGATGATGGAAGTGGAAAATAACAGGGTGTCTAGGAAAAATCCTTTCAAAGCATCATAAAGAGGGTGTTAGTTGTGTGGGCTCGTTTACCTTCACCTTCTTTTAGTTGGTTGCAATAAATATTTAATCTATTCAATTTGAGTGTTAGATTTAGCACCGCTAAAGATGGTGCTAAATCCTCTACGTGGCTAACCAATTTTCTTTTCAGATGGTTCAACATTGGCATCTCAATCATATCTTGGGAAGGTATGGGTGCCAAGCATGTGATGGTTCATCCAAGGTTTTTTCACATCTTTTCCAAAATAAAAATCCTTTGAAAAGAGGTTTGTTGTTTTTACCACATTTGGATATCGTCTCAAGCATGGGAAAGGCTTCAATGTATGTACGTGGGTCTAGGGATCATAATGACCTTAATAGCTCTCACACTTTCTGGGTCATTAAATGGGCCTTGGGCCTCCCTTCTACATTGCATTTCTAGAACCCCTATCAAGCTAACAAGCAATAAGAACCAATTGGCCTTCCTAGGTCAGATTACAGATCATTGATTGAAAATGGTTTTCACAACACAAGATCCTCTAGCTCTCAAAGCTATTAAACTCATCCTTGATTGATAATTTATGGTGTCTAAAGAGTGGTATCAGGTGAACACAGATGTTTCCTATTGTTTCATGGTGGCATATTCGATTTACACTATTTGAAAGACTGTGTGCTTGAAATGGCTAGGGCAATAATTAAAAAAAACCTATTAGGTGATCTAAAGGAGGTCAAGCTATAGTCGCTTAGCTTGGTGTGCGTATTCCTTGGTTGAAGGAAATTGGAAGGAACATGGAGCAAAGAGTTAAACACTTGTTCCTTCTGGATTTGGAAGGTGCAACTTTATGGGAGCATCATGATCGCACGATTCAAGGTGCCAATATTCTAAAGAAGTTACTTCTTCTTGAAATCACCTAGAACTTTAATTGGGTGCTAGATTTCTCACCTATGTTCAAATCTTGGAAGAAGCTTAAGGTAGCAATTGGGCTCCTTTTTGTCAATTTTGGGTTTGGATCTCTTTACTCTCTTCATAGTCAAAGCTTATGATGTATGTGATAGTGCCTAGTAAGGTTTTTTGGGCTTGCTATCAAATGGCTTTGTGTTGTTGGAAAGGATACATTTATGTTAGTTGGGGTTGGGGTTGTCATGGCTTTGCATATGTTCCTCGCCCCCTTTTTTGGCTAGTGAGTGTGCCTCTCAAAGTAAGCTTGTTGGTAAATATGGACCCTACACAGTTGTCTATTCTGTAAATGGGGTTCTATGAGGCAGAGGGTAGGGTTTGTGTTAGGGCATATTGTTGCAGCTGTATTTTGATGTTAGGAGTGAATGCAACTCTAAAGCCTTTGGGGATCTACGATGTACACTTTTGAAGATCAATAAAATTAATAGCTACATACCAAAAAATACTAAAATTAAAAATTCAAAGAAACATGTTATTTATTTAAATTACATTTATTTATTTGAGCTAAATTGGTATTCTTAATTAAAAATTTAAATTTTTTAAATATAATTTTTTTAATGAGAATTAATAAATTCTTTTAACAATTTTTTTTTAAATTGTTTTATAATATATTTAGATAATATTATTTTATATATTTAAAATATATAATTATAAAATTAATTTAGTTTGTATTATAATAATATTATTATAACACATTAAAAAATGAAATAAACATACTATATTTATTATTTGGTTATATGCAAGATCATGATGAGCCAAAAAGTGGCAATAACAAAAAACGTGTTTTTACTTCGTCAAAATCATGAAATACAAAGTTGACTTTTTGTATGGATTGGATAAAATTTGATTTTGGTTTGGAAATATCAAACCAAAATGGATATATGTTTCCCACAAGTATTTTTGTTCATTTCATGTTTTCAAAATGAATATCTATTTTGCAAGCCAAAAGGTATTTGTTTTGACTTGTTTTTTTTAAAAGAAAACAAATATTTGTTTTGTAATAAAAAAGGATATTCGTTTTGACTCTTTTTTGAAAGAAAAATGAATATCCATTTCCTATTGTGTAAGAGGGAAATTGGGAACGATGCAAATGATCAGATTGGTGAATTAGAAACTAATCTAAACAACAAAATGCTAATGATTCATGCCCATTACTCACAAAATGTAACTACAAAAACAATGAATTCATAAAAGTAACCAAAAGAGACATACATAAAATGAATTCAAGAAACATAGTGTTACCATCCCGTGTCAGAGTGTGTTCCGGAAGATGTTGGGTTGTTCATATCAATGTGAAGTCTTTGTTGTGTGTGTGAAAGCTTGAAGAATGTGTGTGTGTTGATCGAAGATGTGTGTTGAAGCTTTGTCCAATGTTGATTAAGATCTTGGCATTACTTCATTGTGTAAAATAGGTTGATTCTCCGATCATTTTTTGAGAGGAAAGAGGTTTTTTATATAGAATTTGTCATTCGAAATGAATTATCTTGATCACACAGTAGAATATCTTGATCGATGTTCAAAAGATGTTGAGAGGAAATAGATAGGAATAATTTGTGCAAATTGATTATGTAATTAGTGTGATTGAAGAAATCATTTTGAGTGTTCAGTGGGATTGACGGAATACATTGAATAATCTGTGGAATTGAAGAAATTATGTGGAGTAATCTATGAAATTGATGAAATTAATGTGAGCCTTCAATGGGATTAAAGAATAGATTGATTTGTTAGGAAGCGGATTAACCAATCGATGGTTCGTAATTTGCTCAATTATGAAAGTGGGTGAGGATAATTAATTGATTTAATTAATTAATCTTTTTTTTACTCTTGCAAACAAAGTTGTATTTGTTTTATTTGATTTTTGATGATGTTTTGAATAGTTTATATAATCATTCAAATTTGGGGGAAAGTGACAGTTGAATTATTATGTTTCAATAATTTAATTGATTTAGGGGAATAAACTGAATTAGCAACATAATTAAATAATTGATTTTATTTAATTAATCAGGAGGAATAAAAATAGATTAGGACTTTATTAAATAAACAAAATTTATTTAATTGGTCAAAAATGATAAAAATGAATTAATTAAATAATGTATAATTATTCAATTAATAGAGGAAATTAGGGTTTTTGGTGCTTTTGATGTGAAATGCAATGATATTTGGTGATAATGTTGTCGATGATGTGAAAATGTCATTTAAGGTGTGTGATAAGTGTTAGGTCAATTTTGCATGTCAACACCTATAAGTATTTTCATCAATTATATGTTTTCAAAACATATATCCATTTTGAAAAGTAAAACAGAAAAAGAAAAATGGATAGCTATTTTGAAAAGCTCAAAAAAGCACACTTTAGTAAAATGGGGATAACTTTTGCATTACTTATTGAAATTTTGATTTTTTATAGGCGTTGGAAAGGCAATTCAAAGATCTACACAATGGATAACATATTTTTGATATATTATGAACCAAAAAATTAATTACAATTATTTAAAGTTCCTCCTTAATTTAAAAAATTTAAATATTCATAATTATTGTATACAATCTTTTTTTGTGTTTTTTTTGCAATAATCATCCCAAAAGACTTGAAATAATAAAGTAATAAATGGGGGATGACCCCGCAACGCAGCAGTAAGCTACGAGCCTTCCACAAGGGAGGTCTTGGGTTTGAGTTTGCTTGAGCCCGTGTGCCTGATGCAGGAAGTTTGGAGGAAAAATCAGCAGCGGACGTAGTTGGTGCTGGGAGGATACATGACCGAATGATATAACTGAGTTGCGGGCATCAGAAGATGGCATGGAGTATCCACAGGTGGAGGTGTATGGTGAAACGAAGTTCGGCGGAGGAGAGCCAAGGTGACGGGAGGAAGATCGGCGAAGGAGAGCCAGGGAGATGGGAGGAAGGGCGACGGGAGAAAAAAAGAATGACGGTGGAAAAAGAATGGCGGAAGGGAGAGGCAGTCGGGAGTGAAGAGAACGGAGGAAGAAAGGGTGACGGAAGAGAGGAGAATGGGAGAAGGGAGAGGTAGATGGGAGGAAGAAGCACAAAGGAAGGGGAGCGGCAGACGAAGGGAGTCAATGAAGAAAGGAGAACGGAGGATGAGGCAGACGGAGGACGGGAGTCGAGGATGAACGGAGAAAGGGAGAATGGAGGATGGGGGAAGAAGAACGGAGGAAGGAAGAGGCAGATAGAGGAAGGGAGAAGGGGGAAAGGAGGAGGGGGGTGAGAAGAAGAGATGGAGGAAGAAGGAAGACGGAGGAGGCACCAGAGGAAGGCAAAAAGAAAGAGAGAAGGTGGAGGAGCTGGAGAGAAAGGAGGATGGAGATCAGAGGTGATAGGAGAAGAGAGGGGGCACGGGGTGTCGTAGAGGAAGCGCGAGGAGGAAGGATGGAAATTGGGGATGGGGTCCCCCATTGTGACCCCACTAGTTCATAGCTTCAGTCAAAAGCGTTCATCGACCAAAAAAAAAATAAAGAAGTAATAAATAATGAAACATTTATATTTTTGTACTAAGGAGAGTAAATTTTTTTCATAAATCATCATAGAAGGCCTCCTTATTTTCTTTGGTCCTTCGTGCACCTTTGCCCAAGTTGAACTAGGAAAATATCTCTCTCCCTCTCTCCCTCTCTTCCCCTCTCATCTTCTCTCCCTCTCTACCTATCTCTCTATTGACCCCTTTGATATTGGTTTTGGAATTGATGTCAAGAGCTAATATTGGCACTTACAGTGTTGGCAAGTATTCAGGTATTGTGCTTTTAACTTTCTTTTTGATACTCTTATTGTCTAGCATTCACATTGTTTTGATATTGAGGTCACATTTATGTGAGATCCTTGAGACAACAATACTTATGGGGACAACACTATGATGTGGATCTTAGGGTTTGATTTTGGATTACATTTATCTATGATTGATCAATTTATTGTTCAATGATTGATCTTAGCATATTGACATTGGCACTTTGCCATTGGCTATCAAATTAACACAAGGCATTATGGTGTTTGATTAGGTGTCCCAGACTGACATAATTCATTTGAGAATTATGAGGCTTATTATAGTTATGGATAATATCGACACACATTATTTAGCATTTTGATGTTTATCATTCACAATTGTTTGGGTATTATGTGTTTATGGTAGCATTGAGATTAAAAATGGACATAAATGATTTTTTTTTTGTTTTGGCATAGAATATTGATATCATTAATTGACTCAAAGTGAGTGAAGTTTGTCGACACAAATGATTGTGCCTTAAACGATATCTTTTGGAGAATACAAGGTGATAGGAAAGTTAGGGTAGTTTGTGGAAGCTTGGTGAACGATGAAGGAAGGAATGGTTTTGCGGTTGAATTTTTCAAAGAATGGTTTCCACGTTCAAATGGAAGTTCATCGACTTCATTTCAGGCAAAGGTTAAAGATGTGAAAGTGGTGATATTGTTAATGGGTGTCAAAATGGTCTTCTTGTTGTCAAAGGTAGTTTTTAACTTGGTCTATTTGTTGCAAGGGCATTCAAGTTCTTTATTGCTTGGGCTCAATATGTTGTACAAACGTTTAATAATCATCATGGACTTTAAAATGTTGCTTATCTTTTGGCACATGGGCTTATAGTTTTGTGTTTTCAAGATCCTATCTCTTGGGCATATCATGGTCTTTCTTAGTTTGGTTGATGTTGTCTAAATGGAGGGTTTACACCATGTTTTTATCACTGTTTATACGTCAATAAAGTATCACAAGGGTTATTATTTGCATTTGGTGTTGCTAGGGTGCGAGTTTTTATCAAATACATTATTGTTTGTAATGTCTTTAAAAGGGTTGTTATTGCATTTGTATAGACCTTTTCTTTAGATTGCATACATGTCTTGTTGAGTTACATATGCATGATACAAAGAGTTTATGTCGTAAAAAGTCTATATTTAATTTACAACAGAAAAGCATGAACAATTTTATGTACCATGCGGGGTTTTGAAAAGCAATTATGCAGGTTACATTTGACAGTTTTATTCAAAGGTAGTTGGCAACAAATGGTGTCCTTTGATTGTTATAAAAATAATGATATGTTATTGCTATTGGTTCAGTGCTTTCACAAATATATCATGTTGAGTTTATGAGCAGAATTCTGAAATGTTGTTTTGCAAAAACTGTATGCAAAACAATGTAGTGAATAATCTGATATATTTTGTGTTTTGAAGATTCCAATTTAATGAATCTTTAGGAGATTGAATGTGTGAATATGGAAAGAAGAAATTTTATGCAATGAAACAAGGTAACCCTCTATAATTGATTTATTCATGTTTGAGAATGTGTTGTATAAGATCATGTCAGTGAGACAAGTTTGATCTTTGGCCAGTGAGGTTATATGTAGCCAATGAGGCATTTTGTAGCTATTGAGGCTTATGTTGCTAGTGAAGTATTTTGTAGCCAATGAAGCATTTTGTAGCCAGTGAGGCTCTGCCAGTGAGACATTTTATAGCTAGTGAGGCTTTCCTAGTGAGGCATTTTGATAAACGAGTGAGGCATTTTACAAGTGGTTTTTCATCCCTATGAGGGTTTTCCACTCATGAAAAACACTATGTTATGAAACTTTTATGGATGCTTTTTCGTCTTCTTGTTTCCTTTATTTCCATTGCAACATTTGAGTTTACATGTTGTTTAAGAATCTGAAGTTTGGTTATCACATATGTTTATACTCTTGAAATTGAACATTTATTATTTTCAAAGAGTTTAAGTGTTTTGAAGAGTCATTAGGTTGAAATTGATTATTGAAACATTGATTCACCCCCCTCTCAGTGTTTCCCATACTCCAACACTCCCCTTTTCCCTTACTCTACCTCTATCTATATCTCTCCTCTCTCTCTCCCTCTCTACCCAGCTCTCTCCCTTTCTCTTCCCCTCCAACATATATATATACATATATCTCCCTCTGTTTATCTATATCTCTTCCTCTCTCCCTCTATCCATATCATTCCCTCTTTTTATATCTCACTACTCTCTCTCTCGGTTTTTTGCCTCCCTCTATTTGTATAATCTCCCTCTCCATCAAGTTATCTCCATATCTCTCTCTCATACACACACAATACCTATTTCTCCCTCCCTATATCTATCTCTCTATCTATCCCCTCTCTCAATCTCTCTCCATGTCTCTCTATACCTCTCTCTCTATTACTTGTCTTTATCACCTCTTTTCTCTCACTTTCCCCCTCTATCCATATATCCCTACCTCTCTTTATCTATATCTATATCTTATTATCTCTACCTCTCTCTTATTCATTCCCTCTCTCTCTATCCCTTTATATCCATATCTTTCTCTACCTCTATCTCCCTATCTCTCTATCTCTTTGTATCCCTCTCTATCTCTCTATATCTCCCTCTATCACTATCTCTCTTTCTCACCCTCTCCCTCTATATATTGATTGATCACCCCCCCTCTTCTCTCTCTACCTCTCTACCTATATATCTCCATAGATATCTTTGTTTTCCTCTAAGGCATCTATGATAAGCTTCTATGATAAGCTTCCCATGGATACTTATAGGAAAAGCATAACTTTTTCCTTTTTATTTTATTTATATTGATCAATTACCTTCCTTTTAGTAGGTGGCAAAGGTGTGATATTTCATGGGTGTAGATAAGATTCCCTTTTGTGTTGATCAAATCCAAGTACTTTAGGTGGAAATTATTTTGTATCATTGATGATTCAAGTGTTAAATCCCTCGTTATGGTGTCCATGAGAGATTTTAGATAAAAAGCATTGATTAGACATGTGAGATATTTAGAAAAACCCTCAAAAAAGAGGAAAGTGATACTTTTTTCTAGAAAAATTGGCACGATTATAGAAGCCTATTAAAAATTGTGACATAGCTATCTACTAAATTGTTGTGCTTTAACTATGTCAACTCTTTGAAGTAGATATTTGGATCCTTTCAAATATATCAATCAACCTCTAGCTAAAATCATCATATGTGGTGATATGGCTATGACCTTGGGTGATTAGGCTATGGTAACACCATTCATAAGATACTTCTTCTAAGTGAAGGGTAGCAAAATTAATGGTCTCTTCATCATACATCATACTTTAAAAAAAGTAAGTATTCAACTTATGGATACAAGCATTGGTTGAAAACTTGAACTAGATCCATTAAATGAGTGAACTGTGAGCTTCCCCAACTAATGTAGGAGGTCCCTATTAGTTTGATTTTAATTTTTTATCTTCCCATTCTTAGGCCTATTATGTAACACACCCATTGTTCTACCCATTAATTTTACTATGTTTTATCCACAAGTGAACAATTTATGTTAACAATATTATGAAAAATAAAAAATTTCTTTTTCATTTGAATAACAAGATGGACATTTGAAACATAACCATTTCAAACTTTCCCATTGTATAACAAAGGAACATTACAATATTTCAAGTAATGATTTCACATTACATAATTTCATGATGATATTTACCATTTATATTTTCTTAATAAGAATAGAGATATATGTTTACATTCATAGCTTCTATGAGCTCAATGGTATAGATATACAAAAAAAAATACAATGATCTAGATGTCTCCATCATTGGTGCATACATTCTAAGTGTCCCAAAACTTGTGCTACATCCTCAAATCCTGACCACCAATTGTATGAGGGAGAGCATCACTCAAGCACTTTTTCACCATGGACTTACTGTGATCCCCTGCACATCTACCTAACTAATAATATGACCCTACCCTTTGACAAAGAGATTGGTTTGGTAACCCCATAATCCTAACCTTCTTGAGCATAGTGTTGTGTCCTCCATATCTAAAACCACCATACATTGGATATATCCTATATGTATGATTTCCTTCCTAGTATGCAATCTTGGATCACAGTGAACTGATAGTGTAAATAGTAGCTACTTACACTACTTTGGCCAAAGAATTCAACACCCAATACTTCAACTGTAGGTAATCTATCCACCCACTATTTAGCTTGATTTGGTATTGAACATTCATAATCATAACACATATTCAATCTAAGGTAATGACATAACAAACTATGAAACAAGGTTATTCCCATTGCTATGGATTACCCTAACCCCAAGAATAACCATGTATTAACAAACTATCTAACTAGGCTACACCCTTTCCCATGGATTACTCTAACCCTAGGTATAACCATGTTATAACAAACCAATTAACTAGATTACACCCTTTCCCATGGATTACTCTAACCCCAGATATAACCATGCTAACCACACATGCACACATACTAGTGAACAACTAGGTTACTCTCTTTCCCATGGATTATCTAACCCTAGGAATAACCAAGCTACCTGCCCATGTTCACTATGAAATTTTCATAAAAGTACTATAAGAGCAACATATTCCACATTTCAATTTTTATGTAATATCTATATAGTCTTAATGAACTAAGTATAGTTCTAGTAGCATTAAAGCCACACAAAATTCCATTATAGTGTATATGTATTCCCATATAAAAGGGTTTCACCAATTCAAGACTCAACCATGAATCACACAAGATTATCTCAAACTAGGAAATAAATCACAAATATCCCAAACTAGGAAATAAATCAAGAATATCCCAAAATAGGAAATAAACCAAGCTCACAAAAGTAAGGCAAGCTTATCACACTTTCAAAATCAATATTTCCCAAACAAAGACATTTATAAACAAATAGCCTTTCGATCATGAAATAATAGAGGAATAGAAATCAACAGCCTAGATTTATAGCTCCAACGGATAATACCACTTTTGAATTTCAAACTTCACAATCATGATTGCTACTCCTTCTAAGCCCAACCTATCTCCAAATTCTAGCCTCTACACAAAGCTTTCAACAATTGCAAACTCAAAGAAAACTCTCTTTCTCACCAAAACTCTCAAAATTATGCTTGCACATAAAACTACAACAAAATAACAATAAAAAAATTTGAATGGAAAACTGTAACAAATGGTAGAGAGAACACCTCTATTTATACTAAAATATGAGCATCTTAATGCTACAAATAAGCTTCAAAATATGCCACCTTCCTATCAACTAAGCTCAAAAAGTGAGGTGGCTACTTAAGACATTGGTTTGCAAACACATACATAGTCCAAATTCTCAGTTAAGAATGAGTCACTCTTCTCTTGATGACAACAATGATTTAAACTCATAAATGCAAGCTACAGGTTTCCTTATTGCAATATAATTAGACTCTTTTAGCCAACTCGTGGCAAATGACTTAGTCTTAGGCTTCCTTTATGCTATGTGTTGGTTTACAGTGCAATTAACAAACTTCTAACTTTTTTATCCTTCATCTAACATGGCTAACTTTTTTATCCTTCATCTAACATGGCACTATCTTTCATAATGCATGTCCCATTTGTTGAGCGCAAGCTGAAAAAGTCAGCAATGTGATTTTATTTCACTCTCTTTGCAAATGATTCAATGCATAATACTCCATGTGTTGTCTAAAAGCTTTAAGACTTAGTCTCTCATGCACTTTATGCGCATGGCCTCTAACTTACCTATTTCACTTCATATGACAATGCTTTATATATGTGCTTTACAATATATGTGCTTTACATTTTTGAATGCTTAACATATATATATATATATATATATATATATATATATATATATATATATATATATATATATATATATATATATATATATATATAGTATGTTAATATGTATGTATATACGTTTACATTAATGTAATCATATATATATATATATATAGCATTATTTTAATATCCATACTTAAACACATTCATATATTCATCGAGTGATGTATATACATGAAGTGTGTATATATATATATATATAATGTCGTATTTGTCCAATCGATACTCCCATGCATATGGATTATCCATTCATGAGCGTGTGTAGATACATCTACCTACATATACTCATGCATTCATATACTCACATGTATGAGTTATTGTAGACATGTACACATATACATATGTACATTCTATGTATATACTTCATCGATTAATATATAAATATGAACAAACAAGGAAAAACTTTCACTCAACATAAAGACTCAATCACATATTCCCAATCAAGAACATTCAAAGAATGAAACCACATACCAATACAAAACATACTCAACCCCTGATAGAAGGTTACTTACCATTTCCCAAACTATCTTAATTCAACTAGACCAACTAGAATTTGAGTGTACATGTATGTTCAATTAGGCTCATCAAGGGTTACTAGACCAAGTTCTTCTCCTTAGTGATACTCCCCCTCTCTTCCGAAGGTTCAAATCTATTCCTGCATCCAGCTTAGTGCATCACAACAATAGTTAGCTGATAACATTGCATTCACATGCATCATATATTTTCATCTTTAGAACATTATAAAATATCAAATTGAATTAAACATTCATTCATCAAGATTCATTTACAAATCACAATCATATATTAAAGCATTTTAATCCATCAAAGTAATAGTAAATAGGTAACTACACAACAAGGTGTAACATATTATTTGAATTCAAAGTGCAAAAATCCATAAAAGATATGTTGGCACAAAACTCTTCACTATGTGCTCTATATTCATCATGGAGGGTTGTACAAATCATCATCCTATAAATCTATGGGCTCTCTTAGTTGCTTCATCTCTTTCCAAAAAAGGTAACTTGGGATATCATAAAACCACAAACTAGAAGATTCTTATTGATTCCCCTTACCTAAGGAAGTAAACACCATATTTTTATTAGGGTTCTAAAATATTCATTTAAAGAAACTCATGAGCTCATTTTTGTATCTCATGTTTTCCTTGAATTCTCTTCTTTCCTAATATTCTACATCTATTTCTCCTTCTTGGACTAGATCTTGTGCTTGATCAATAGTTTGCATCAATTCAAACTTTATTTTCTCTCTCCTTTGATACGCAATCTCCCTTTCACTAAGGATCATTAACTCTTTGTACCCTAGATCTTGTGCTTGATCAAGAGTTTGCATCAATTTTATTTTCTCTCCTTTGATACCTATTCTCCCTTTGACTAAGGATCATTAACTCTTTGTACCCTATAGGATGACAATATTAAAGCTTTGATATCACTTTAATGACCCTTAGATAAAAGCTTTGATATCACTTTAATGACCCTTAGATAAATATTCATATTAAATACATAGATCTAAAATATTGTGATGAGTTTTCAATCAAAATGATTAAATTCAAAATATATCTAACACACACTCACTTATATTTTATCGTATAAACTAGCTATAATAAAGTATTCCATTCAATTATTATAAATATTTCCACTTTAAATGTTTGTAGAAAATATTAAAATCATCACAAATATATTTAGAAAATACTTAGAATGCTAAAATCACCAAATGATTAATTCCAATAAACTTAAAGTTCAAATGATACTTTTGCGTGAAGCTACATGTAAGAATCTGAATCTGTTTTATCCTACAAAATATAGGAAACCAAAGGGGATTCATCCATTTATTACCACAACCTAAGTATTTTCATCCTGAAATCCAAAAAGTGACAAGTAGTTCTTGACTTTAAATTTGGGCTTTGTTGATAAGATGTTCAAAAGATTTATCCAAATTGATTAAGCTACACACCTTAATTAGAGGTTGAGGTCCTATCACAAACATGAATTATTAGGTTATTATGAAATTATTTATAAAAAAGAGGAAGGAAAAAATAGTGACTGATGCACTATCTAAAAAAATGTGAATATCAGGAGATATTTTTCACTTTATCCTTACCAACTCGAGATGGGATACATATAACAATTTTTTTGTTAGCTAGCAACTGATCCCATAACTAAGCTTGCACACACTTGGGATGATCAATAATTTTATTTAAAAAGGTGAATTATGTTTTGTATCACAATAAATTATTATTGGAATAACATTTATCCCTTTCCAAAGATAATTGAGGCTTCTTAATCACATGCAAAAGAAGAAAATAAACCTTCTTCTAGGCTATCATTAAAAATGATAAAAAAAAATTGTTACTAGATGTGATAAATACCAATGCCACAAAGGATATCAAGACTCTATACACTCTATATTCATTTAAATTTTTTGTCATGGTATGGATTGAAATTTCATGAATTTATCCCCTTTTTATCATTTAATTTAGTTAGATAATAAGATAAAGTAGTTCTATATAAAAAAGCTATGCACGCAAAAATTCTGAAATATTGCGAACAGGAAGTGCGAAAAATCTGTAAAATTATGAATTACAAGTATCTTCATTGATCGTGCTTGATAAACTTTATATGAAATTTGGCGAAAAAGCAGATGTGCGAATCTGTAAACAAAGATCAAAGAAGGGTGAATGAAAATAGAAATGCCAAAATCCTGGTTAGAGTGATCCCGAAAGAATCAAAGTTACAATAATAGATTAACCAGAGACAATGCACTCACGAGGAAGGTGCAGATCAAACAAATAACCTGAAATAGATTTCAGGGTTCCCCATTACATAACGTGGCCAAATAACCTAGTAGTAAAGAGAAAAATATGGAAGAAATCGCTGCACCCAGGTGAGACATCAACTGCCTCAAACAATCAGCAGAAGGATCCAAGGAATGAGGAACAAAGCAGAATGTCAAGAAAGCAAGAAAGATCCAATCAGACGACTCCCAAAAACAGATAGAAGGAGGAGATTAAATTACCAAAAACTAAAGTATGGCTAGATAAAAGAATGAAAAGAAAAGGCCAGCAGCCAAAAATAAAAGAAGCAGATCTAAAAAGTAAATATCGGCCAAAAACTTTGAAAGAAGAAATCAAAGCGAAGGAAACCCTATCAATAGAAATAGATGTTCACGATGAAATAGGAGAAGATGTAGAAATTCTACAGCAGGTTGGAATAACATGCAAAATGATAGGGGGCAAAAAAAGCAAAATGATGATAGAAGAGTGGGCTCCAAGGACCATAGTGAGAAACCATGGTATTAAATTTATGGCCTATGGATTCTTCATAATCGTCTTCCTAAGTGAAGATGACAGAGATTCCACATTGGAAAAGGGCATAAGGACTTGGAAGGAAACTGAATCTACATACAGAAATGGGAAGCAAATTTCAACCCTAGAAAGCATACAGAGTATAAGGAATCAAAATGACTACGACTATATAACCTTCCTCTAGAGTATTGGTCTGAAGAATGCTTGGAGAAGATTGGCAGAAACCTGGGTACATTGCTTGAAATTGACACTCCATTGCTAAAAGAAAATTCCTACCTTTATGCCAGAATAAACATTGCAGCAATCAGAGAAATCCCTAAAAAGATTAAACTAAAAACAACAGGAGGGATCTGGGAGCAAGAAAATGAGATAGAAGAACAAAAAATACAAAGCTCAAAAGGGAATCAGAAGGCTTTCAAAAGTGCAGAACACAGGAACAATCCCTCATCAATCAAAGTATGGAGGAAGAAGGTAACAGAAGGGACTGAAGAAGACCCGGCCAAAAAAATAGAAAACCCCAAATCACAGAATATCGAAATCCATCCTTAGGAGGCAGGGACCAAGAGTTAAAACACAAAGGGGGAGAAGAACCAGGAAAAAGAAAAATAATGCCAGCCCCATTAGAATGTGCAGAAACAACAATCCAGGCAGAGGAAGAAACAGATTACTTGGAAAGTGATAATGAAATCTATGATGAGATAGACATCATTGAAAACAGAAGCATAAGCCAAACCACTACACAGTTTCTGGATCAAACACTACAAATGAAGAAGAAGAAAGGAAAGAAAACTAACAAACATAAAAGGGAAGAATTAACAAAAGAAAGAGGGATAAAAAGTGTACTTAATTTCATGAAAGAATCAATGGGAGTAGAGCACTCCCAACAAAAGCAACAATGAGAATAACAACTTGGAACGTAAGGGGATTGAATGCCTCAAACAAAAGATGCTTAATAAAGCATCAAATTGAAAAATCTGATTCAGATATAATCCTATTACAGGAAACCAAAATGGAAGATGTAAATGAGTGTATCTTTAAAATGACAGGATGGGATGAAGCCTTTTTGAAGTCATATGGGACAACAGGGGGGCTAGGAATAATGTGGCATTCAAACAATGTTGAATTAAGAATTTTAGAGAAGGACGTGAATTGGATAATGTGTAAAGTGATAAGCCTGAAGTATAACCTACAGTTTATACTCTTCAACATATACGGTCCAACAAGAAACCAAGAGAGAATCAAATTATGGGCCTCCGTAAGTCAGAAACTGCAAGCACCAAATAGAGGTAAAATTATAATGGGTGGAGACTTTAATGTGGTTCTTAGAATAACGGAGAAAAATGGTGGAAATGACAAAGTCACAGAGGCAATGAATGAATTTGGTAAGTTTTTAATTAACAACGATCTAATAGATATTCAAACAAAAAAAGGCCTGTTTACATGGACAAACAGGACAGAAGGTGTATTATGCTGCATAAAAGAG
This sequence comes from Sequoia sempervirens, assembly GCA_007258455.2. Lineage (NCBI taxonomy): Eukaryota > Viridiplantae > Streptophyta > Pinopsida > Cupressales > Cupressaceae > Sequoia > Sequoia sempervirens. Next base: position 37,005,885 of record VDFB02000017.1, on the reverse strand, counting down.
AAACTAGATAGATTTATTGTCTCCCAAGATTGGCTGGAAACCAGCCTCAATTTAGAAGCCCAGACACTCCCATTAGTAGGATCTGACCACTTACCTATCAAAATGGCAATTACAACTGAAAAAGGTTAGGAAAAAAAGCGCTTTCAAAGTGGAAAAGATGTGGTTCAGAAGAGAGGAGGTGGTGCATGGCAGGATCCTACCAAGGTATAGGTTAAAACCAATTGGCATAGAAGGCCTCAATTGGTGTGTGATGTGCAAAGAGAATAGTGAGGATGCAGATCACTTGCTTTTAAACTGCCCATACGCATGAAAATATTGGGAATGGTTTCTTGGAAAACTTAATTGGTCCACACAAAGACAAAACAGAATATGGGACTTCTTTATTAGCTGGACAAAAAATAGAAAGGAAGCTTGTTGGGGAAAAATATAGTCGGTTTCTCGATCACTTGTAATATGGAATCTATTGAAAGAAAGAAATAGACGAATTTTTCAAGAAAAAACAAAGGCAGTATCAGAAATAATTTTAGAAATAGAAAGAAACATGTCTGACTGGTTAAATTCAAGCACAAAATTACAAAGGCAAAGTTCACAGTATGGGACGATGAGATCTTGAAAAGTTGGACCCAATTGAAAATATCACCATTCTATAAGGTAGCACCAGATACCAAGGAGAAAAAGAGCAAAAGCCAAATGGATTCCCTTCCCCTCACCCCCGTCACCCCCGTCACCCCCCCTCCCCCAAAAAGGCAGATTGAAGCTTAATACAGATGGTGCTTCAAGAGGTAATCTGGGGATATCATGCATGGGATGCATAGTAAGAAATGAAGAAGGCTAGATTAAAGAGGCAATGTCAGCTAAATTACCAGTCAGAACCAATAACACGGTAGAGTTAGAGGCCATCCTTAGGGGACTGTAGTTGTGCAAGAATAAAGGAATTAAAAATATAGAAGTGGAATGTGACTCAAATGTATGCATCATGTAATATTAAAGGGTCGAATAGAGGACTAGAATTTGCAATCAAAGATTCACAAGATAAAGGAACTAATGCAGGACACCCTGGTCCAGTCAATCAGTCACATATATCGGGAAGCAAACAAAGCAGCTGATTTCCTAGAAAACCACGCAATAGAACAGACAGAGGAGGTAAAGAATGGCAATCAGGCGGAGGATTGGCAAGGCTTAACAACAATAATAGAATAAAAAAGAAGATCTGAAGGGAACCAAGTAAGTTAGGGCACAGGTAAGTATATCTGACTATACACACAAGTCATTCCGGTCTTTTCTCATATTTCAAATTTGGTAGGCCATGCAGATCCTGATGCATTAACTTATTATGGAACCAAACATTATTAAAATAAAATCTTAGAATCTGAAAGTTGATGAGGCTGGTCATAGATTACAAATGATAGACAGGCTTAGAAAAGACTGGATTGTCCCATAAAAAGTTAACACAGTGAAATAGAAATTTAGAAAAGTAGTACTTGAAAAAGTATGGAACCAGTAGAATAATTAACTGAAAATTACAATGATGGAATGGTCAAATCAAAATAGTACGCATCCATGAACACAATACAAATAACCCAGATAAGGAAATAAGTAAAATGTAAATCTTCCCCGAATATCGGGCTGGGGTTATCAGATAAACACAGACGGGGTAAATGTTCACATAGGTCGAATAAAGGAGTCTAGATGCAATGTCACTGAAATAATCACTAATTAATAGGTCCCAATGGTAAATACCTAAAAGGATGACCAAGTCGAACCCAAACTAAACAAATAATATAATACATCAAGCAGGCTCACGAAGGATGTAAGAGGATTTAGGCTTTAAGAATGACAAAGAAGCAAATGGTATCTGATCATGATAAGATAATAACACACCATCGGGGGAGGCTTCCTGTAGACCCAAATATTGAAATAAGCCCTAAAAGGATACGGTCTTGACAAGATTGAAGCCTGAAACTATTTTGTATATGAACAAGTTCAGGATTCTAAGGAATAGATCGAGATTAAGCGTGCAATTTCATTTGTCTCAATCAGAAAATAAGAAAGAATCTTCATATAAAGAAATAAATGGGAAGTTAGTCAAGTAGGGTGAAGCTAAATACAAATTAAAAAGGGCTCATCAAGGTTGTCTTAGTATACATATGATGGCATAAAGTGAAATTCAATATCTATAAAAATTTAGCACATGATTGTACATGTTGATTATACCAGTATCTAAATTTAAGTAGGTCTGAACATAGTTCAGTCAGAATTCTATTATGTGCTCAAGTATACAAAAGACAAAACAGGAAAATACAATCTGGGCATCACAAAAGTTATCAATATGGCGGTAAACCTTAAGAGCCTACAACACCTCTGAGGAGATCCTCAAAGGTAATAGATATGCTTCACCCTTTATGGTCATTAACCCGCATCTCCGAACCGGGCAATGTGCCTAGTAATGGGTATGGTTTTGGTTTTAATGGTAGTAAAATGAAACAAGTCAAGGCTAGTGAATTGTTTTCTTAGTTCGGATCTCAAAGCAGCATTTGCTAATTAAATCTGCTACTAAATTCAGTTTAACAAAATTGAACAGACTAGTGATCTTCCATTAAAAGAGCTAATACAAGTATTGACCCGATGCTAAATAAGAATATTATCCTTTCAGTGGAACGAAAAAGTCCTAAAACGATATCTAATAATGTCAACTGTAAATAGAATATGCAGTGAATCGATCAAGGATATAAGATTATAACAGATTATTATTCAGCCTGAACTCTAATGTGGGCCCAATACAAAAAGTCAAAACATTAACTGAAGTCAACCGAAAACACTGCAAAATAATACAAGTTGTAAAACTAAGATGCAGTAAAACTGAAACAACATTTGGCTGTTAAAGCCCACATCGTTATTAAGCAAAAAAATCAAAGACAAATACTACGAAAATCCCAATAATGGAAATAAATGCTATTCCAAAATACGATGAATGCAAAAGAGCATTCTGAAACCATCAAAAATTATAAAGGTAAACATCTGTAAATAGGGTTTGCAAATAAATTCCAACCATTGAGTTTTAAACTAACATTATAATAAGCTTGCTTCATAATACATAATCGTGAAAGTTTACAACTGTAACAGGTGTTTTAATGACATTTTAACAAAAGGTCTTTATCCCCATATGGGTCCCATGTACATATAGACAGTCATTACCAAAAGCTCAAAATTGGTACCATACGAACATTTACCAAAATGAATCCAAATTGTATAAACGTTATATACAGAATACAGGCGTATCATGGACCTCTACACTAAAAACAGTAGCAGGGTATCTCTGGTGACAGTGAAATAAGCTACAAAAAACTACAAAAAAAGATAATGAGGCAGCGTATCGGGCTTATCTCCCCAATAGCGGATCTCCATCTCCTGGAATCTCTCAGTCCACTGAGTATCACCGCTTGGAACGTACCGAAAACGCTTCTTGAGAAGTCATACGCCACTTTGGAGCAGAACCGATGATACCAGTAAGTGGTATCGACATAGTCGGTGATGAACGGCAGAAAATCTTCATAAGGCCACTGTCGTTGGCCCAATGCGGCTGGCTGTGGAATACCATCCCCTTAACGGGTAACTCGTAGAATAGTTCCAAGTCCGCCCAAAAGAGAAGGATGGAAGATCTCTTGTGTAAGCTTCGATATCATCTCCTTGGAGATATGTAGATCTAACAAACATCCAACAAAACGAGAGCTTTAAGGATCAAAGGATCCTGATCTAGATGTAACCCTTTAAGGCGGTGGTCGGTTACAAACCCTTTGAACGATATTTTCCCAACACAACTGGTAAGAATGACATTAGTTCCCATTGATAAACCAAACACAAGCAATGGTAGATACTCTGATAACGGAGAAAATGATGCAGTAAAAACAGTGGTTGTAAGATAAAATCCATTGCAGAATATGGGAAACAAATGAAAATCAAGAAACGCAAAAGCCATAATGGCGGCAAGGATCACATGATCGTACTCAATACAAAGCCATGATAACAAGTTAGCCTCGGATAGATGTTTTTGGACACAAACAAGTGAAAATAAGTCTTCTGACGACAAGTACATCTACCAAGCAAGCAATGTAGCATTCTCGGCGAAATGAATTGTCACATAGGCTAATGTCGCGTCCATCTACAGACGCCAGCGGAGAACATTAAAGTTCTTTAAACAGGACAACTGGGTGTTATGAACGGGGCAGGAAGCTACCGCCACGTAAAGGAGAGAATGTAGACGTTTGATAAGTGTGGCCATCGAGTCAGCATAAGGGACGATGAATAAACAGTGGGTTCTACCTCCCTTAATAAAAGGTAGTGTTTACCTATAGAAAAAGAAAAGAAATTTCATGAATTTATTAAGGGGTTCCCTAAGTTAGGTGGTGAATTGGCCATTTCTTTGTTGTTTAATCATCTTTCTAAGTATGTCCATTTATGTTAATTAGCCATCTCTATAAAACTCTATATTTCACAAATATTCCACCCCTATTGTACATCCACTTACATTATTTATGACTATGACCCCATCTATATGGGTAAAATTCTGTAGGAATTATTCAATATAGAAGGAACATGTCAAAAAGTATGCCCATTTATGTTAATTAGCCATCTCTATAAACCTCTACATTTCACAAATATTCCACCCCTATTGTACATCCACTTACATTATTTATGACTATGACCCCATCTATATGGGTAAAATTCTGTAGGAATTATTCAATATAGAAGGAACATGTCAAAAAATTAGGAACATGTCAAAAAATTAGGTTGGGATATCACTCTAAGTTGATGGTTAAATATAGTAAATAAACTCTTGTAAAATTATTTGCATTGATTTGCTTTAGAACAAAAAATTCATTGGGAGAAATGGATACCCCTTCCACAATAGTGGTTAAATAGATCATGTATTATCCCACCAAGATGATGCCATATGAAGATATACAGTATTCGAAGTGTATATTTATAAATTCAACTTCGTATTTTTACAATATTATCCATATTCCTCCTTGAAGCTCATATATAGACAAAAGTCAACACTAAAATCTATGGACCTTTTTAATACAAGTTTAAAAATTCACCCACAAGTTGGATCTCCCTTTACTCTCCAAGATACATCCTATTTCCATGTCTTTGTTTGAAGTAAGTCCCTAAACATTGTATTCATGTTTAGTTGAAACTTCTTGAATTGTACAACAATGATTCCATCGTCTCTGAACTTGAATCTATTCTACTTTATTGTTCAAGCCAACTCCATATCTACACCATCATAGATGTTTTAATTTAGTGGTCAAATATTTATCTAGAAGATCCAAATTGGAAGCCTCTCTACTAAATTTAGCTATAATTACCACAACTTACGCCTTGAGGATAAGAATTTTCAAAGGGTAGGCATGTTAGGATCCTTACATCCTAACCTTCTATTATTATTATAAGAATTATAATAATCACTTTGGTTAACTAGTTTTGTAAATTTATCCCACATGTATCACATAAAGTTGTAATTATATAATGAGTTTATTTTAAGTGTGTGAATTTATCCCACATGTATCACATTGAGTTATACTAATGTAATAAGTTTGTATTAGGTGTGTGGATTTATCCCACATGTGTTATACCTCATAATTCACCTTTTTAATGCTTGTACGTTTGAGTGTGAGGTAGTAGTGAGTTATATTAGAATAATGTATTCTATTGAATATTTTCTCTTTAAGAAGTTTTGCCTTCAAAGAGGTTTGCAATAATTTCTTCATGTTTGCAGTTAAAGATGGTTTTAGTTTTAGTGATAAAGATTGACAGTTTTGTACAAGGGACATATTCAAATGGTTTACACATGATTATAAGTCATCATATCCTTATCCTACTTGTTTTGATATGTGTGCCATTATTCTCATGTATTTGGGGTTGTCTTAGGCATGTGCCTTCATGCTTATCTCTTATGGATTGTGCAATGAATTTTTGATGTTACAATATTTTATAATCCCTTTACAAACTACGAAATAGTGTTCTTAGCCATAGTTATTATGAGATAAATCTCTCCTCTTAGAAAGGGGAGGCTCCCTTCTTATTGGTCATGACAATTAACTAGAAACTAAACTAAAATATATACATTGTGATTATCCATGGGGGGTGTCTCCATTAACATATCCTCTTGTTTCAAGATAAGAAAAATAAAATAACAATGATATTCTCAAATACAACTAGTTAGAGCAATAATAGTCGATATCCACTGAAACACAAAGTCTTCAACTGCTTTCCCACAATGATTCTAAGATGATTTCAATAGTAAGCATATTAAAAGTTGTAGCACAAAGTTTATCAACTACTAATATCAATGATTCATGGAATGAATAGTTACAAGCTCAAAGTCTTGATAATTCTTCACCAACAAACGCTTTCAACACACACACAATTCCAAGAGATCAATATAACACAAAGTTTATAAAGCTTATCTTGAAATCCCTTCCAATCATAATAGAGAAACACCACTTATTCCATTAACAACAAGAAATATCAAGAAAAAATGACATAAGAACACTCTCACTCTAACAATGTTGATTCAACACAAGTCTGATATCAAAATTTGCCTTCTTTTTATTAATAGATTCATATTTTCAATTTGAACTCAAAGTCTCAAAGTTGAGAAATACTTTCAACAACACTTCGTTGCAAAAGATTAAAGGTGACAATTACAAATGAGCTCTCTCATATTTATAGGTGAGAGCCAAGAGCTAATCTAGGAAAAAGACTAACTAAATTGACTTATTTAATAATGGAGTCCAAAATTATTGGAGAACTTCACTGTTGTTACATGTATTTACAATTTGACTAATGACATATAAATTGTCTTAAGCTAACTATAAAAACTTGTAAATGACAAAAACTTGAAAACTAAACTAAGCCTTGATCAACTTTCTTCAACATTCTACATTAAGAAATCATCGTGTTTCTTTAGGATCGCCTGTACTTCATTATTTGGCACCGAAGTATGCTTGATGATACCACGAGCTCTTGATATCGAATCTTTAATAATGTTGTAGGCTTTTTCATGTCACCCAAGCTATTGTAACTTTAGATTCTCCAAAGTTAATTGAAGATCAAAGATTTGATCCATTAGAAGCTTTGAAAATTCTTGGTCTTCAAACTCCTTTTGAATCATGTTGACAAACTACTGAACCACATAGTATCTCGGGGGAAGTAGCTTCTGACTATCATCTTACAACTCACATGGAATTTCTTCAATTTTATTAATCAACTACAAGCCATGTTCTTCACCAATTTCTTGTGCAAATTGTAGATCATTAAGCAAGTTGGTGAGAACAATGTCTTTGTAAATCAAAGACTCTTCAATTTCCACATACATGTCTTGGTTGGGAATGATCTCAAATTCCTCCAATTTATCTATTTTGAGTTTCCTCATTTTAATCCAAGATCGTACTTTGTTTTCTATATCCTCTTTCTCTTAAGAGAAAGTATTTATAGTGTCGTTCAGTTTTTCTCTTATGCTTTCCATTTTTTTCTAGCTTCTCCATGGTTGACCCTAGCATTTATGTTCCTAATGCAATTAAATGGTTGAAATACTCACCAACCACTTTTCCCCTAGTATGCAACTTTTCCACTTTTTGAATGATAGAATTTTCAACATCAATTGCATGTTGGCCTCCTACAATGATCTAACAACTAAGCCCTTACAATTGTGACTCAAAGATTGGACATCTAATCTAAATAGTTATTTCAATCATCATGAAGGTGCATTTAACTTGTCAACCCAGAGACGTGAACTTGAAATGGGTCAGCAAAGTATGTGCACTAAGGATCCAAAGTAGCCATATTCATTCTACAACTAAGAGAATCATAATATTGAAGGTAAATTGCTTGGAAAGAAATAGCATAAGTGTTGAGCATCAACCAACAACTATACTAAGATGAAATGTATGACATAAATGAAAATTTGAGCAAACAAACAAGAAGCTACTTTGTCTTCTTTGGATGCAGAAAAAAATATAGAATAGAATTCTAGTGGCTGCAAGAATAGTCAGTGCCATATTTTTAACTAATTACTAAACAGAAAGTAATAACTACTCTAAAGGATGGAATGATCACTAAGTGGGCCCCCTTGGATGAGTATCCCTTAAGACAAATGTAAACTTAGATGTACAAACTTATAAACTCATTTTATTTATTGGAAAATGCAAGTACAATATAGCATCATGACAGTATTACTAAAAAACTAAGAATGTGAGTACATCATCAAATTAAGCAACCTCTTTTGAAGGAGCATATGAGTCTTATTTATAGGGAGAAAAGCTACTAACTAATCACCTAGCAAGGTGGTTAACTCCAATAGATTAGAAGGATGCCACTTTAGGGAAAGCATGAAAAGTGGAGAGGCGATTACGCATGTGTGAAATCTGGTAAAAAATGCTTGCCTCAATGCAGATTTAGCACAATAATAATGCCTATATTCGCTCAACAGACAATTAAGACCATTTACAAGGTGGTTACAACTTTGGTTTGAATAAGGAATCTCCCACTGTCATGAGTCTTCCCTTTGTTAGCCTTTGAATGACTGCCTTGTTGACCATTATGGTGAATGACCAGCTAGAAAAATCTCCTTTAATTGTGTAGGCGGCTAATTATATCTACAAAACAATATTAGTATGCACAACAATTGCATATTTATAACTATCTTAAAGTAGCATTTATTAATCCACATGTAAAATCAACACAGATAGTTCATAGAGCATGTCAATGTCATTAAAGATTGTAGAATTAAGCTTATGCCCAATGTCTATGGTTTTGGGGAAATATCATAAAAATATCGACATCCAATCATAAAATTCCATGACAACTATGGAAAATAGACAATAAACTCTTATCAAAATTGAGTCATAAACTGGAGTCATCACTGCAATTGCCTCAATCTTGATGGATTCAAAAGTTTGAGTGATCTTCTATAGCATGACAATAAGTTGCTCTATTTTAGCCTTGTAATGATCCTTCACCTTCTTCTCCTTGTCAAATTTCTTGATGAGACAATCTAGGGCTGATTGAAGATCCACCTTCGCACTATCATGAGTCACCTTACCCAAATCTACCCTTGTGACAGTATTCTACAAGATTCACTTTCTCATAAGTTTTATTAGAGGGAGGTTGAGCTATCTTTGCAAACTTATTACATCTTTACCAAAAAGAATCCTCGAAAGAGTCCCATTTCTTTTGGTTCTAGTCTTGTCAACAAGTTGGGTATGTGTAGGATCATCATGGAAAAACAAGCCCTTAAGTGGCAATGAAATTTAGAAAATTGAGTTAGGCAACTTGACGTAAAAATTTGAATAAGTTATCTATATTATTTCAAAAATATGTAAGAATAGAATCTATAGCAAATTGAATGTAGTTTCTAAACTATTAGGTTTTTTAAAATCTATTTGGTGAAAATTTGAAATTTCAATGTAGTCTAGTACTTAACTTTTAGGGAAAAAATAAGAAGTAGGTGTCTATTTGACCACCCTAACCACAATAAAATGATAATATTTTTTATGATATTTTAGATATAAGTAGAGGACTCATGTCCCGATGTGATGCATATTTTTTATAATTTTTTCCAAGTAAATAATTAATTATGATTTTTTTATTACAACTTTTAAAAAACATAAAAAATTTGTATGCTTGAGCACCTTAACTTGGTCAAAAATTCATGAAATTCATTTTTTTAATCCTATAGTATGCGAAGCATAGAATGTGATTCATGTTTTAGATTCAAAAAATGTGATATCATTTGAAAGCTATAGATGTTTTTCAATTAGCCTATCAATCAGGACTTTAGTCATAATTCAAATAGAAAATGAATAATAATTATTTATTAAATTAAAAGTAAAGCATAATTTATATTGGTGGAAAGTTGAGAATCTCCTTTAAAAACTCTTTTCGTTTCATCAATTTTGGGTAAAAAAAAGTCATCAGCCACATACCCATCATATCGCCACTTTTTGGTCCATCATGATCCTGCACATACCCAGTTGTGCAAAGTTAAATTCATCAAGAGAGAGGGATTTTTTCCTTCTCTTTGGAGCTTGTGAAGACAACCATGGTGGCAATGGTAAACTCTCCCCAGGTTGTGTGGCCATCAGATGAGATGAAGTAGCTTTATCTATAAAGGCGGTAGTCATGACAGGAGAAGTGTTAGTGAAAATAACCTTAGGAATTTAAGCTCTAGAGACTTGCACAAAATCATTCAAAAATTGTTCCAAATCAGAATGTGACATGAGATCAAAATATGATGATGATAGACTTGGAAATGACATGGGAGAACTAGACACATTGTCTAACCCTTGTCTTGGGCTTTCAAATGGCAAGCCTGAGATGGGAAAAGAATACACAAAATGAATCAAAACAATAGGTGCCACAACACTTGTTACTAAGGAAGGAGGATTAACAAGGAAATTAGGCACAGATGTGGTCATAGGAGGAGGAATAGGAGTAGACACAACATTGACAATGGGCGATGAGGTGATAGGTGGTTCCTCAAGAATATTCTCACGAGGAGATATCTTTGATTCCTCATTATCCTCTTCATTAATTTTCCCCTCTTCTTGCACATGCTCCTTTTGAACCTCTATGGATGGTTCCTTTGTAGATTTCTTAGTCTTCTTTTTACCACCCTTGACCACAAACTTGATCTTAGGCTTCAAAGATTTGATGGAGCTTGGAGCATCATTTCTATTTTTGGTCCTTAGCTATGATCTTTTACCTGTTTGCACTTAAGACTCATCTTCTGATCTAGCGAAGAAAGGTTTCAATTGAATATCCCTCTTGTCCAAACAAACATTTGTATTGGCCAATATTGGTTGAAACCTCTCTCAGATCAATATTACTTCTTTTTGAGACCACTGGATTAAAGGAAGAGAAGCTACAATATTCTTTCTTTCATAGTCAACATCCAGAATAGTATCTTCATCCTCCATATCCTCAAGGATATTAGAAGATCCAATTCTCTTATCTAATCCAAAGTCAATATGCAATAATCCATCCTCTTGATCTCTTGTTTTGTCCTAATGTCAGCACAAATGTCTTTGACCTAATGTGCACGAGAGAATGCCATTCTGATTTAAGACTCCATGCCTTTGTAATCAAGGTCAGATCTTTCCTTGTGCAATTTTATTGTCACTTGTTGCATTAATGATTCAACCACCTTAGCCTTATGCAAAGTATGGATGGAGTACCTTCCTATTTCCAATGGAAATTTGAATACTGGCTTATGAGCTTCAATTTTTTTATTATGAACCACAATAATCTACTTGCATAACTCCATTAGACCAATTTATCACTAGGATCATAATGTGTAAGTGTGTATGGATAGCTGGCAAAGCATCCTACTCTCAAATAGGTAAAAGTTGGAAACTACAAAAACATGCATCCATATTTGTTTACAGTTTTCCATGCTTCATCTAATACCCTTTTGTTCTCTAGTTCAAGATCGAAGGCAGACATGAGTTGTCCAAAGAAAGCATCATTCACCCTTCTAAAGTATTTGATACTTCTGTTTAGGTTGATCTGTGGAAAGTATTGAAAAATTGTGTAACATTCTTGTTACCTTTAGTTAGTTAGACCTGAAAAATTCCTCATGGATGCCATAACATAGACCAAGTATGAAGTCATGAAAAAATTGTATGTTGTATGCACTTGGGTCAATTTCTAGTGAAGGAAATTGTTGATTTCTTCACCCAAAAAGATGCGTTAATTCCCTTTTAGAATGATCTTGATGTATGTGTACATTTGGTCCTCAAAATAAAATGAAGTAGGTAAACCATGTACTCTACTAAGAAGAGTAATAAGGTCATTTACCTCTTCAATAAAATCAATATGAGGAGAGTTTTTGGGCCATCTTGTAACACTTGGCCTAGGAGCCTTTAGCCATTTACTATTGATCATTATGTTTGCAAAATCAGGATCCTTATCATATTTTGCTTGTGCAGATTCCTTAGAAATCTCTGCATATGAATCAACACATGAATACATGAAAACTTTATCAAATAAATTTGCATCTAACTCTATCACCACATTTGTGTTTGAATCCCTGATTTTCCTGTCATCCTTGTTATAGTGAGAAGCAACTTGTAGCATGAACTCTAGATTTTGAGCAACTACCAGGAATGAAGCCACAAGATGTATGTTACTATGAATTATTGACTACATCCCATTAGTTATAGGTTGTTTCTCAGTTCTCTCAAGAAACTTACCCATGTCCACATGACTGATCTATGTATCTCTAATTTCATCCACATTTGACGAAACTACTATAGGAGGAAGCACACCTTGGTATATGCACTTCATCACTTTTCCCTTGGAAGGAGATGAATCAGACATCAATGAAAGAATGGACTTGCAAGAATATAGGTGCAAGATCTCGAAAGGTGTGCAAAAAGGAACTACATGAGAAGATTAACATATTGTAGATGTTAAGGAAAAATTTACATTTAGGAAATAACAATGAGGGTTGAAAATAGAGTGTTTGTGTGAAAACTGGGGTTTGAACATGATCAATACAAAAAATAGAGCACAAAGGATTAGCTTGGCAAAGCAAGAAAATTTCTAGTGTGAAGAAAAATTTGGCAAAAATGAGTGTATGCACTGGAAAATTACAAAACTACAAGTGGAAATCACCTTTGATCAAAAAGTTGTAAATTTGGTAAAAATTAACGACTCTACAAGTGGGAAGTTTGATCCTTTTACAAATTCGACAAAAATTTCCAACTTTATAAATTTTGGGAAGTTCATTGATTTTTGTTGAATTATTAAAATTTAGTGATTTTTTAAGTAAATCCATGTTTTATTGCAAATTTGATAAAAATCACCGAGTTTACAAATGGGTAGATCAATCTACTTTGTCAAATCAGTAAATTCCCATGATTCTATAAGTATCCTTTGGTTTTTATTTGTTGGGTTGGGGAAAAATCGAGACCCTACAAATGGGGTAGGACTTAGCTTTGTCAAGTCATTGAAATTCAATGAACTCACAAAAGGAAATTGAAGTTTGGGTTAGGGAAAAACCTCAACCCTACAAGTGGTAGTTCATTTGGTTTTAAGCATTTGTATGTTTGGAAAAAAATGTCGATATGACAAACCACTTGAATCTTAACCTTGTAAGCACAGGTTATTTTCATGTATTTTCAAATGTAAAGATAACCCTTTGTAGGGTCAGGGAATTTCCCCAACCATGCAACAAATTTATTGATGGATTGTTTCATCCGAAAAATTACCAATGACACAAATGAAAATGTTTATTTATGTGGGGTCAAGGAAATATCCTGACCTTGTATGAAGGTAATGTTTGCTCAATCATTTGAATCATTGGATTCATTCTTTTGTTTGTTCAAGGTTGAAACTCAACCAAACAAAAACGTGTATAATGATAGTCGAATACTATGATAGTGAAAATCACCTACCTAGCAAAGAATAACAAATGATTAATGTGTAGAGGCCTTATCATTAAAACCCACACAACACGAGGTTCAAATCATTAATCGCAAGAAGAATAAAAAACATATTTGCAAACTCCATGGAGTGAAACAAGGATCAAGGAAAACATTGAAACAAAAAATGGAGGCAAGGTAAAAATAGGGTTTGCATATATACGAAGAAAGCATGGTAAAAAAATATAAAAGAAAGGAATTAAAATAGAAAACTGAAACATATATTTTTGGAACCCTATTGGACACTTACCCTTGTAGGATCTTTCACCTAAAAGGGGAGGAATAGGGTTAAAAATGCTTATTGTTTCATTAGAGGATTAGTGTATGAATGGATGGGAAATGGATGTGAAGTGTGTGTGGATGTGTTTGAATGCTTACAAATGCAAATGAATGAATGTCAACTAATCTAATGCAAGATGCTGAAAAACACAATGTTGATTGCAAATATGAACTAGAAACTTAGACAAATGAAAACAAAAGTTGATGAAACTGAACAGAGTACACTTGAAGGTAGATTGATGCTACTAGAAGGTTTTGGAAGGTTCCAAAAGTCACTATTATTTCCTAGTAGGACTGATCCACCATGCATGGCTAATTAGTCCTACTTCTGATGAAAAGTCCAAGAAATAGGTTTTTGAATATCGAGAGCTGAATTCTAACAAAACCACTTTTTAGGCCTACAAATGGGACTCATTCGCCATGGGTGGTGAATTAGACCACCTATATGAATTAGCCAATTTAGGAGTAGATTTTGTGGAGCTAGATCTGCACTTCTGCTTCCTACAGGTGTTCGCTTTTGAAATTGCCAAATTCAAGTTTGAAAGTGACTTTTTGTTGATTCTTTGACTTGAATGACTTTACAACTTGATATTAAATGATTTCCAAGCTTCCAAAGGTCCTAAAACTTCCTATGATGATTGATCTTGAAATTCTATAGCATAACATGTATAGTCTGCCCTTGAAAGTCTAAAAAATTGATCTATTGATGTCTTGAAATGATGAAACCCTAAGTTCCTTGGCTTCAGATGGAAGATTGGTGAATGAAGAATGAAGAATGAATGAGGTGAATTTAGAAGATGATAGAAGATGTTAAAATGAGGAGAAAACACTTATTTATACACATTTGTGCCTTAGTAACCCATTAATACCTCAACATAAACCGACATCAAGTAATTTTGAATAAAAACCTGAAAGGAAAATTTAAAATATTTTGAAATTGGGGCCAAGGGGGACTCATTCGCCACCCATGGTGAATGGGTCCCACCTATGAGCCAAAAATAAGTGTCAGGAATTATGTTGTATTTAATGTTGTTTGTGGGGTTTTGCATTAAAAGATGTACTTAATTAAGCATATGAGGACATAAAGGGGTCAAATAAAACATGAAAAAGGGATAAATAGTGAAGATGTGCCTAGAAGAGCATTAAAGCTTGTTACAAGACTTTACAACACTTCAAAATAGGACTTGTTGATGAATAAAAAGGTGATTTTTAGGTGAACTGTAATATAGTTTAGAAGAATGTAGAAATGTCTTACAACACTTCACTACACCTTCATAAGGCATCATTAAAATCATTTTATTTAGCTTTCAAGGGTCCAAGACCTAGTGTGGAGGCATAGAATTCCTCAAAACACTAGATTAAGGTCTCATTAAACCCATTTATCATGAATAAATCTCATGTCAAGCAAAGGTTCCTTTTTTCTATGGCACAAAAACCATTAAAACTCAATCAAACATGTTTAAAACTAGAAACCTAGGCATGGATGAAAACCTTTTCAAAGACCATGATACACATTTTAAAAAAGAAATGACCCTACATAAAGGAAAAAGAAGAAAATAACATGCCTAAAGATAACAATGAACCTAGGTTGGAATTCTATTGAAATCCATTTGAATTCACATGAACTTGAAGTAGAATAAAAAAAACAAAATCCCAACAGGTTTGAAACAAGGGTAAGAGGGTGGAAGATTAAGAGAATGAAGAAAATGACCAAATAAAATTGATTTAAACTCAAACCTCAAAATGATTAATATGAATTTATGACACTCGTGTGAAAAACAAGATTGTAGGAGCAGATAAATTTGGTACACTTACAAATTGATTTGACTATAACTTGTAAGATTGAGAAAATTTGATGATTATTCAAGTAGAACATATATAACTTGCAAGGTTAGGAAAAAAACCTTGAATTTACAAGTAACTCATGCATTTTACAAACTTGACTTGTAGGGTCGAGGAAAAACCCCGACTTTGCAAGATAAAAAAATTCCAACTCCTAACAATTTGATTTTCATAACTTGGGAAAAAAGAAGAAATTTGATGAACTAACGAAGGTTATTGTTCAGAAGATGTTAAATTGAAATTTTCCTTATGTGTGTTTAGATTACATGAGACTATGAAACAAACAAGTTTCATTGGGGTTGTCCTATGAATAAAGCACAATTGGATTTAAAGATATCAACTAGCTCTAGATGGGGAGCTTCCTTTGGTCATTCTTTGAAATGATCAAAGGGAGAATAATTCCAATCTCTAAGTGCCTTAATCCATGCATTGGGCATAAAGTCAGGCGAAAAAACAAAAAGACTCAAAGACTATACAGTTTTTTACAAAACATATCTATCACCTCATTAAGTAAAGTGTTTCAGATGTTGCCCACTGTGTGGAAGCGAAAATGGAGTACCATCTTCATATGAAAGAAGAAATTTTTTTTCAACACAACGTTGATGAATCTTGAATGGACTTGTCCATAGTGAATCAAATTTTTTATGCATTTCTTTTGGTTCTCTTCTCTTATCCCCCAAGAGAAATTTATCTCCAACTTGGAAATATCGAGACTTTTATTTCTTGTCAAAAAGCTTCTTTACCTGTTCTTGGTGTTTCATAATATGACTCATGTGTAGGATCATGATGGGCCAAAAAGTGGCAATATTATGGGTATTTGTAGGGTATGTGGCTGACAAATTTTTTTTAACCCAAAATTGATGAAACGAAAAGGGTTTTTAGAGGAGATTCTCATATTTCCACCAATATAAATTATGTTTTAATTTGAATTTAATAAATAATTATTATTCATTTTCTATTAGAATTTTGACTAAAGTCCCGATCAATAGGCTGATTGAAAACATCTATAACTTTCAAACAATAAACATTTTTTGAATCAAACATACACATTCTATGCTTCACATACAATAGGATTAAAATTAATAATAATAAATTTCATGAAGTTTTTACCAAGTTAAGGTGGTTAGACATACGAGTTTTTATATTTTTTAAAAGTTCTAATTAAAAATTCATAATTAATTATTTACTTGGAAAAAAATTATTAAAAAATATGCATCACATCTGAAAATGAGTCATCTACTTATATATAAAATATTATAAAAAATATTATCATTTTATTATGGTTAGGGTGGTCTACGCATTCCTACTTTTATTTTTTCCTAAAATTTAAGTACTACTACATTGAAATTTCAAATTTTCACCAAATAGATTCTATTTATTTTTAAATAAACCTAGTAGTTTAGAAACTAAATTCAATTTCCTACAGATTCTATTATTACATATTTTTGAAATAATAGAGATAACTTATTCAAATTTTTACGTCAAGTTGCCTAACACTGATTTTTCTGAATTTTTTGCCACTTAAGGACCTATTTTTTCCATGATGATCCTACACATACCTGACTTCATCTTCACCACTTGAAAATGTTTCTCCTCCAATTCAGAGAGATACATAATACGCTTGTCAACTGAGTTGTCAAAAGTCTCATCCTCAATGGCCTTGGCCAACTTGAGGGAAGGCAATTCCAATGTGATCAAAATCTCTACATTCAATCCATATAGGAGTTGAAATGGTGACATAGTTATTGCACGCTTGGGGGTAATTCTATTAGCCCACAAAGCATCATACAATGCATTGTTCCATAATCATTGATTCTTATCAATCAACTTGTGGATGATAGTAACCAAGTTCTTGTTGTTGGATTATGCCTAACCATTACCTTGAGGGTAATAATGTGATGAATGCAAAAATATGATTCCATGTTCATAAAAGAACTCTATAATCTCACTTGACAAGAATGAAGTAACATTGTCTATTACAATTTTGTTTGGCACACCAAACCTAGAAATGATATTCTCCTTCAAGAAACTACAAACTACCTCTGAAGTAGCATGTTTCACCAGTATAACCTCCACCCACTTGGTGAAATAATTAGTTTTCATGAGAAAATAAAAATATCCACACTTGAAGGTGGATTTACAATTCCAATGAAGTAAATGCCCCATTGTTGAAAGGGCTCCTCAATGACAACTGGCTTGAGTGGAAGAGAAACCAACTTAGGATTTCCTATGAACTGTTTACATAGTTTGCATTGTGCACCCAATTGTACACAACTTGAAATAAGGTAGGTCAATAGTATTTAGCTTGCAAAATTTTATGAGTTGTAATCGATGCAAAAAAAATTCCTCCACATGCCAAGTTGTGGTAAGACTCCAACAATTTTCTTTGTTGAGCTTTTTCAACACAACATAGAAAAGTTCAATCCAAGCTCCTTTTTTATAAACCATTTTCCCACAAGACAAAATTTGTTGAGTTAAGCTTGATTGTCCTTTTCTCCTTATGTGTCAAATGCTCCAGAAATTCTCCATATGCTAGAAATTAAGTGATATTGGAATACAACTCATTAGTTGTACTAATGAATAAAACAATTAGAATATCTTTAGAACTTTTTTTTTAAAATATCTTTAGAACTTACCTCCTTAGAATCAAAAAATTGATCAAGATTGTTGTCAGTGATAAGTTGGCACAAACCTTTCCCACACACCAATTTGGTGGGCTTTATGTCCATGTCATATTCTTGAATTTTGGAAATCTAGTTGCCCCTTTTGTACCAAACTATTGCTGCATCAAGATGGACTTGATGGTGGAATCAAGCACTAGTACAATGACATGACTGTTAAGTATGTAGAACTAAAAATGCTTTGTTTCCTTAACCAAAACAAATACATGCTTTTCCATTTGAGAATATTTCAATTCATGAGCTTTCAATGGAAAAATCATGAATGCAATAGGGGACTCAAACCCCTCACTATCAAGTGTTGCACCAAAATTGTTGAAAGTGTATGCTCAGAAGTGTAATTGTACATAATGAACTCCTTAGTGTAATCTGGGCAGACTAACATAGGTGCATGTACAATAGCTTCTTTAATATCATTGAACGCAACTTTACCTCTATAGACCAATAAAAAGTAGTATTTCTCTTCATCATATTCACAATATGACATGTCTTCTCTTTGAACTCAGGAACAAACCTTCATAGAAAATTCACCTTACCAATGAAAGAGTGAATTGCTTTATTACTCACTGGCAGAGTAAGAGATTGAATTGCTTTGACTCGTTTAGGATCAAATTTGATACCCTCCTTGGACATTATGTGACAAGTAGTTTACCCTCTATAACCCCAAAAATTGACTTCTTGGGATTCAAATAAATTTCATCTTGTCGACATCTCTCCCATCTTGTCAACATCTCTCCAAGAATTGTCTCAAATAATTGAAATTCTCTTGATATTTCTTAAAAAATATTGTTAGATCATCAAGATAAACCACAATGAACTTACCCATGACATCACAAAAAGCTAAATCCATTGCTCGTTGAAACATAGTACCAGCATTTATGAGACCAAATGACATTCTGCGATATGCAAAAGTACCCCATGGTGTGGTGAAAGTAGACTTATATTGATCATCTGGGTTGAACTCCACTTGGTTGTAACCCAAAAAACCATCTAGTATAGATAGCATCTTGGACCTAGTTACCATTTGCAAGACTTGATACATCACTGGTAGAGGATAATTTTCTTTCCATGATAATTGATTTAAATTTTTGAAATCCACATATATGTGAATTTATCCATTCTTGTGACGAATTGGAACAATATTGGCTATCCACATTGAATGGTGGATAGGAAATATGATCCTAGAGTACAACATCTTTTGGATCTCTAAAAGAATGGTTCCAAAAATCTTGGGATTATACTACATCTGCTTCTATTTATAAGGGAATGCTCTCACCTTTAGTGGAATTTCATGTTAAACCTCCTTTGGGTGAAAAGACTTAAAATATTCATATGAATATGCGACTACATCAATGTATAGCCATAACAATTCAAAAAATTGGCTTTTCTCTTCAAGAGTACAACACTTTCTGATGTTCACCATTTTAGGATCTACTTCGATTCCTAAGTTGATTTTTTCAACCTCATTTGATGATTTGGAATTAGAATGTTGTTTCTTTTTGACATAATGGTCATTTTTGTCAAAAAGTCTTTCTAGGGACACCAATCCCTTGGGAATCTTATTCCCTTTAAGCTATAGAAAATCTTCACTAGTAACTAGATCAAATTTAGAAATAGATTCTCCGGTGGAGAATCACTACCTTTAGAGTACAATTCATCAAAAAAAAATTCCTTCTCTAGAAAGGCCATGATTTGGTTATCATCATTGAAAATTTGCCAATTGTTTGAATTTTCTAGAACACTTGGACAAAAAGCTCTCAATGGTGTAGGTAGATCCATGGAAATATTCAAAGCTTCAAACTCCTCTATACCGTCCCAAACCAAGTTATGGTTGTGCCTTAGTCATTCATTCTTTGTTTGATACAAGTTTCTCACTTGAAAAATGACTAATTCAACATCACCTTGAACATGTAAATTCCTTATCCCTTTCCTTCATGCAACTTCCATTACCAACAACACTTCATACTCTATAGTATTGTTAGTTTTGTCAAACTGAAGTTTAAAAGAAAAAGGAAAGAATTTTTCTTAAGGAGAAATAAAAAAAAATATTGCTCCAGAACCTGTGGAAAAATAACTACCATCAAACTCAATTGTCCACACACCATTTGGATCACCAAGACTAACAATCTCAAAATTTGAAACTTCTTCCTTATATGAAGTTCCACCATTTGTAAAAGACAAATCACCTGAAGATGATTTATTTTTTAGTGAAGATGAGTCTTTCTCTGAGATGGATGAGCCATTACTTTCAGACTCTTGCTTTGAATTTTTAGATGAAGACTCAACATCTTCATCAATCTGCAAATAATATGTCTTCATACCCAAAGAATCAAACAAAATTTGAGCTCTTGGATCATCTAACTTGGTCACTGGAAACTTGGATTCCTTTTCAAGAAGAAGCTTTTGCATTACACCCTTTACAGGTATCCTAGCCTTAGGAATATCCATGTTAAGCTCTCCTCCAATGTCCTTAAGAAAAATTCTTCCAAGAAAAATACCATAGGACACTAGAACATCTACTACCAAGATCATCATCTTGATTTTCTTCTCTGGATATGCAATGAATGCAAATTGTGCATCCTTTATTTTCCTAATCAAAGGTACTTTTTTATTCTCTATAAAGAAGAAATGACCAATTTTTTTTGTAAGATTCAATCCCAAGGTAGTAGCTACCTTAGCAAGAATGACATTTCTAGGTGCACTGGAATCTATTGCACAATTACTTAACTTAAAATCTTTAACAAGTAGGGAAATATAGAACGGGTTTATTCTTCTAGGGATGGATAAAGGAATGGAAATTAAGTTACTCTAAGGAAACTTAGATTTTGAAACAACATTAATATTAGAAGATGAATCTTTACTAGGATTAATTCCCTTTTCTTTAACAAACTTTACAAGCTTGTCAAAAGTTGGCCAGGATTGGCTTTCAAATATTCAACTTCAGACATTTCTATTTTTGATGTCAAAGGCTTGAAATGAACTGATCAGGGATGACAAGGTAACCTCATTGACAAGTTTAACAAAAGGAACACTAGTCTTTGGAACCTAGATATTAGCTTTTGGTGTTGAAGGAATTACAGGAAGATGAGGAGAACTTACTTGTTTATGTGTTGTATCTTTGGGTTGTCAAGGCAAAGGAGATCCCCTTTGGCAATAGTCACTGGTAATTTATCCTTTTCTTTTAGAGTATCAACTTGATCTTGATCAAGTTGATTCTATTGTGACCATGTGAAATCAACATATGTATCAATTACAAGGTCCTCATCATTGGATTCATTCTCAACATGCAAATAACCAATGTTTGAGTCACCAAATAGATCTATTTCCTCTTCTTGGAATAGATCAACATTTTACTCCATAGGATATTTTGGTTGTGCATAGTCATCTTGCTCTACTTCATAATATCCCACTATTGCATTGGTAGGTGAAGCCTCTAAAGTAAGCCTTCCTTGCGGTGCAGGAAGATAGTTCTAATTTTTGTTACTAAAATTGTTGGAAGAATTCAAAAAAGTCCTCCTAGGAACATCTGTGTAGGAAGTATTAGAGGATCCTTGGGAGAATTGTTTCTTCAATGCTAGCAACTCATTTGCTAGACTTTGCACTACGAGATCTATAGTGTTGGATTTGGTACGAGAAGATGTAATTATAGATGCTTTCCCTTTATTTCTATTTGTTTTTGTCCTTATTTTATCAAAAAGTATCAAATCATCTTCGAAGCTAGTAGCTTGCTATTGAGCAACTTCAAGATCAGGTAAGACTATCCTACTCAACAAGGAGCTTACCTTTGGAAGTTGCGTGTTGATGAAAAAGCATTTTAGATTATGGGTTGTTGGTTTAGCTTCAATAGGAATCCTTGTTACCGACTTATTGAATTTGGCCACAAACTCACACATGGGTTCATGTGCTTCTTTCCTCATAGTTGTAAGTTGTGCTAACAAGGCATGTGCATCTTCTGCAAGCTTGAAGCAATCTTCAAATTTGGTATGGAGAGTGGCCCAATTGGTAACAATACCAAGAGAAAGAGTATAAAACCATTCTATAACTGCTCCTTCTAAGGTCTCAACAAACAACCTTACAAAAACATTCTCATGCTCAACACCAAGAACACCACATACAATATAGAAGGAAACAATATGTTCATCAAGATGTTGCTTACCGTCACCATAGAACTTGGACATTTTCTTGTGAGAAACACAAGGAAGTTAGTGCAAAGGAGCTGCCAAATTTAAAGGGCCAAAAGAATTACCCCAAGGTACAACAAGTGGTTGAGGTTGAGCCATAGTGCCTTGAACAATAGTCGCTTGAACTAGTGTGATAGGTAAAATTCCCACAAAATTAGAGCATTCAATTGGAAGCATTGATCTAATTCTTTGCGGTAGATAACTTCAAGTATACGTTGTAATGGTGACCTTGCTTGCAAAGGAGAAGGAATAATATTATAGCATTGCAACAACTCAAAAAATGGATCAACTTGAACTTGTGCCCTTTAATTGTGAGTATATCTTCTATATGCCAGAATGTGGTCCTCAAAACAAAATGAAAATCAACAATAAAAGATATTCACAAACTTGCAATAAGACAGTGGAATGCTTGTCTACTTCAACCAAAAGTGTGAGGCTTTGGTTCCATATTTATATCCCCAATAGAGTCACCAACAAAATGTAAGGTGAATATTTTGTAATCCCTTTATAGATTATGAAATAGTGTTTTCAGCCATAGTTATTATGAGATAAATCTCTCCTCTTAGAAAGGGGAGGCTCCCTTCTTATTGCTCACTATAATTAACTAAAAAATAAACTAAAATATATGGATTGTGATTATCCATGGGGGGTGTCTCCATTAACATATCCTCTTGTTTCAAGATCTAAGAGAAACAAAATAATAATGATATTCTCAAATACAACTAGTTAGACCTCCATTTGTAATAGTGGGTAGCGCAAAAGTTGAGATTAATGAATAATGGTGTTAGGATTTTAATTAAAAAATAGATTGTGACTCATAGAAACATTAAAAAAGAGGAAGGAATAGACATTAAGGCATAAAATGCAGAGAGCAAGAAACAATAGGCAGGGAGTCATAAAATGGAGAGATGACAAAAAGTATAAAATGATAGTGTAAGGGATAGAGCAACTTACAAGCTCCTTCTTCTTTGTCTCAAGCAAAAAAGACATAACATATACAAATTGCATTTCCATCAAATAATCTAAGAAAATAAGTAAAAAAAATAGAAAATGAGTGTAAAAGATATAGTGACTAACAAATGCTTGTTCTATTTCCTCCCTCTTGGAAGAGTCAACACAAATGACTAGAGAATGCAAATCACCCTTTGCTCAATAGACTTGAAAGTTGGCACCATAAGCCATCAATAATGCCTACAATCCAGGCTATTCACAATTAGTCAACGTCAGAGCCTAGTGAATGCAGAAAACAACAAACAATAGAGATTTTTCCATAAAATGTAGAACTGCAAAAAAATGAAAATAAACATTGTAAAAGATCTAGTAACTTACAACTGCTTTGTTTTTCGTTGCCAGTATGATATAGAAAAATATTGTTGAAAGAGATAGATTTGAGTCTTATGAAAGAGTTTGATGAAGCAAATAAATAATGCAAAAACTGATAGTGCAAAAGGCATAAGAGTTTATAGATGGGTATGTGCAGGATCATGATGGGCCAAAAAGTGGCAATATTATGGGTATTTGTAGGGTATGTGGCTGACGACTTTTTTTTAACCCAAAATTGATGAAATGAAAAGGGTTTTTAGAGGAGATTCTCATATTTCCACCAATATAAATTATGCTTTATTTGAATTTAATAAATAATTATTATTCATTTTCTATTAGAATTATGACTAAAGTCCTTATCAATAGGCTGATTGAAAAACATCTATAACTTTCAAACAGTATCACATTTTTTTGATCTAAAACATGCGTCACATTCTATGCTTCACATACTATAGGATTAGAAAAAGAAAAATTAAATTTCATGAAGTTTCGACCAAGTTAAGGTGGTTAGACACACGAGTTTTTATATTTTTTAAAAGTTCTAATAAAAAATTCATAATTAATTATTTACTTGGAAAAAAATTATAAAAAAATATTCATCACATCTGGACATGAGTCCTCTACTTATATATAAAATTTTAATAAAAATTATTATCATTTTATTATGGTTAGGGTGGTCAGACAGACACCTACTTCTTATTTTTTCCCTAAAATTTAAGTACTATTGCATTGAAATTTTAAATTTTCACCAAATAGATTTTATTTATTTTTAAATAAACCTAGTAGTTTAGAAACTACATTCAATTTTATACAGATTCTATTCTTACATATTTTTGAAATAATATAGATAGTTTATTCAAATTTTTATGTCAAGTTGCCTAACACTGATTTTTTTTTAATTTGTTGCCACTTAAGGGCCTATTTTTTCCATGATGATCCTGCACATACCCAGATGGCTCCTTTTTTTCCTACACACACAATTGAAATATATTGTCCCAATAGACTGAGCTTTCACCTTCACACTTATCTGAGTTTTTAAAATTATATGGAATTATTTCTACATATCCTTGAATGAAAATAAGGCTCTACATGATACTTTCTTGAGTTTTGGACCTATTCTTTCTTGCAAGATTGCAATAGATGCATCAAGAAAATTTGAAGGATATGGGTTTTTTACAATTTGAACAAGATGATGCAACAAAAAATGTAATAGAATCCACCACCGATGAGGATTCAAAAAAAAGCTTTAGAGACCATGGATTAATTACCAGTAGTTATAAGGAAAATGGGTGGTTGATATTGACAAGAATATTGATATAACAAAAATCACACCTTCCACGAGAGGAGCTCTTCGTAATAGTTATGTTCTTCACTTGATTTTTCCTAGAAAAGTAGATCCATTAGTGAATTTGATGAAGGTGTCTAGAGAAAGTACTAGATTCCACTTATGATATAATCAGAGGCCTTTATCAATATACTAAGGATATCAAAGATGTTATTGTACTTCCCATCAAGCATCCAAAACTATTTGAAAGTCTTAAAATTGCACAACCAAAGGGAATATTATTATACAACCCTCCTAGAACTAGGAAAACATTGCTTACTAGAGCAATACAAAAAGAATTTCCAAGGAATTTTTTATTAATTTTTGGATTGCTAAACTCCTACATAGATGGTTTGGTGATGCTCAAAAGCTTGTGATTGCAATATTCTCTTTAGCAAATAAGCTTCAACCCGCCATTATCTTTATCAATGAGGTTTATAGTTTTTTGGTCAAATTCATTCAACTAAATTGAAATTTCTTACAAATATGAAGATGGAGTGTTTGGGGTGGCTTTACCATAGATTAGAATGTTTGAGTTATGGTGCTTGTTACAAAAAATAGACCTTGGAAGCTCAATGATGAAATCTTGCATTGTGTTCCTCAAGCATTTGAAGTAGGCATGCTATATTGTAAGGAGAGGGAATCCATCTTGAAAGTAACTTTGAAATGGAAACAATGCTAGAGGGCGACAGTCCACCTTTTGAAGAAACAGAATACATTTTAAAGAAATGGATACAAGCAACATTAGTTCTAAATGCTATGTGTCAGTTACGATAATACACATGGTTTGCAATTAGACCCCACCAGTTGGAGATGAACCAAGTCTAGTAGGTTGAACTGTATTCCATGAATTCGGGAATTCTCTACAACATATTATTACTAGACAAAATGAAGGATTAATGGTGAGAATTCTAAGTGTAGACTGGGATACAATTGAGTTTCCATCATAGTTCATAGAGAACTGGTGCCACCACAAGGATACACTCATGGGTATTGCGAATAACTACAAAATTGGTGAGACACTCTCTAATTCAATATAATCCAAGCTTGTAGTAGCATAGATAGCTAGGGAAGTTATACTTTCATTAAAACAACATGTGTAGTCACTTGAGAAAAGATTAGTGGAGAAGGCAATGAGAAGCTTTGATTCCCATAAATGCTGCCATACTAGGAAGGAACATAAGACTTGAGGTAATTCCTACATCACTGCAAATTCCAAACCATAAACCCTAAACATGGTACATGGTATGGCGATGGATCCATAAGGCAATTTTTATTGCATTCAAATGTGCCAAATCTGTTTATACTTAAAGAGAATTATTAAATCATGACGATGAATTTATTTTGGGAATATAAAGTTTATCGCTATTATAATTTAAAGAATGTGTGAGAGTGGGTAAATTAAAGCCTCCCCGCATCCCCACAAAATCTAAGTTAAAAACCCAAAAATCATTGCAGTATTATGGTGAAGTGTACATCAAAGTATAAAGTATATTGCCAAGAAACAATTTATTGAAATTAATTTTTGGGATATGTGCGAGAAGAATGCAAATAAAGACTAAACAAAATTTTATTGTGAAAGGTAATATTACTTTGGGAGAATATGAATTTCACTGATGGTACAGTAAAACATTTTCACCGAGGGAGTTAAGGAGTGGGTAATTATTTTACTTAAAGGATATATTGATTGATGAAAGTGCAAATGTGAAATGGCCACTAAAAAATAGGAATAATATACTATTGTTGAGATTATTCAGAGAGACAAGAAAGGTTAAATTGAAATATTTTATTTTCCAAAGATAATCAATGTATTGAAAAAGTACACCAAGTAGGTAATTGAAAAGCTATGATGGTCTTAAGCTTCTTGCTTCCCTTACTTATAAAAGGGAAACCAAGACCAAGTAGTTAGGGGATTAGTAGAGAGTCAGTTAGGAGAAAACTTCAATACATATTCTAAAATATTTTTTGAAGTAGATTAATAGAATGAAGATATAATGGGTAGTTGAATTCTGGTTTAAACTGTTTATTGATGTTAATTGATGACTGTTATCTTTTTGTCCCTAGTTTGATCTTTCCTTGTTATTTAAATCAATGTATCAATGATATATTTGCTTTATCAAGAAACATCTGCTATTTTTGTGTGGTTCATTTAACTAGTTCCTTCAAGGAATGATTAAATTATTTTAAGTAAATCACAATAACCTAGGGAAATCATTGGGGTCAATAAGAAAGCCTCATAACTACACTCTTTCAGGTTTATACAAGGTGTAAACATCTCAAGTTCTAAACAATTCAAATTTCAGCTAGAAGGATGACACATATCATTTTGCATTCTTGACTCCATTGTCCAATAAATAAAAGGAACTGATCACATTTATTCTAAAAATAATATCTCACAAAACCTTTTTTATACATTTTAATTTTTTGTAGTAGTAGGAGTAGAAGTTAGTTTTAAGTTATCTATTTCAAAGCCTCATGGAAGTGTGAAACATATTGAGAGTGGATGAATGAATTGAAGATGTTGTGATTAAACAAACCCTCTAAATTTGTGTGAGGTTTAAATAATCTTCTTAATTATCACCATTTTAATCTTGGAGTGTTCACATTCATTGGTGATCAAGGTGCACCTAGCTAGGCTTAGTAGAGCCTAAAGAGTAGGGAATTCCAACCATCTTGGCTGATTATATGTTCGTTGGCCAAATCATTGTTAAACTTGAACATAAAGCTTGGCATAATTTTAGAGTTTAGCAATCTACAACCCACTCGTACTACCTCACAAGTTGAAAATTGTGAAAGAAGAAATAGAAATGCTAAGGAGTGTAGGCATCGACATCATTCTATTACTTGATAGTTAGAAGAAAATAACAAATCAACAACCCAAGATCAAACACCAACTTGAGCAATACATGATGATTCTTCACCTTCACCATAATATGAAATTTCTATATCTACACCACATTGAGAACCTACTGTAGACATCTAAATTTGATCACTCCAATATGATCAAATTCACCTCTTTATTCATCCATCCATCAATATTAATTTATTTAATTAATAATATACTTTTTTCCTAAGGTCCTTAAAGTATTTAATTTAACAATTAAATGCTTTACCTTACATCTTTTTCCTCTCTAAATTAAATAAATACATCAATTTATTTAATTTAGTCATTTAAGCTTTTTGAATAAAATTAATTTAAAACTCTTCCTTTTTCTCTCTCCTTGTCACATCCTCCCTAATCTCTTTCTAATCTGGATTAGGTTAATTAATTCATGATTAGGATGTGCATCCTCTTAATCATGGATTAATGTAAAATCCTCCGACATTTGCCACTTGCCTCTAATCTTCCATTAATTGTCTTAATTATGTGTTGCACAACCTTAATCAAGGTCATTAGCCACATTTAGCATCCCTTTTTAGTCAACCTTTCCATTTTCCTTTCTTGGCATTGACCCTCTTTCCCATGTGAATTTTTAATTCACATTTATTTATCCTAAGTCTCTCTCCTCCCCATGTGAATTTTTAATTCACATTTTATCCTTCCAAGATTTCTAGAACATTTGACTTGTCATCTCATCCAATCCCACCTTTTTTGGAGTCCCTCTCTTATCCATTAGATTCTCTCAAGTATGTGAATTTTTAATTCACATGTATTTCTCCAACCACTTTCTTTTTTCTTATGGAGATTTTTGAGGAATTCCAAAATTCCTCAAATGTCACTTTTATCCTCACTTGGGGACAAGAAGTTCCTTTTTGAGGAAATCTTCTCACCTCCCAAGGTACTTGTCCTTCCTCCACATCATGTACCTCCCTTCCACCTCACTTCCACATCATCTTACCCTTAGCCACTTCACATTCCACATGTCAAGATGTGAGGGCTTGTGAGTCCTCAACTCACCATAGCCCTTCATCTTGGCCTTGTTGGATAAATCTCAACCATTGAATTCTCTAGAGAATTCAAATTTCTCTATAAATACCCTCTCCTTTAAGGCATTTACAACACTTAATCATTTTACACTTACATGCTGTCATTTTGAATACTCAACTCACAACCATTTCCTCTTACTTAGCTAAGCCATTTTAGCCATTTGCATTTTGCATCCTATCATATAGTCAATTTTCCATTTAGTCATATCAATAGCCATCCAAGGAGCACACAAGTACTCAAAATCAAGGGCCAACCAAGGAATTTCAACTGCAAGGAGAAGGTATAATCATTTGTAATCTTCTTTCATTTTATCTCTTTGTATTAACAATTCTTTAGGCTAATCATTAAGATGTTCTTTATGTTTTTAATTACATTTTAAAGAATAGGTAAAACTCAAAGGTTCACATTTCTAGCATGCCCAATTGGACCCATAAATGGGTTCCTTTCCTTCACATTTGCTGTTGTTGAGATTGTTTGTAGGTACACATAGCAGAAGGGCAATTACACCCTTTGGTTTGCTGCAGAAAGGTGATTACACCCTATGGTTCACTGCAAAGGGGCGACTACACCCTCTAGTTCATTGCATAAAGATGATTATGCCCTCTGGTTCACTATAGAAGGGTGACTATGCCCTCTATTTCACCACAAAAAGGCAATTATGCCCTTTGGTTCACTGTAGAAGGGTGACTATGCCCTGGTTTGAAATTTGTTTTCTAACATTTTACTACAAAAGGGTGACTATGCCCCAATTTAAAATATGAATTGGGTATTTTTCTGTAGAAGGGTGACTATGCCCTGGTTTGAAATTTGTTTTCTAACATTTTACTATAGAAGGGTAACTATGCCCTGGTTTAAAATCTGAATCTAACATATTTCTATAGAAGGGTGATTATGTCCCAATTTGAAATCTGATTCTAACATTTTACTGCAGAAGGGCGACTATGCCCTAGTTTGAATTTTGCTTACTAACATTTAATTGCAGAAAGGTGACTACACCCTCTGGTTTGTTACAGAAGTTCAACTGCGCCCCTCTGTTTGCTATAGAAGTTGAACCGCGCCCTCTGTTTGCTGCAGAAGTTCAACTGTGCCCCTCTATTTTTTGCAAAATTTTAATTGTGCCCTCTGTTTGTTGCAAAAGTTCAACTACACCCTCCTGTTTACTGTAGTGGGGTGGATACACCCCAAAACAAAACAATTTGGAAGGTAAAACAACCATTTTAGCTTTGTTTTTGCTCCCATTTTTTGTTGTTTTCATATTCTAACCCCCTAGCATTATTTTTTTGCAAGGATATTTGTGTTTTTGCTAACATTTTGAAGCATATCCTTGTCTAATTGATGAAGAACAAAGGACAAATCAACTAACATTTTGTTTGCAGGGCTATCCATTTGCTCAAATTTTTAAAAGCTATCCTTGTTGTTTTTGTTAATCTAGGAACATAGTTTAATTAGGGGAAGTAATATTCATTACTTTCTATGTTTTTTTTGTGTCACCAAAGGGGGCATTAGTTTGTTTTCACTTTTCCCTTGCACTTTGCATCAGCTTGGGGAGTAGCTGGAAATGATTAGTGCCTTATTTTTAGTGGGACCTGCTTGGGGATTTCATCACCCCAAGGGACGATTCCAACCATGTGTATCGGTGGGGTATATAAAGGGGGGAGAGTGAAATTTGTACCCCAATCCAGTCATGTCATAATTAGCGAGGCATTGAAGCTAGGGTGATACCTAGATAGACATGAAGAGTTGGTCTAAGCCCTTCAGTATCTCACTGGGGTTCCTGACTCACGCTTGTGACGGGCTAGTGTTCACAGTTGTGCCTCATGTACTAAGAGTATATCGAGGACTCCCTAGACACCTTGTGCATCCTAGATTAAGACCTTTATTGGCCATACCATTAACACTAATCATAGGATCATGCTTGTTTGAAAATGCTTTCTTGTGAGAAACCAGTAAATTTTTTGACAAGTTGGCATTATTGTTGTTGTTTTAAGTCCTTACCATAGTCTTTTTCATCTAAACCAAGTCCTTGTTTGCTGTAGTGGGGCAAATTTTCCCTCCTAAATATTCAGAATCACCCCGTTTTAACTCTGTTTATCCTCTAAACTACTATTTAATCATTCCAAACCTTTGTTTAATCATTTTGAGCCTCCATCTTGTCATTATAAGCCTTTGAAACCTCCATTTGATCATTCCAAACCTCCATTTTATCATTCTAAACCTCTGTTCTGTCATTCTAAACCCCCGTTTAGTTATTCCAAGTCTCCATACATTTATTCTCTCAATCTTCCCACTCATTTGGAATGTTTTGGTAACTCATTTGGGAAGCCCATATCATCACCTAGTGAGCTTGTTTCACCAAAAAATTTCCATTTGCAACATCTAATCCATATCACATAAAAACCACTTATCTTCAAATCACCTAAACCTTGTGTTAAAAATTGTTATCCAAATTGACCTTAGCACTTGAATTTGGTTGTTATCCTTCACATCAATCATTAACTTTGACCCAAATTAATTCACTTCCATCTTGAGGTGAATTTGGTGTTGTAAGTTATCATCCTGAGCCCAAATCAATCCATTTCTATCTTGAGGTGGATTTGATGCCATGATTATCCACTCGATCAATCAATGCTCTAGGTCACTAAGGGTGATTTTCTGACTGGGTTTAGATCCCTTACATCTTCCATCATTTAATTTTAATCCAATCACTCAATCGATTATATCCAATCATCTAATCATCTAATCAAACCAATCACACTTATCCAATTATCTAGTCGATCCAATCACATCCACTCAATCAATCCAATCCAATCTATCTGAACAATCCCATCCAATCAAAAGTTTGACATCCTCCAATCAAAATCCGATTTCATCCAATCAAAATTCAATATAGTTGAATTTAATATTATCTAATCATCCAATCAGAGTCCAATTAAGTCTACCCACACCCTTCATCCAATTAATCAACCTCCTTCAAATCAAATTCTTCATCAAGGACATCTTTGTAATCCACCCATACCCCATTTGCGTGCCTGTTCAAACCGGGTCACAAGCCAAGAAGCAAATGGCACAACAACAAGGTCAAAATTCCCAAGTGAACATGTCTCAAGATCCTAATAATAGTGCAAATCCTACTAATGGTACAAATGTCTCTCAAGATCCTAACAATGGAGTGAAAATTCCCCAAGATCCTCATAACGACACTTCATCACACTCCAACACTGAAAATCAGAACAACTCACCACATGGTGAAGAGATTATGGCTAATCAACCCAAACTCACACTTGAGGAACATTTCAATAATCCCGCCAATGTGTAAATGACTGATCACTTGTTTAAAAAACATGGGGAAGAAATCTTGGCCCACCTAATTGAAAAGGGTGTCAAACCTCCACTAGGTGTTGACTTATCCAAATATAGCAGTTCCACATCTATCATACCCCAAGGTTCACAAAATGCACCAGATGGTTCATACATCCCCAATGTTCCTCTAGTAGAGGGTTGGCATCAACTTGAATTTGCAATGGCATCCTCTATCATGTTAACCATCCCCCACATGCAGCAATATCAGTCATGGGGGATCCTCAAGTGTTGATACCAATAATCCTTTCACCTATGGCATGCCGCAAAATTTTCCACAACCTCTGCCATTAATGCTAATAGCACCAGCCCTTTGGAGTCAACCTCTAGTCAACACCGGGGGCAACTCTTTTACCGCATTGAATCCACCTCTTGGGGCCACAAATCTACCACCACTTATGTACACATCTCAACAGCCTCCACAATCTAACCTACCACCTCAATTACCTCCACAAGGTACACCCCAACCAAATGTTCCCGTTGGTACCCAACAACCTTCTTTGCATAACACGTCTACATTATCTTAGCCGCCTCATTAGCATCATCTACAACATAATCCTTTGATTTCTTCACAACAACCACCACACCAATCGCAAGGCAATCCATCCTGACCGCTCACTCAAACCATATCCCCATTCCTCGCATCCATTTTGCATCCACAAGTTCAACCACAACACAACATCCCATCTCGTCCCACATAATATTTGACATCACATCAACAACCTCCACAACATTAATACTATCATAACCAAGAATAGTTCTAGCAACAACCACCCTATGTGGCCTCCCAACAATCACAACAATACCTCCAATACTAACAAACCAATCTGCAATATCACATTCAAGCTCCTCAGCATTGAATAGTGCATTCTTATCAAACAAATATGTACTATACCTCACAACAACAACCCCAGTACCAACAAACTCCCTTGACATACCAACAAGGGATATCATCGTCTCACTATCAAAATTCATATGTTGACCTTCAGACACTATCTTAGTAGGATCCTTCATCATCCTACCACCCATATCCACCCAACCGATCTGTCTCAACGGCTACGCCATTGGTCAACACTGACCTATTGGAAATCAAAGCTGGAAAGATCTCCAAGCAGGGAATGGTAAACAATCCTTTAAATTTGAAGATACATATCCTTATCTGTTCGATCCATCCATCTCACTAATTCCCTTCCCAAAGCACTTTGAGATACCAAATTTTGATAGATAGAAGGGGAACAAAGATCCTAAGGCCCACTTGCAAGAGTTTTACTCCCAATGTCAAGAATTTATGCACAATGACAACTACCTCTTGCATTTGTTTCAATGGAGCCTTACAAGTAATGGCCTAGAATGGTTCATGAGTCTAGAATGAGGGTCCATAAATTCCTTTGTGGATCTTTTAGAAAAAAATGTTTCTTACTTCTCATTTAATTTGGAGGACATTGATAGCTTAGATCTCCTCAAAGAGAAGCAACGTGAAGGTGAAACCTTTGCTAGCTACCTTCAAAGGTGGTGTACACTAGCAAGCTGAATGAAAACCCCTCTCAAAGAGAAATACATGGTCACTCTCTTTGTGGAAAACTCATATCCCGACATGGCTCATAATTTTAGGCTACACTATGTCACCACTTTATTTGAGATAGTGGAAAAAGAACCCATCCTTGAATGCGCCCTTATTGCCAAAGGGCACATCAAGATACACAACCGTGACCAAGAAAGTCTATCTGGCGATAAGTTATGCTTTTGGAACAAGAACAAAAATGCAACGAATGATGGTGTCACTGACACTAAACATGTTCAGGTGACCAATACATCCCAAAGACAACAACCATCTATACCCAATGCCATATCCATACCATAGGGGGCATTTCATTCTCCTCAATAGTCAAACCAAAATAGTCAAGGGAATGGAAAATGCCACTATACTCAATTAGGAGAACCTTTGAGTGTCATCTTCAATAAGTTGTTACAGGTCAACTATCTGATCAGATATCCTATCACCAAACCACTTGATGAATCTAAGCCCCAACCAGCCTGGTTTAAGGAGAATGAATATTATGAATTCCATAATATTAAAGGGCATACTTTGAATAAATGTCAAGGTCTCAAAAACTTACTCTGAATAAATGTCAAGGTCTCAAAAACTATGTCCAAGATCTATTTGATCGAGGAGATATCAAAGTTGACACCAGTCAAGCTTCATCATCCAATGCTCAATTGCAGATATATCAGAACACCTTCCCTAACCATAATCAAGGTGCAAGCACCTCCAGAAACAATCCCAAAGACAACAACACAAATAACATAAGCTATAAGAATGTACCCCTTAATTATGATGGCATTATCCATTACATTTAACAGGTAGAACCGCATGTGTCCATGATACATGTTAAAGCTAAAGATCCCTAATGTGTTGTTGGTACCTGACAATCCCGCATTATTGTCCCTGAAACCTCTACACCCGCCCAACCAAATCCTATAAACTCTCAGTACAACATTCTTGATCACTTAGGAAAGACCCCTGCTCAGATCTCAATCTTGGATCTACTTAAGTCTTCTCTCGTGCATCAAGAAATCTTCAACAGAGCTTTAGAGGAAACTCACATACCTAACGACATTGATCCCACATAGTTCCAAGCTTTAGTAGGAAACCTGGCTTTATCTTACCAGCTACACTTCAGCTAGAATGACATGCCAAATATTGATGCCAATCACAACTGTCCCTTACACATCAAAGTCCTGGTTGCCCATCATAAAATAAAAAGGTTCTTGGTAGATAATGGCTCTACCCTCAATCTATGTACTATGAATTTCATAAAATAGGTAGGGTATACTCAAGTGGATTTGAGTAATCAAATCATCACGATCAAGGCTTGTGATGATGCAGAAAGAAATTATGAAGGGATTATTAGTCTTCCTATCTAGGATGGACTGTAGTTTAGTACACTACCTATCATGTCCTTGATCTGGACTTACCATATAATCTCCTCCTCAGCCACCCATGGCTCCATGCCATGCAAGCTATCCCATCCATGTACCATCAATGCCTAAAGTTCCTAATTAATGGACAAGAGATCACCATTTATGTCGAACCACAACCATTTGAATACTGTCGCCCTCTAGAAGCATCATTCTCCCATTTACATTATTGTCCTGGGTCAAAATGGGGCCATCTTAGTCATCATCCTCCAATCCATCATCCACCATGACAGCCACTCCATCCTCCACCACCAATCCTATAGTCACCAAAGTCCAAATCATTAACAAGGGGTGTGGTGAATATGAAATGCATACCACTCTAAATGTGGCAACTATGCCACCATCACCACACATGTACAACCAACCTTTGTAGGTTACACCAAAGGAAGACAAGACTATCACCTTTATTGCAAAAAACATTTTGACTACCACTTTTTGGTCTCCTAGTATAAAGATAGATGCACCAAAAGAGGATATAAGTTAGTGGGTATACCATGAAGTACCCCAACTAGATCCTCCTCTTAAGGAATACTTTTAGGAAGTATACCCTTGGTCAACCAAGTTCATAGAAAAGCATAACTACCAAGGTGGGGGTTTGGGTAAGGAAGAATAGAGACAGTTGCAGCCTATTGATGTATCAAAGCTTCCATGGAATATAGGCCTTGAATACGAAAAAAAGCAGAAAGGCCTTGCAATATCATCTAATACCTCCAATAGTGTTATTGTGGACAATGGTCTCTTGGAGGACATACCCAAGGAAGAATCCATCATACCTACATACAATGATGTCGATCACACAGACCTATCATCCATGTTTGACTATCTATCTATCTTTACCATTAGCCTATCCCTTCACCATCCTGAACTTATCAATTGGGACTTACGTGACAATGCACCTTTCAATGTCTCTTTGGATACATATGTCAACCTCATGGGATTGGGGGAGGACGAACACTCTAGTTGCAAAAATAAAAACAAGAAAAATAAAAAATGGTCATCTAGTGAAAACCTCTTTGAGGCACTTCTTGATCTCAAAAAAGTAAAAATAAATGACACATCCGATAGTAAAAACCTTGAAGAGTTTCTCAAGGATGGAGACGTTCATCTTCCCCTTGTGGGAACTCAATTATCCACATGGTCATCCATCCTAATTGAAGAAACTCAAGAAGTTAACGTAGGTACTATTGAAAACCCTAAGATCACCTATGTAGCCAAATCACTATTAGAGCAAGAATATTCAGTCATTGTTTAGTTACTTTGAGATGGTATCATTAACTTTTCCTAGTCATACTCAGACATGCTAGGCTTAGACCCTACTTTAGTAGTTTATCATCTGGATGTTCGTCTAGATGCCAAGCCACTCAAACAAAAGCTCTAAAAAATGCATCCACAAGTAGCATTATTATTCAAGAAGGAATTAGATAAATTATTGGACGCTGGTTTTAGCTATCCCATTGACTACTCTAATTGGATCTCCAACATAGTGCCTATTGCCAAATCAAATAGAGAGATTCAGATTTGCACAAACTTTTGGGATCTTAACAAATCCTATCAAAAGATGACTTCCCGCTGCCCAATATTGACATGTTAGTTGACCTGATTGTAGGACATGAGATGTTATCCCTTATGGATGGTTTCTCTAGTTACAATTAGATCTAAATTGCACCTGAAGACTAACACAAGACCGCTTTTACAACACCTTGGGGTACTTTTTGCTACAATGTTATGCCCTTTGGTCTCAAGAATGTGGGGGCAACATATCAGAGGGAAATGACTGTAATATTCCATGAGCTCATTGATATTATCATGGAATATTATGTTGATGAATTGCTAGGAAAATCTAGAACCAGAGCAGAGCATCCTACCATCCTAAAAAATCTTCAAGCGGTTAGAACATTACAAGTTACGACTAAATACAAAAAAGTGTCTTTGGTGTTACATCAGGGAAATTGCTAGGTTTCATAGTCTCTCAAAGAGGAATTGAGGTTGATCCCGCCAAGGTGAAAGCTATTATGGATATGTCACCCCCATGCAATCTGAAACAAATAAGAAGTCTACAAGGAAAGCTACAATCCATCTATTGGTTCATAGCCCAACTTGTAGATAAGTGCCAATCGTTCACCCATCTTCTAAAAAAAGACTCCAAAGGGTTTCAAATGGAACCAACAGTGTTAGATAGGTTTTGATAAGATCAAGGAATACTTGGCTCATCCATTGATCTTGATGCCACCTATTCTAGGGAAATCCCTCCTGCTTTACATCTCTGCCACTTTAGTTGCACTAGGGGAATTATTGGCACAACATGATGAGTCCTCAAAAGAAAGAGAAATCTACTACATCAGTCAAAATTTGGTTGGATATGAATTAAATTATTCACCCATGGAGAAATCCTAGCTTGTGGTGGTTTTCAGTACACAAAAACTCTGACATTACATGCTCAGCCATCTAGTCAAATTAATAGCAAAAATTGATCCATTAAAGTATCTGTTATCTAAAACCACTTTAACTGGTTGCATGGCTAAGTGGGTCATGCTCCTAATTGAATTTGACATAGAGTATGTAGATCGCAAGGCCATAAAGGGACAAATCATTGCCGATCAATTGGCTGAGGCACCCCTAGTGGATGCTTACCCTCTATTCACTGAATTTTTAGATGAAGAAGTTTTCTTAGTTACAGAAGCACCTACTTGGATATTGTATTTTGATGGCTCATATACTCGTAATGGATTAGGCGCAAGAATTTTGTTTGTTACCCCTCAAGGTGACTATATTCCAAAATCATTTAGGATAGCATTCCCATGTACCAACAACATATCTAAATACAAATCCCTCCTCACAGGTCTTCAAATTGCAAAGCAGTGGCACATAACTCACTTGAGAGTCTTTGGTGATTCATTGTTGGTCATTAAACAAGTTAATGACGAATTCCTAACAAAATATGACAAGTTGTTACCCTACAAACACATGGTAGATGACTTCAATAAATATTTCACCTTCATACAATTTGACCAAATTCCTAAGGTACAAAATAAAGCAGCTAATGCAATGGCTACTATTAGCTCCCTAATTGACATGCCTAAAGATCAAACAAAATGTGAGTTTCCTTGTGGAACAACTTTTAATTCCAGCATATGATATCCCTGAGACTGACATGGTGTGTGACATTGTAGGTCCCACTTCCCCATGGTACCAAGACATATATACTTATCTACATGATAATATTCTACCCCCAGACCTCACATGAAACCAATGAAAATATTTTATTCAATGTTCAACCCAATACATTATCGTCAGTGATACACTTTATCATAGCGGGTATGATGGAACTCTCCTTAGATTTCTAAATGAAATTGAAGCCCATACTGCAATAATGGAAGTACATAGTGGTGTTTTTGGGGCCCATTCAAATGGTATGGCCTTGGCCAAAAGGATTCTATGAGCTGGATATTATTGGCCTATATTAGAACATGATGCTTGTGAATTCATGAAGAAATGCCTTCTGCATGTTGCCGAAGCACAAGACCTTCAACCCCTACTAGCACCATGGCCCTTCTCTCAATGGGGTTTCAACTTGATTGGAAAGATTTACCCACCCTCTTCTGACAACCATACATTCATAATTACTACAACTAAGTACTGCACCAAATGGGTGGAAGCAATGCCACTCTCACAAATCACCGGTACTCAAATTTCAAAATTCATCCTTTACCATATGCTTTGTAGATATAGTATCCCATCCACCATCCTTTCTGATAATGGAAAAACTTTTAAAAATTAGGCTATGATACATCTCTATCACACCTTTCATATCCAGCATTGTTGGTCAATGCCTTATTACCCCCAAGGTAATGGTCAAGCAGAAGCAACCAACAATACCCATATCCACATCCTTAAAAAGGTTGTCAATAACGCTAGACAAGATTGGCACCTCCATATTCATCCCTCTCTCTGGGCATATCACACCTCCATCTGCACCCCTTCAGGTTCCACCCCTATTCTTTAGTGTATGGTGCCAAAGCCATCTTGCCAATTGAAGTTGAGCTCCCATCACTGAGGATTTCTCTAAAGAACCTTATCAGTGAGGAGGATGCTCGTGTTACATGGCTTGCCCAGCTGGAGTTACTTGATGAAAGATGAATCAAAGCCTATGATCACCTACAAGCCTACCAAAACTACCTCAATTGTAACTACAACAAGAAGGTTCATCCTCGACAATTCTAGATTGGTGAACTTGTCCTTAAAGAGAACCAACGTACTCAGCAGGACTGCAATAAGAAAGGAAAATTTGGAGCAAATTGGTTGGGTCCTTATATCATAACCACGGAATATGGATCTGGGGCATACAAACTTGCTACCCTTGAAGGAGAACCCCTAGAAGAGCCTATCAATATCATGCATCTAAAGAGGTTTTACACCTAAGTCCACTTGGTAACCCTACTTGTAAAAAATAAAAAATCAAAAAAATAAAAAAATAGTAAAGAGAAATAAATTCGTTCTATGGTGAAAAGCACCTTTGGTGGTGTCTTGGATAAGTATAGATGGTGAAAACATATTCACAGGTTTCATTTGTAGAGGGATTAATCATTATCTACCTTATGTCCTAGTTATTTTATTCTTTCATCCACCCTATCATCCTCACCCATCCCATCCTTGGCCACTTGGTATATATCTTGGTTGAGCATTGGATGATCCATAATTAGCTAACTGTCATCTTGAGCTTTTATCCCAATTTGAGCTTATGACGTTTTGACCATTCTTAGGTCACTTTGTGTCACCATCAAGGAGCATCCATCGCGTTAGTCTCACCTGGTTTCCATCTCGTCTTGTCAGTATTTTTTGTTACAATCGAACTACGTTGCCCTTGTGCTTTCACGTAGGCAAGGTTGATCATTTGATCTGCCCTCAGGCCCTTTTGGACCAACCTATTTGGTTCTCCATTGTTTGTCTCCATTAGTCACTTTTCTCTTTTATTCATGGTCATTTATCATTCATCTTTTCTGAACTACGTTGCCCCTACGCTCTCACGTAGGCAAGGTTGATCATTTGATCCTCCCCCAAGGCATTTGTGTGTCATGTCTTGTGGCTTCATCATTAGTCACCATTGTCTTCTTTTCACTTTATCCATAGTCTTTTCAAGAACTACAAGGGCTCTGCACTTTCACGTAGGCAAGGCTAATCTATGATCAACCCTTGAGCCCCTAGCTCTGTAGGATGTGTCATTCTTTTGTCTTGTGACTGGTCTCTCTTATATTGCGTCATCAAGCTATGTCCTTATCTAGCTAGTTATTAACAAATGAGATCCGCTAATATCAGCAAATCCAATCAGTTCTGAGTATCTTGTGTCATATCAATCTTTTAGTTTAGTATCTATTATTGGTCTCAATAGGATGCATCCTTCCTAATAGACCTCATCAACCTCATCCATCCTCTTGATCCTATGGAAAAGGACGTTTGAAATTTGATTGCGATATTTTGATGCTTTTGGTTTTTGTTTATCAGTTGAGCTCCCTATTACAGTTAGTTAAGATTGCCATAATCTATCATATTATGGTGTGTTTTGGCTGATTCACATAGGGGCATATCTTGATCTTTTATTGTTGTTGTCTATTGGGTTGTCCCACGTAGTACCCATCAAGATCCCTGTGATATTGTGTTACATTGGGGCATCCCTTTGTGTTGGTGGTTATCCCAATACCTGGCCCAACCAAAGTCCTTAACACTTTGGGTTGTTTGGGTAGCCTTATTGTCTATGTATTTGTTTCATGCATTCAACACTCACTTGCCTTGGTTTTCTATACCCTGGCACTGGGTGTCTTATGCTATAGCAAAAATCAGTGCTTTGAAGATGGAAAATTATATTAGGATTGCATTTCATGATCATGACCATTGCATTGCATTCACCTTATGATTATGGTTGTGCAAATACTCCCCCCTCTATTCCCTATTCTTCTCAGGATACTAAATGGTTTGTGACAAGTACAAACTCACACTATGCCCACACCCATCTTCTGTTATCATGTATGTCCTTATTTACATTAATGTTACAGTTATTTTATCATAAATTAATTACACTTGCATCATTATGATAAGTATCCACTCATAACTAGGTCTACACATACATACATCGTCACCTCCATCACAAAGTGTTAGACTCATAATACATCACATCCTACATGAAAATCTACATAAGCCATCATAAACATGTACATACATGTCAATGAATCAAATAAGCATCCATACATCCACATAATCCATCATAGATAAAACATATCCATACATCATATCATCATATAAGCATCTACATCAATAAAATCATCCATAGTCCACAAATGCATAAACATGATCATTCACCCAACGCATGAACATGGTGTCAATAAGGGCTATCATATATCATATATCATATATAAATATATCAAAAGTCCAAAGTACATCTCATAATCATGACTACCACATGAATAATGTAATAATAATGCCATCGACGACATCAAAATACATGCCCATCATATACAAAATCATAAGATGCAATATTAGTACAAGGCTCTGAAAATAATTGTCACTCTGACCTATCTATCCACCCTACACCTGTCAAAAACTTAGTAGTTTGTCATCTGCCAAATGAGCTACCCACATCTAATATCTAACGTGAATCAGGTACTGATCTCTTGCTTGGCGAAACACCCTGTGACTCACTAAAACCTTAGGTTCACGTCCACAACATCTGGGATGGTGTTGACATCTGTGGTGTCTGCCAAACATACTAGAACATCCATTGTGTCAGGTTTGGAACTGCATGATAATATGTGGCCATCCAAAATCATGTCTCCTCACATTCTCCTCTCGCTCAACAACCTGGACCTGAGCAAAATTCTACTTTTGACAATACCTATCCCAATCTCTAGTGATCACTCTCCTCTCCTACTCCTAGGCCTCATGGGATAGTTGTAACTATGCCATCTCTGCCTGAACCCAATCTCTCATCTCCTTGACAACCACTACCCTAGCCATTGTTGCATCCCTCTCCCCCTATAATCCTTGTATATCTGCCCCTATCACATCACCAACTTGTACTAATGGCAATTGATCCACTGCTACATCCCACTCTCCCTACAATGTCTGTATTTTCATCCCTACAACATCCCTCTCCCTCTGTACTAATTGCAACTGAGCCACTACTGCATCTTGCTCTCCCTGTAGCATTTGCATCCGCATCTTTGCAACATCCATCTCCCTTTATGTGGCTTGTGAACGAACCATCGCTGCATCCTTGTCCCTTTGTAGCTCCTGGGCTCTCAGATCTGAGGCATCTCTCTCTCTATGTGCAATGATGATACCTTTGACACT
Organism: Sequoia sempervirens; assembly: GCA_007258455.2. Lineage (NCBI taxonomy): Eukaryota > Viridiplantae > Streptophyta > Pinopsida > Cupressales > Cupressaceae > Sequoia > Sequoia sempervirens. Next base: position 36,963,163 of record VDFB02000017.1, on the reverse strand, counting down.
GCCTCCTCTCTCCTCCTTTGTAGAGACTGTACTTGTGCCTCTATCAACTCTCTCTCACTCTACAAAACCTAAACTTGTGCCTATGCCACATCCCTCTCTACCTCCATAGTCTACACCTGCTTCTATGCTATATATCTCTCTACCTGCATAATACGTTCCTACTCCCTCACCTCGCCCTCTCTCTCCTACATTAACCCCATATCTCTAACTGTCTACTCTAAACAATGCACTCTATCACGTAGCTCATCCCACTCCCACTAAAGATCATCTACCTACTTCCCAATGCCTACTATCCCCTAATCTATAATCCCCTATGGCTCCCCTTGGTCTATAATATGATGACCTCTGCCTATAGCTTGTCAGAGTCCTAGCTCACACTAGCCAACTCATCTCGTACTCCCTATATGTTAGCCCACAATCCATCTCTCTCCCTCTCCACCACTGCTACCTGTGTGAATAGGTGGTCCATAATGAATCCATAACCTCTCTGACCTGTTGCCTATACCCTCAATAGCTTGACCCTGAGTCTGATCACCTCTGCCTTAGCTATCCTCAACCTTTGATCTATAATCCAAAGCCTCTCCACAGTATCTCTTGGCTGAGTAGTAGGATCCTCTAATGCCACATAAGGAACCACTGCTAATGGCTCTACATCCAAAATATCCATATCTAGAACATCTCCATCTATCTCCAGAGCATCATCTCCCCCTTGCACTCCTGCTCCTGCTGAGTTTCACTGTCCTCCACTGTGGGGTAGACCTAAACTCTCTATGGTTGACCATGCCTCCTCACTCTCATCAATCTCCTTAGCTCTCCTACAACCCTCACCTCCCCCTCTAGTTCCTCCTCATCCTCGCTCCCCCTATCTCTACCATGGAAGGACCCTACTCTACCATGCTTTGGACCCTCCTCTGTCATTTCCTACTCACCATCCTCTCTAATTGATCCCTGGCCTCAATCTCCTCCTAGGCTCCATCTTGCTATCCACCACGTCCCATCTTCACTTGGTCAACATGCACCAACACTCTCCTTTTCCGTACCCTACCTCCTATGCTTGTTTGTTGAATAGCTCCACTCTCCACTGCGCATATCATCTCCACCTCTGGCTCATCCTGTCCTACTACATCTAGCTTTGGACCTATCCCACCCTCTTGTCATACTACATCTCCCCCACCATTGGTTCTTGCTACATCCACCTCCGCCCTAGCCCTCCTCCACTATCTCCTCTTCCTCCTCCTCCTTTTTGGTTGTCCTAAGGCCTCAACCTCATCCTCTCCTCTACCCTGCTGACCAACACCCTCTACATACTCTTGCTATCCTACCAACCTCATCTCCCCTCCCCTCTGTGGTTATCTCCTCCTATCTCCACCCTCCCTTTCCACCAAGCACTCATCCTTTGATCTAAATCCTACGACTCCTACAATAGGCACCATTGGTGTAATCCTCTCCATTGGTGGTTGTGGCACCACTAGTAATACCATATCGTCACTCTTGCATCCTCCACCCCAAGAAATTTCCATGGGTAGGGCACCTGTACTGTCGCCGCCCATGACACTCTAGCCTCCCTTAGTCTCAAAGCAGGTCCCCATGGTCGCTCTCTGGTGAGTCGACAAAACATGACAGGTGCCTCCAGAATATCCTGTACCAACCCAAACTAGCTCAACACTCTATTTGGTCGATGCATCTCCACTATTTGCGTGGCTAACTCCCAATCAAGACACACCAACTCATAAAATAGCCCTTACATCTATCCTCCTCCCCCATCTATCCCCTGAACCATCTATACATATACAAACACCATGATATGTCTCTCTCCTGTAGGCCATCTATCGCTCTCCTCCACTCATCCATATCCCCCTACATCTCATACCATAAAACCCAACCCCTCGCCTCCCCATACCCCTAAGCCATAGGCTCCCTATCATCCTCCTCTCCCTCCCTAATCATTATGGGTCTCATCACCATAATGTGCTCCCATGCCCACACCTATAGTAGGTTCATGTGTGTCAAACTCACTGCCCTTCAGTAGCAAATCACATGCATATTCCTATATAACTGTGCTAATACATAGGTACCCCATGAGATCTATCCCTTGTGCCACTCGACAATATGTCGAATCACCTCCATGCACCATAGATTGCAAAACCGTCTGCTACGATCTAGTAAAAATATCCCCCTAATCAGTCCACTCACAAATAATGGTAGGGGAGGTACCCTCACTAGCAAATCTATCTAGGTCCAACTACCCATTATGTATGAGCAGATCCTCATATCCAAATAACACTGAAATGGTATGATCTAACTCTTCCCATCTAGATAACACATCACTCACTAATAGCCCCGCTATCGGGAACTTCAAGATGTGCTATACATCCTCCAACGTCACCGTCATCTCCCCTATTGGAAGATGAAACTTTGATGTCTCTGAACTCCATCTCTCTATTAATGATGTCAGCATCACTTGATGTGCCCTCATCATCAGAACCTATAAAAAGTGTGATAACCCAGCATGATTTAATGTTGCATGATATGCTCTAGTCATGGCCGCTATGGTCATTGTCAATACCTCTATCTGTCACTCACGTGTCCATAATCACTCAAAACTCTACATCCATATTGCTCAATTATCAGTACACCTTATTCCCAAGCCCGAGATATCGCTCACTTTCCTCTTTTCCTTTATTTTTTCTCTCTTCTTCCTCTCGCTTTGCCTTAGTCAGGGAAAACTTAGCTTCCTCATGAAGGAAAATACGCTTATACATCGAGGCAGATGTGCTTACGCCTTGGGAAAATCTTCCCCCACAACGGGTGGATGCGCCCTTGTGCCAGGGTAGACTTGTATTGGTCTAGGGTGGATGCGCCCCCGCGTTGGGGTGGATACACCTCCAATGCCAGGGTGAATTCATCTGGAGCTGGGGTGACCACCCCCACTTCGGGGCTGGTGCACCTCAAGCTGGGGCATCTGCATCCTAGCTCTGGGGTGTATGCGTGATAGGGTAGGGTTGGATGGAACACTCATTGTTCCATGCTCTGGGTCTCACCTTGGAAAACCCCTTTGGTGTAACTCTCCACCACCTTAACCTATAGGCCCTAATGCTTGTTAGGCACCCTATGTTCTCCTGGCCAACCCTACTATCATCTCCATTTCCCTAACCAAGCCAATCTTGGTGCTCTCTCCACCATTCTCTCCTTAGCCCTTAATCTTCCTAAAGGCTAACTAAATCTCCATCCTTCACCAATTCGATACAAGGGTGTGTGATGTCTCCTATGGCCTCAAAACCATCCCTCTAGGGTTCTTGATCGTCCACAAATCTCCAATTCTCCATCGCTCTCACCAAACCCTCTTCTAGGGTTAAAAAGGCTACTAGCCTTGAGCCCCAATTAGGTCTCCATTTCCTAGAAAACTGGTCTTTGTTCTAAAACTTTCCAATAGACACCCATTCTTTCTTTGGGATTCTTGGATCAAATGCAAACCTCTCAAGGATTTTTGAGGTCATATGACTTAACTAACTGTACAAAGCTTGAACCTAAAAATGTACATTTCCTAGGGTTTTTATGCCTATGTCTGGCTACATTCAATTTGTCAACTTGTTCTCACATCAATTGAATCGATGGAGCCTTATCCTTCATACCACAACTAGGTAAAACACTGACCTATCACCTCCAAAAGGAATTTTCAAAGAACTTGAACCCCTGTAAAGTTCTATGCTCTGCACTTCTTGCCTTCCTAACTGGGCACCATTCTAGCTCACCTAGGGCAAGATCTTTCCAATAGCTCCTGCTTGTTCCCTAACCCTAAGACCTACCATATATACATACATGGAGTCTAGGCACTATTACCAAAAGGGTCGTAGAATTTGTATGGTGGGAAAGTGGTCTAGCACTCCATTTTCTCAAGACTGCTTGGTTCAAACCAGCAACAGAAAGAAATCTAACTATTTACAAACAAAAGATGAAAACAAATCAAAAAGGAAAATAAATAGCAAAAAAATATTTTATTCTATCAACACTACATCCTACTTACAAAACATAAGCTAATTCAATCCATTAAAGCTTTGTTATGAAGCAAAAATTAGAAAAAACCCTCAAGAGCACTGTTTTCCTTCAACTCTCAAAATGTTTCCACAATACCACTACTTCCAACCTTGCTCACAGGTCGAGGAACACATTAAATAAGGTTCCTCAATTAGTTATTTTCTTTGGTCGGACTTATACATGACCTAATGGCCAACGTTACAAAATCCACTGTGTTTTCCAACTTTTGTCAAAGGTTAGCAACCTAAACAAGATGAGCTTCTAAACCCATCCATTCTTTCCACTTCTTATTCCACTAATCACAAGAGATCAAGATTTAACATAATCCTCAAATGCTAACTAAATGGTCAACATGACCTTCACAATAACATACCCAAACAAAAATTCAACCTAGACTGTTTCCTAGGTGTGTTTCCTAGGTGCTCCTACACCATTCTCCCCCTCCCTGCACAAACTCTAAGGAATGTGAGGAGAGATCAGTGATTTTTCAAATCCCTGCTTCTTGAACTCAGCTTCATCTACCCAAGTAGCCTTAGATTCATGTTTGTTCTTCCATTTGATAAGGTGCTCCATGTAGACCTTGTGCCTTGTAGCCTTCTTCACTCTTGACTCCAAGATCTTCTCTGCCTGAGGCTTATCTTGATTAGGTAAGGATATATTGCTTATGTGCTTGAAGATCTCCTTACTGTTCTTATCCACTTCATTGACTGATCCCTTGTACTTGATCAAATCAGCTACATTGAACATTGGTGAAATCCCTAAATCTGTAGGTAACTCCACCTTGTATGCATTATTCCCATACTTGGCTAACACCTTGCATGGTCCTACTCTTTTCATCTGTAATTTGGTTGATGTACCCTTCTGCAATCTGGATTTGTTGAGATGTACCATGACATAGTCTCCTATTGCAAATTGCACATCCTTCCTTGACAAATCTGCCTTCTCCTTTAACTTTTGTGTAGCCTCGGTGACTATCTTCTTCACCTACTCCTGAATCTCTTTCATGGTTTGAATGAAGTCCTCTACATGTCCACTTCTATGTTCCATAGCTCCAAGATCTCTGAGCTCACATATGCCTCTTGGGTGCATCCCATACACAACTTCAAAAGGACTCTTCCTTGTGGTCTGGTTCACACTATCATTGTAAGCATACTCATCTTGTGAGATAACCATATCCCATTCCTGTCCATACTCCTTAGTTAGGCACCTTAGAAGGTTACCTAGCACCTTGTTAACCACCTCTATTTTACCATCGGTCTGAGGATGGTAAGCTGATCCAAAAGATAGGTTGGTACCCAATCTACTCCATAGATTCTTCCAAAAATGACTCATGATCTTCACATATTTGTCAAAAACAATACTTAAAGGTAGTCCATGGATCCTTACAACTTCCTTGAAGAAGAGATGACCTATGTAACTAGCATCATGAGTAGTTTTGCAAGGGATAAAATGACTCATTTTGCTAAATCTGTCCACTACTACATAGACACTATCAAAACCAGTCTTGGTCTTAGGAAGGCCTACCACAAAATCCATGCTTACACACTCCCATGGTCTATTAGGAATGGGTAGGGGTTGATATAGACCAACATTACTAGCTCCTCCCTTAGCTTTCATACACACATCACATTGTTCCACATGCTTTCTAACATCTCTTGCCAACTTAGGCCAGTAATAGAATCTTTGGACTAGTTCTAAAGTCTTGTTCATGCCAAAATGTCCACTAAGACTTCCATTATGCTTTTCTTGAATGAGATTTTCCCTCATTGACCCTCTTGGAACACATAACTAATTTCCTTTAAACAATAACCCACTTTGCAATGTATACTCTGAGTATTGGCTATGGAAATGGTTCTCAAAGTTAGAACATACCTTATAGACCTTTGAAAAGTCTTCATCTTCCCCATAGAGATCCTTGAAACTCTCTATCCTAATGCTCTTGAGTTGTATCTCTTGCACTGCCAACAACCTCCTGCTTAATGCATCTGCTACTTTGTTTAGCTGACCCTTCTTGTGCTTGATGGTGAAGGTAAAAGCTTGGATGTATTCCATCCATTTCAAATGCCTATTACTTAACTTCTCTTGAGTGTTGATATAGCTAAGTGCTTGATTGTCAGTAAAGACTACAAATTCCTTGGGTAGAAGGTAACGCCTCCATTTCCTAAGTGACTAAACAAAAGCATAAAGTTCTAAGTCATAGGTTGAATACTTCTTCTTTGATTCATTGAGCTTCTCACTAAAGAAGGCTATAGGCCGACCCTCTTGACTTAGCACTCCTCCTACTGCCACTCCAATTGCATCACATTCAATAGTGAATAACTTGTCAAAGCTAGGTAACAAGAGAATAGATTGAGTTGCCACTTCTTGTTTCAGTTTCTCAAACCCTTTCTTAGCTTTTTGAGTCCACACAAACTTAGTTTTTAAACCACATTTTATTGTATCTAGGACTGGTGCACATATTCCACTAAAGTTCCTTATGAATTTTCTATAGAATTGAGCCAATCCATGAAAAATTCTTACCTCTATTCCTGTGGTTGGTGTAGGCCAGTTTAGGATGGCTTCCACCTTGCTTGGATCCATCTTCAATGATCCTTTGGACACTAAAAAACCCAAATATACAGGCTCTTTCTTAAAGAACTCACACTTCTCTAGATTGATTGCCAACTTCTCCTCTTGCAACCTTCTAAGAACCAACTCCACATGTTTTAAATGCTCTTCTGCTGTCTTGCTGAATATGAGGATGTCATCAAGATACACTACCACAAATATCCCTATACAGTCTTTAAGCACTTCATTCATGAGCCTCATGAATGTGCTAGGGGCATTGGAGAGACCAAATGGCATAACTCTCCACTCATATAACCCATCATTTGTCTTAAAAGCTGTCTTCCACTCATCTCCATCCTTGATTATGATCTGATGGTATCCAATCTTGAGATCCAACTTGGTGAACTACTGAGCTCCTCCAAGACAATCCATCAAGTCCTCTATTCTAGGAATAGGAAACCTATACCTGATTGTGATTCTATTTATAGCTCTAGAGTCAGTACAAAGTATCCACTTACCTCCTTTCTTGGATGCTAAAACCACTAGTACTACACATGGGCTGATGCTCTTTTGAATCAATCCCTTATCCAACAACTCTTGCACTTGCCTAGCTACCTCTAGATTCTGATCCGGTGTAAGCTTACAAGCTACTTTGTCAGGAAATGAGGCTCCAGGTATGAAGTCAATTTGATGACTTATGGCTCTCTTTGGTGGTAGAGTTGCAGGTGCAACATCACTTACAATGTCCTTAAACTGATCCAACAACTTTAGGACTGCTCCGAGCATGACTTTCTTTTTAGCCTTGTCTTCTTATTCAGGTTGTAACATAACCACATATCCTTCACCCCCTTGATGAAGGTTGTTAAGGAACTCTTTCCCACTACTCAACATGACACTTGGTTTCCCTAACTGTCCCTCTTCTTCTTCTGACAATGAATTCAACTTGAAAGTCTTTCCATCCTTCTTGAATGAGATGGTGTTCTCTTTTCCATCATATATGGCACCTCTATCATATTTCCATGGTCTGCCCAATAGTAGATTGCAGGCATCCATGGGTAACACATCACAAACCAACTTGTCCTTGTACCCTCCAATGGAAAACTCCACCGTTACTTGCTCATTCACTAAAACACTTTGCCCTTTGTTTAGCCATGTAACCTTGTAGGGGTTAGTGTGGGGTACCTTCTCCAATTATAGTTTCATTACTGCCTCTAAGATAATATTGTCTGTTGAACCTGAATCTACTATGACCTTGCATACTTTACCAAGTATCTTGCACCTTACTCTAAATAGAGCTCTCCTTTGTTTTGGTTCTTCCTTGACCGGTTGTTTGATCAAAACTCTACTGAACATTAGATTCTCCCCTACTTTTGATTCAATATGACTGACCTCTGGTGTTTTAACACTCATATTTTCCTCTTGTGCATATGCCACCCTCTTCTCATTGTTTGATGAAGATGCTTTCTCCGGGCACCTATAAGCTGGATGTCCAACTTGACCACAATGGTAGCATTTCATGTTTACAAAGTATGAATTGCTCCTGCCTTCTCCTCTTCCTCTATTTGAACTTCCTTGATGTCCTCTACCTCTGTTATATCCTCCTTTAGAAGGTGTTTCATTTCCATGATTTGTAGATTTAAACTCTCCTTAGTTTCTTTGGTCATTGCCTCTACCTTGGTAGCCACCTCACTGTCCTCTTTGATCTCTTTGATCTCTACCTTTGCCTCTACCCTTAGAAGCCTGGTCTTGCTTCCTCTTGTTTCTTTCCTCAATCTTGATAGCTAATTGGTAACATTGAAGTACTATCTTAGGACTTAAAAGAGTCATCTCCTCTTGAATGTTCCACTTCAAGCCATTAAGATACCTAGCCACCTTGAGACTTTCATCTTCTGAAACATTAGAACTCATATAGAGTTTTTGGAACTCCTCTATGTAGGTATTCACATCTTAGTCTTTCTGCCTTAGGCTTTGTCTTTTCTTGTGTAACTGAATCCCATAATCATCAAGCATGTATGCTTCCGTCACTTTGGCAACCATTCCTTTCCAAGTTGAAATAGGCTGCTTCCCTTCCTTTTCCCTCTCTGTCTAAATGAATTTCCACCATGTCAAGGTAGAACCTCTTAGTCTTGATTTGGCCACCTTTACCTTCTGTGCTTCAGTGACCCCATCACATTCAAAATGGTTTCCCATTCCCTCTATCCAATCCATGACTAGAGTAGCTTCCATTTTCCCACTAAATAGTGGTATGCCTTCAATGCCTTCAAGAAAGGCTACTCTTGCAGAACAGGGTCAGCTTCAGGGACCTTTTCTTCCTCTACAACCTCTTCTTTCTTGGGTTCTCTTCCTTCCAACTGCACATTACTCAATGCTTGTTCAAGTTGTTCTATTCTTTCCCTCAATAGCCTATTGTCCTCCTCCTATCCTTCAACCATCTTGGACAATTCAACATTTGTCACCATGATGGAAGAATCACTAGACTCAACCTCAAACATACAATATTCTATCCCAAATCTTTTAGTTGCTTTGATACCAATCTGATAGGGTAGGGTTGGATGGAACACTCACTATTCCATGCTCTGGGTCTCACATTGGCAAAACCCTTTGGTGTCACTCTCCACCACCTTAACTTATAGGCCCTAATTCTTGTTAGGCACCCTAGGTTCTCCTGGCCAACCCTACTATCATCTCCATTTCCCTAACCAAGCCAATCTTGGTGCTCTCTCCACCATTCTCTCATTAGCCCTTAATCTTCCTAAAGGCTAACTAAATCTCCCTCCTTCATCAATTTGATGCAAGGGCGTGTGATGTCTCCTATGGCCTCAAAACCATCCCTCTAGGGTTCTTGATCATTCACAAATCTCCAATTCTCCATCACTCTCACCAAACCCTCTTCTAGGGTTAAAAAGGCTACTAGCCTTGAGCCCCAATTAGCCCTCCATTTCCTAGAAAATTGGTCTTTGTTCTAAAACTTTCCAAAAGACACCCATTCTTTCTTTGGGATTCTTGGATCAAATGTAAACCTCTCAAGGATTTTTGAGGTCATAGTACTTAACTGACTGTACAAAGCTTGAACCTGAAAATGTGCATTTCCTAGGGTTTTTAAGCCTCTGTCTAGCTACGTTCAATTTGTCAACTTGTTCTCACATCAATTGAATTGATGGAGCCTTCTCCTCCATACCACAACTAGGTAAAACACTGACCTATCACCTCCAAAAGGAATTTTCAAAGAACTTGAACCCCTACAAAGTTCTATGCTTTGCACTTCTTGCCTTCCTAATTGGGCACCATTCTGGCTCACCTAGGGAAAGATCTTTCCAGCAGATCCTACTTGTTCGCTAACCCTAAGACCTACCATATATACATACATGGAGTCTAGACACTATTCCCAAAAGGGTCGTACAATTTGTATGGTGGGAAAGTGGTCTAGCACTCCATTTTCTCAAGACTGCTTGGTTTAGACCAACAACAGAAAGAAATCTAACTATTTACAAACAAAAGATGAAAATGAATCAAAAAGGAAAATAAATATCACACAAAGCTTTTATTCTATCAACACTACATCTTGCTTACATAACATAAGTTAATTCAATCCATTAAAGCTTTGTTATGAAGCAAAAATCAGAAAAAACCCTCAAGAGCACTGTTTTCCTTCAACTCTCAAAATGTTTCCACAATACCACTACTTCCAACCTTGCTCATAGGTCGAGGCACACCTTAAATAAGGTTCCTTAATTAGTTATCTTCTTTGGTTTGACTTATTCATGACCTAATGGCCAACATTACAAAATCCACTGTGTTTTCCAACTTTTGTCAAAGGTTACCAACCTAAACAAGATGAGATTCTAAACCCATCCATTCTTTCCACTTCTTATTCCACTAATCACAACAAATCAAGATTTAACATAATCCTAGAATTCTAACTAAATGGTCAACATGACCTTCACAATAACATACCCAAACAAAAATTCAACCTAGACTGTTTCCTAGGTGTGTTTCCTAGGTGCTCCTGCACCAATGTACCCCAGCATCGGGGTGACTCTACCCTGTACGTAGGTAGACCTGCCCTGAACTGGGGCAGATGCAGCCCGGTGTAGGGAAACTTCACCCTAAGGTGTGGTGGATATGCCCCCTTGCGAGGTAGACCTACCCTAGTCCATGGTGGTTATGCCCCTCCTGGGACCATGCCAGCCCCCCTCTCTAAAACATCATATTTTGCCTACCCATATGCAAAAAACTAAATCTACCCATTTTTATATTCTATCCTATGAAAAAAACCCATGTTTTACATTTTCTATAAACATTCAAAAACATGCTATAAATGTTTAAAATACACAAGTAGGGTTTTATTACTAACTTGGTGGGGCACCGTGTAGTGGGTGTGGAACCTCCGTACCACATCTGCTCAATGAATGATATCAAAGTCATAATCCTGCGACATTGTTTCTCTTTCTCCTCTTCCTCTCTTCTCCTCTTCTCTCAACTTCTATAGTGACAATGTGACAAGGTAATTTCTAAAATTACCTTTTAACACCTTCCCCCTCTTTTTCCCCCTTTTAAAATAAAAAGGTATTTTTTACCGTTTATTTTACCTTTTTCTCCTCCAACTAATTCCCTAACTTTCTTGGGGCCGCCATTTGCAAACCGTGCATTCAATCGACTCCATTCCAAAACCAAAGTTACTCAATTTTTTGAGCTCTATCCTAAGGTTCCTTTCATTTCTTCCTATCAAGAAGTCACCCGGGGCCCCTTTTCTTCCCCAAACATCCTCTCGATGGGGCATATCCTACCATCTTTCCTCCCTCCCTTCCATCAATATTAATTAATTTAATTAATATTATACTTTTTTCCTAAGGTCCTTAAAGTATTTAATTTAACAATTAAATGCTTTACCTTACATCTTTTTCCTCTCTAAATTAAATAAATACATCAATTTATTTAATTTAATCATTTAACCTTTTTGAATAAAATCAATTTAAAATTCTTCCTTTTTCTCTCTCCTTTTCACATCCTCCATAATTTCTTTCTAATCTGGATTAAGTTAATTAATTCATTATTAGGATGTGCATCCTCTTAAGCAAGGATTAATGCCACATCCTCCTACATTTTCCACTTGCCTCTAATATTCCATTAATTATCTTAATTATGTGTTAGCACAACCTTAATCAAGGTCATTAGCCACATTTAGCAACCCTTTTTATTCAACCTTTCCACTTTCCTTTCTTGGCATTGACCCTCTTTCCCATGTGAATTTTTAATTCACATTTATTTATCCTAGGTCTCTCTCCTCCCCATGTGAATTTTTAATTCACATTTTATCCTTCCAAGACTTCTAGAACATTTGGCTTGTCATCTCATCCACTCCCACCTTTTTTGGAGACCCTCTCTTATCCATTAGATTCTCCCAAGTGTGTGAATTTTTAATTCACATGTATTTCTCCAACCACTTTCTCTTTTCCCATATAAATTTTTGAGGAATTCCAAAATTCCTCAAATGTCGCTTTCATCTTCACTTGGAGACAAGAATTTCCTTTTTGAGGAAATATTTTCACCCCCCAAGGTACTTGTCCTTCCTCCACATCATGTACCTCCCTTCCACATCACTTCCACACCATCTTACCCTTAGCCACTTCACATTCCACATGTCAAGATGTGAGGGCTTGTGAGTCCTCAACTCACCATAGCCCTTCATCTTGGTCTTGTTGGATAAATCTCAATCATTGAATTCTCTAGAGAATTCAAATTTCTCTATAAATATCCCCTTCTCTAAGTAATTTACAACAATTAGTCATTTTGCACTTACATGTCATTTTGAATACTCAACACACAAGCATTTCCTCTTACTTAGCCAATTCATTTTAGCCATTTGCATTTTGCATCCTATCATATAGTCAATTTTCCATTTAGTCATATCAATAGCCATCCAAGGAGCACACAAGTACATAAAACCAAGGGCCAACCAATGAATTTCAGCTGCAAGGAGAAGGTATAATCATTTGCAATCTTCTTTCATTTTATCTCTTTGTATTAACAATTCCTTAGGCTAATCATTGAGGCATTCTTTGTGTTTTAACATTACATTTTAGTTGTTTTGCATCATTAGAATAGGTAAAACTCAAAGGTTCACACCTACAATGGAAATTATCATTAGACCTCTTTTTGTGATTAACTTAGATGACAATGATGATATTACTAAGATTGATGAAGAAATGCATAGTGAACTAAATTTGTTGTTTTCCACTTCGTTGACTTTCGATGGGGGCAACCATGATGTACCTCCTAACAAGAGTGAATCCCCACATGTTGAACATAGTGATTATCCTAGTATGACACTTATCATTGTCCCTTTGGCTAGTTATATGCATTTCATAGACAATGATCAAGATTGGGACGCAGACAATTTGCTTTATGATGGCTTGCATGTGATATACTACTCTTTTCTTCGGCTTCTTTTCATGTTCTTTATAATTTCATGTGTATAATGTGATCCCTCATGTATCATGTGGATTGGTATGTCTTTATGTTTGTGAGATTTTCTTTGGATGACCCTTGTCACTCTGAAAGTTGCAAGGATACAAAGGAAGTGAATAGGTCATAAGATTCTTCTATTTATATCTTCATTCTTCTATATCTTGTAAACCATTGGCTTTTTTTTCTCTTTTCTTATGTTTTCTTTTTGGGGATGATTCAAGGAATCAAGAAATTTAGGTCCCTTCCATGTTGACCCAAGCTCTTTTATTTATTTTCTCTCTCTATGTGTCATTCTTCCATTGTGTTCATTGTTCTATGAGTATTTGTTGAATGATGATGGTTTTGAGCTATATTATATCACTATAGCAAAGACATGTGCTTACCCCAAATCTGTAGATCCTTTATGCGTTATATTTGGGAATTCATTTGGGTGTAACCCCTCTTCATGAAATATATTTATTTGGAAACATATCACTGGAATAGGGATTTCCAAATAGGATCTCTTTTCTTCTTTTATTGTTTGGCATTTATCATCTTTCTACTTTACACAACATGGTGTTTTTAGTAATTTCTTTAAAGTGGGGACATACAGCCCCCCATTCATTGTTTGCATAATTGTGTGACCTCTTTTAAAGTGTGGTCTTCTTAATTCATGTGACATGTATTCTTGGTGGTGACATTGGGTTTGATGTCCTATAAGAATGTGACCTTTCTTGGAATATGACATTCCTCTTGGTGGTTTGCATTCCCCAAGGTGTGAATATTTTATTCCTTAGATAATTCTCTCTTGGTGGTGATGTCAAGTGTGATGTTCCCCAAGGTGAGACCTTTCATATATTAAGCAAAACCCCATTGATTATCCTAATTCTTTTCAATCTTATTATATTTAAAACTAGTTCATGGCCACTAAGCATAATTCAACTTGCTTTCCAATGGTTCCTTTTATTTCATGAGTGTCTAGCATAATGCAACTTTCTATCCTTATGAAACCTTTAAAAATTTTGGTTGGCATTGTATCAAGATTATCAAGGAGTATAAATTTTGATATGGTTGACATATGGAATATATGTAGACCTGGTATGACTTTTCCATATGCCACCTTTTTTGGGTACATACTAGACCATTGTGTATTTCTCACCTCTTTTCCTTGGGGCTCCCCTAGTGAAGAGTGAATTTTACTAGCCATTGTGAGCATAATTTTTAGATAAATAGCTTATACTTGAACCATACCTTTTGGATAAACAATCAAGGATTGATCCACCTTTTTCCTTTCTTTTTCTCTTTGCATTAATTTTGACATTGTATGATTGTGCATCTTGTGTTGTTGTTGCATGTGTTTCTCTCTTTGTGACTTTTTTAGTTTTCCATGAGATCTTAGATCTATGGGGCTTCATCCTCCTCCTTAATCGTTATCATCTTATCTTTCCAATAGTTGTAAAATTGGACCTCTCTTGACTTATTTGTCTACTTTAGTGTGAGTTTGAGAGTAAGTTCATACTCTCACTAAAGTGCCCAGGATAAATGTAGTGTAGGAAATTGTATAACTTTAACATTTCAAACTTTTTTACATCCCCTTGATTAATTAGACTTAATTAAGCTTCTAATTTTCTAATTATGCATTCTAAAGCCTTATTATTTGATGTCGGAGCATCCATGGTGACTAGCAATCCTGTATCAACATAAAGAGGTGAAATTTTGGCTAAGTATTTTTGGATTGTTGAAATAAATTAATTTGGGCTTGGATTACACATTGAGGGGTGGTAAATTATTTATCTTCAAATAATTAAAATTTTCAATTAAATTTCTTTTGCACTTTGACAAGTTGACTAGTGGGGTGTAAAGCAAAAAGCAAAATTAAAGCATTTAAATTGCAAAATAAATTAAAAAACCCACTATGAGGAATTTTCAAATGGGATAAGGGAGTTCCAAAAAAATTAAATGTTGATTCCTAAAAAGTAGGGTGTGGGAAATGGATGCTCAAGACTTTCCTTGGATTTGTGCTTTTTTCAGGAGATAAAGAAGGAAGAAAAAAACCGCAACATCTTATCTTTGACAAGGCTGCTAGAAATTAGTTTTAAATAATTTTTAATTAATTTTTGAAGGATTTCATGTGTAGAATTATCATGAGTCATTCCACAATGGATAGAGCCAAATAAATCATGAAAAATTAATTTCATGATAGTGTGTGAGAAGAATCTGGAAACCACTTTCATGGATGAATTGATGAAGAAGAATTTTGAAGGAAATTTTTGAGGGACAAGTTGGGGGAAAAAATTTCCTTTGGAGGAATGTTTGGACATGTTTTTGAAGGTTTGAAGAGGTATTCACAATAGAAAATGGATTGATGAATCCATGGTTTATTCCAGAAGAGGTTTCCATTGAAGGTTGCAGATTGTAGGAGCAAAATCTTGTAAAAGAAGAAATTGATTGAAGGAGTTATTTGTGTATTGTTATTTGCTACCTCTTATCAATTTTATATTAGATTTTTTGTGGAATTAATCAGCCCATATTGCTGTAAATGAATGTGTTTTCAATTTTACTTAATTTTTGCTTTGTTATTGTAACAATTCAAGAGATGTTGAATAAGGAGTATGACACATTTCTAGCAAATTTGATTTAATTTATAGCATTTCTTTTGTTGCATGTATAATTTTTAAGAGTTGTGTTTCAAGTTGGGTTCTCTCCTTACATTAGTGGTATCAAAGTGGGAGTTCCTGAGTGTGTAGGAAGAAACACCGATTGGAGGTAGTTTGCACTAGGACTTGAGTGCAGAGAGTGTGTGGATTTTGTTTGTAGATGGATTGCAACCTGCAAGAATATATTTTTAGAGGATTTGAGGAATTCACGTTGCCATGATTATAGACAAATTTCTGAAAGAGGCAGTTTACAATAATATTGGTGAATATTGGAAGAGGGTTTTGTAAAAATATCATTGAAGGAGGTAGTTTACATAAGCAAAACTAGAGAGTTTGAGGATTTGTGTTGTTGAGGAATTGAGAGGTCTTAAAAATGGAAAGGAGAAAGATGAAAAGAAATTATCATTGGATGGATTTTAATCATTCCCAAATTACAGGAGATCAAAGCAAGGATTCAGAAAATTAGAGAAAGATAAATTATAAAGATGCAACAACAGATAAATGAAATTAAAGTAGAGATTGAGTGGAGGAAGTATGAGAAGAGAAGAGTTGATGATAATTTTTACTATCTTTCTAACAATGTTTTGAATGTAGGAATGAAAGAGGATGCAACAAAGTTTCATGCATGTGACATCGAGGATCAAGAAGAGAATGAGCACAAAAAGATCAAGGAACCTAAAGCTGATGGATGACTATTGGAAGAGATGGAGGATGAGACTACAATGATTGTAGTAGCAAAAAATATTTATTTAAAGAACACATATGAAGTTGATAAGGATGATTTACTCATTCAGATTGAAAGAGAATGGGATCAACTTATTGCAAGGGAAGAAAAAGTTGTAGTAGTGGAAGATACTGAGGGAAAAATTAATTTTGATAAATGTTGTTATGAAGATGTGTATAGTCATAAAATTGCACCCTTGCAATTCCACTTATATTCTTGCATCCACTTTAGTGTCCACTCCCTTAGCATCTTGTGCAGGCTTATTTTAGCCCCTACATTAGCCTTTCTCCCTTCTCTGGATGCTCCAACACCCCTATTCAATAGCTACCCTCACACATTAACTTTGCATCAAACCTTGTGCTTTACTTGTTCATGTTGTTTTTGTAGTGTGATGTGTTTGAACACTAGAACGCTATGTGGATGTTTGTGCACTCGGCTAGCATCTTGCAATGTTTCAACACTCAAACAACTATCTTCGAACATGTTTGCCACTTCTCCTCACCTTTTGTGAGTGGTAACAGCTTGGGATGCCTTGTAATGGCTGAAGAAGCTTTTTTTCCCTCATTAAAAGTTATCCTTTCAATTCATTTTTCTCTCTAACTTCTAGCTCCACTCTTCTGATTTTAGCTTCACTCTAGCTTCATTCCAATTTCTAGACTCCTCTTCCACTACCCTTTGCAATACTCTCAAGCTTTCATAAGCTCATTACAACAACACTCTTAGCTCTGGTAGCTTTCTTTGCTTCCCTCCTTGGCTTCCTAAGCCTTGTATATCTCCATTATGCTTTGCACCTTTAAGCACCTTGGGATTTGTCACTTCTCCTTCCAACTGCATCCTTACTTCATGATACGGGTTTTCCTCCTCGAGCGAGGATTGCTTTTATCACCTCTTTTGTGATACAGGTTCTCCTCCTCAAGCGGGGTTTTCTTCTATCACTCATACTTGGTGGTGTGGGTTCTACTCTTGAGTGGGTTTTGCTTTCACCACACACTTTTTCCATTTTGGTTACACTCTCTCTTTCTATCTAGTTTTTCGTGGAGGTGAGAACACGAAAGTGGGGGTTTGATTGAGGCAAACCCCTATACAACCCCAACACTTTCTCTAGAAATCACACATGTCTAGGTATTGAAGATGTTCATGTGCTGGAGGATTCATCACTTGCATGGTTGTGAGTGTTTCCTTTCTTCTCCTTATCTTTATCATTTATGCTTTACTTTATCACATTTTGTTATTTTCCTATATTTTGTAAGTTCTTAGCAATTGGAGTAGAAGTAGTCATTTAGCTATTTTTTGAGACATTCTTGTTCTTTGGTCTATACGAGATGCCAATGCACTTTTGAGATGCTAGTGAGCTACGTTGTTGTCTGTATTCTACACTAACATCCTTTGGCTGAGAGCTCATCAATTTTTCCAAAAAATCTCTGTGACCTGCTCTTTCATATTTTAAAACTCTTGTTGTTGTTCCTTGAGGTAGTTTAGGGAAGTTCACCCTGTGAGGCTCTCTGAATGAAGAGAAATCATGAGTAACAAATCCCCCTTTTCTACATTTTGGTGAAACCAATTTGAATAGGGTTCTTTTCAAAAAAACTAGGAATTTGTTTACCCCTACTTGGTAGGGCTATAACTTTTGACTCAGTGCTCAAAATTTAAAACCATTTGCATTGTTAGAAAGGTCTCCTAGAGAACTAGTTTAGTCCCTAAAATACTAGAGCCTTTGACAATTGAATTTTAGGGACCGACACAAGTTTCAACCTCAAATTATACTTTGAAGACCTTTGAAAATGCGAATTACTAGAACATAGAAAATACCAAAAAAATCGTAATGAATTTAATATCTTCTTTTATTAGTTTAGTATCTAATTTTGTTCAAAATTTTGATGATATTCCATTTCATGCATGTGATGGTGAATTGGATTTTCCTATGTCACTTGATATCTTTGATCCTTCTCATGAAAGTCCTTTGGCTTCAAAGGATGTTTTGTTGCAAGAAGAAGAAGTCATTGATACCTTTCTTAATGTTACTCTACCTTCTCTCCATTCCAATGCACTTTCTTCTAGAGATGATGCATTGGTGAATGGTGAATCTCATCTTTGTTCCAATGTACTCTCCTCTAGAGATGATGCATTAACAAATGATAAATCTCTTTCCACATTTGATCCTTTTTGGATCGATGTTGAGAATATGTCTTCAAATTATTCTACTAGTTATGATGATTTTGTAAATGTTATCTATCTTTTCCACCCCTTAAAAGCCTAAGAGACTAGTCATTTATGTGACTCCAGCTAGTCCTTCTCCTAAAAGGGTTTGTTCTATTAATGGAATTCCATTTGATGATGATTCTCCTAATCTTTCTAAGGCTCCCTCTTATAGAGTGTTAGCCCATACTTATGATAATAGAATGAATAAACCAAGCATTCTTCAAGCTCCTAAACCTACAACTAAAGCACCTAGTGAGTACGATCTTGTCGAGAAACTCCAAGTTACTTCGACTAAGATATCACTATGGGAATTGATTCAGTTTACTCCGGTTCACCAAGGTATGCTTCAAGAAGCCTTGAAAAAGATCCTCTTGCATTCTTCTACTAGGCTAATGGATGTTAATGTGTTGATGGCATATATTCATGCAGATTCATTGAATATCAGGTTCTATTCACAAGAGCTCTCACCTCCAGAAGTACAAAAGCAAGCAAACCCTCTAATGATCATAGTTAACCTTAATAAAATTGGCATTAGATGTACTATTGTTGATGCTAGTTCGACGCTCAATGTATGTAGCATTGATCTATTACCTAAAATCAATATCGATCCATTGTCTCTTAATGCTTCTTCTATTGACACTCATGGGTTCGATAATGTTAGTTGAAAATCCCTAGGCATGATATTATTGCCTTTAAGGTTGGGACCCATTACTATACCCACCCTTGTATATGTTATGTCAGAAAAGCTATCATATAACCTTCTTCTTGGTAGATTGTGGATTCATGCTATGGGTGCAGTTTCGTCTACCTTGCATAAATCTATTAAGTTCATTTGTAATAATAATGTAGTCACTACTAAGGCTAACCCTGATACTATGCACTCATGTGAGATGTCAGCTGTTGGTCAAACTTTGATTGTACCTACTCTTATCCCTTCAATGTCTTCCAATGTGTCTATGTTTACTCCAACAATACCTACTAGAAAGGATACTCTTAATCTGATAGATGTCCTTGGAAAAGATCCTTTTGAAGCAATAAATATTAAAAGTTTTCTCCTTCTATCTCTCGTCAAAGGAATGCATGTCTTGGTGATGATTGGGGTTCCTTAGAATTTTCATAATCCTTCATTGGACAATGTAAATTCAACAAAATCCACTCAAACCTTCTGATAACATCATCCAAACCCACTATCAAAGATGATTACTCTTTTGTATCTCAAGGTAATGTGAGCAATAGTTGTAATACCCTTAATGCCGATCTTCCTCCTTTGGAGGAAGATATTCACACCTCTATTAAAGTGGATAATGTTGGTAGTCCTATCAAGAAGGATGATGGAAATCCTGTAGAGGAGTATGACCTCCCTTGCTGGAATAATGCTCTCTATGGAGATCCTCCTTTGTCTTATATCTTCGTACCTTCTTCTTGTGAATAGTCAAAATTTTCTTCACAAGAGAAAGGGTTTATTCCTACTCCCATTTGCTATCTAAGCAAGAGCAATCTTGTTGAGGCTTCTAAAATCCCACTTGATTAATCTTCCTTCTCCTACACATAAGAAATCTCATGAACATGATAAAGCAAAGCATTCTTTTTGTGCATACCATTAAGCGCCTGGCCATTCCACTAGTGAATGTAAGGCCTTGAAGGATAAAATACAACAACTTCATGATTTAGGTGCCATCACTCATTTTTTTGTATGATTCACCTTCCTCTTCTTAAAATGACAAGGGATATTGAGGTTTACCTCTACCCTGTATGTCCTAAGTATCTTGCATGGTTCTCCTCCCCTATATGTTGGGGGCAACAATAACTTGTTTTAGAGATGTGCATCCTTTAAAGGAGCCCCTCTCTTCTCTCTATCTTTCAAATGAATCATCCCTTGAGTGGACCCCTTTTTCTTTTGAAGGGCTCCAGAGGGACCCCCTTTGAAAGCTTTTCTCTCAAAAAAAATATTTGCATCTAGCTTGGGGGTAGCCTGACTAGACCTTGCTACTTTTGAATTTCCTCCATGTGAGAGATCTTGGGGGTAGCTCCCCTATAGGTCTACGGGTCTATAGGGAGATTTCCTAAGTTTCCTTCATGTGAGATATCTTGAAGGACACCTTCCCTGCAAGTCTACGGGTTTGTAGGGAACTTTCTCGACTTCCGCCATGTGAGAGATCTTGGGGGCTGCTCCCTTGTAGGTTTGAGGGTTTGTAAGGCACTTTGTTGGGGTATCCTCCATGTGAGAGATCTTGGAGGACACCTTCCTTGTAGGCTTGTAGGTTTGTATGGAACTTTTCTTGGTTTCCTTCATGTGAGATATCTTGGAGGACACCTTCCTTGTAGGTGTACGGTCCTATGAGGTGCATACATTCTAAATTTTCTCTTTCTTCTCTTTTGTATATATTGGATCAAAGATCTTGCATCTTCTTCATCCTTAGTATATGCCCTTCCTCTCTCACCTTAAGATTCTTCTATGTGTGATTTCTTAATTTGGGGATGACGCATAGTACTGAGACAACCTTCTACATCGAGGTCTCTTTTACTTTGCTGACTCAAATCCTTTAGTTTTTATGTTCTAACATTTTTGTCTAGTGCAAGTTTTTTTTGTCTAATGCATTGGTTTTGTAGGTCTTCAGCCTGGGGGCATGCTTTTGTGGTTCAAAGAGTTGTATGATTCCTCTATAGTATCCTTTTGGCATATGATTTTATTCATGTTTAGTAGATTTCCTTTAGCATGCATATTAATGTAGATTCATATACCCGCTAAAGTGGGGGAAAAATGTATAGTCATTAAATTGCACGCTTTCAATTCCACTTACATTCTTGCATCCGCTTTAGTATCCACTCCCTTAGCATCTTGTGTAGGCTCATTTTAGCCCTTGCATCATCCTTTCTCCCTTCTTAGGATGCTCCAACACCCCTTTTTAACAGCTACCCTCACGCATCAACTTTGCATCAAACCTTGTGCTTTTCCTGTTCGTGTTGTTTTGTAGCATGATGTGTTTGAACACTGGCATGTTGTGTAGACCTCCACATGCCACGCTAGTGTTTTGCAATGTTTCAATGCTCAAACAACTGTCTTTGAGTGTGTTTTCCACTTGTCCTCACCTTTTTTCTATGGTAATGGCCTGGGACACCTTGTAACGACTAAAGAAGCTTCTTTTCCCTCATTAAAATCTATCCTTTCAGTTCATTTTACTCTCTAACTTCTTCTAGCTCCACTCTTCTGCTTTTAGCTTCACTCTAGCTTCATTCCAATTTTTAGCTTTCTCTTCCACCACCCTTTGCAATAATCTCAAGCTTTCATAAGCCCATTACAACAACACTCTTGGCTTTGGTAGCTTTTTTTACTTCCCTCCTTGGCTTCCCAAGCCTTGCATATCTCCATTGTTCTTTGCACCTTTGAGCATCTTGCAATTTGTCACTTCCCCTTCCAACTGCATCCTTACTTCATGATACGGGTTCTCCTCCTTGAGTGGGGATTGCTTTTATCACCTCTTTTTTGAAATGGGTTCTCCTCCTTGAGTGGGGTTTGCTTCTATCACTCATACTTGGTGTTGTAGATTCTAGTTCCTAAGCAAGTTTTGCTTTCACCACATACTTTTTCCATTTCAAATACACTCTCTCTTTTTGTCTAGCTATCCATGGAGGTGGGAACACCAAAACTAGGGTTTAACTGAGGAAAATCCCTATATAGACCCAACACTTTCTCCAAATATCGCGCATGCAGGTATTGAAGACATTTACATGTTGGAGGCTTCATCACTTGCATGGTTGTGAGTATTTCCTTTATTCTCCTTATCTCTATCATTTCTACTTTACTTTATCACATTCTATTATTTTCCTATATTCTTTAAGTTCTTAGCAATCAGAGTAGAAGTAGTCATTTAGCTATTTTCTAAGACATTCTTGTTCTCTAGTTCGTACAGGATGCCAGTGCACTTCTGAGACACTAGTGCACTACACTGTCATCCATATTTTGTACTAATGTCTTTTGGTTGAGAGCTTGTCAGTTTGTCCAAAAAATCTCCTTGACCTACTCTTTCAGATTTTGAAACTCTTGCCACTGTTCCTTGAGGTAGTTTAGGGCAGTTGACCCTGTGAAGCTCTCTAAATGAAGAGAACTCGCGAGTAGAAAATCGTCCTTCTCTACAAGATGAATGTGAGTATAATGAAGTTGCAGTAGAAGAGTGTCCTTTGAAAGACATAAAAGAAAGTGAAGGGGATGATTTATTGATGCAGATGACAAAATTTAGAAAAGAGTGGGATGAGTTAATCTTAGGTGAGATGAAGGATACAACAAATTGGTGAGATAAAATAAGATTTTGATGTTTTCTTTGATGAATAATTTAATGCAACAGTAGATCAATTTGATAAAGTTGAATTTGAAGAGTGTAAAGTGAAGGTAAATGAAGATTTTTCTAATAAATATTTGTTAGAGAAGAGTGGAGATGAAGATGTTTTGATTTGTGACTATGATTCCTTGTTAGGGAAAGTAAAATGAGTCTCTTGTTAGTGGAACTAATATTATTTTGAGTGAAATAAATCAAATTGTAGTGATGTTATTTCTTATGGAAGGCATTGAAATAGTGAAATTTCAGGGAGGAGACATGGTGGAAGGAGATGAGAAAGGTTAAAAAACAATAGAGGTAATGAAGTAATTATTTTTTGTTGAAGGTGGAGGTATATGTTTAATTGTTTTTTTTTTTGGAATATATTGGTGGGAGGATATATTAAAAGTTTTGAAATACATGAAGGGTAGAGGAGTAAAGATGAAAGGATATAATATTGTAACCTTGTAGAATTTGATGAATAAGAATATTCAAATAGACAAAGAAATGAGATGGATCTAGGATAGACACAAAGCCTACAAATTTTTTTGAGTGCATCTTAGAAAACATTTATTTTCTACCGTGGGTATCTAATGTAAGAGCAGACTAGCAATCCTATATGAACAAAAAGTGGTGAAATTTTGGCTAAGTATTTTTTGATTGTTGAAATAAATAAATTTTTACTTGGATTACATGTTGAGGGTTGGAAAAATATTTATCTTCAAATAATTAAACTTGTCAATTAAATTTCTTTTGCACTTTGACAAGTTGACTAGTGGGGTGTAAAACAAAAAGAAAAATTAAAGCATTTAAATTCCAAAATAAATAAATAAACCCACTATGAGGTGGTGGAAATGGGATAAGGGAGTTTCAAAAACATTAAGTGTTGATCCCTCAAAATTATTGAGTGGTAAATGGGTGCTCAAGAATTGCCTTGGATTTTTTCTTTTTTCAGGAGATAAAGAACGAAGACAAAAATCTGCAACATCCTATCTTTGACAAGGCTATTAGAAATGAGTTTTAAATGATTTTTTAATTAATTTTTGAAGGTTTTCATGTGTAGAAAAAGCATGGGTCCTTCCATATTGGAGAGGCCCAAATAAAGCATGAAAAATTAATTTCATGATAGGGTGTTAGAAGAATTTGGAAACTAGTTTCATGCAAGAATTGTTGAAGAATAATTTTGAAGGAAAATTTTGAGGGAAAGGTTAGGGGGAAAATATTTCCTTTTGAGGAAAGTTTGGACATGTTTTTTAAGGCTTGAAGAGGTATTTACAGTAGAAAATGGATTGGACAATCCATGGTTTATTACCACAGAGGTTTCCATTGAAGGTTGCAAATTGTAGGAGAAAAATCTTGTAAAAGAAGATTGATTGAAGGAGTTATTTTTGCATTTTTTATTTGCTACCTCTTATAATTTTTATATATCAGATTTGTAGTGGAATTAATCATCCCATATGGCTGCAAATGAATGTTTTTTCATTTCTACTTAATTTTTTCTTTGTTATTGTAACAATTCAAGACATGTTGAATGAGGAGTATGAGACATTTCCAACATATTTTATTTAAATTCTAGCATTTATTTTGTTGCATATATAATTTTTAAAAGTTGTATTTCAAGTTAGGTTTTCTCCTTACATTATTATTCCCATTTTTTGAAAGAGAAACCTATATTAAACAAAATCCAATATTAATTAAATCACCTTGGAAATTGAGTATCCTAGACTAAGGTCCTAGGACCCATTCGCCCAAGGGTAAATGGGTCCCCTTTAAGTCCTAGGACCCATTTTTAATATGGTTTCTATTTCATTTTAATGATTCTTATTCAAGTTTCAAGTATCAACTTTTAAAATCTAATTTTTGAGAAATTAGATAAACACTTGTAAACACATAGTTAGTTAATCAATTCAAATCTAAGACACACTATCAATAGTTTATAAGAGAAAATATTATTGTTAAGAGCATTGAAGAGTATATTTATTAGTCATATACAGTAGCAATCAAGATCATATCATCATGGAAAAGTTCATGTGTTTTCATGTCATGTATTGGAGATAACATTGTGGTGTAGGTTTCAAGCATTCAAGCATCAATGAATTGAAAGACAATTCATGTAAGATCCAAACATTAGAGTGATGCTTTTGACTTTAGTATTTTAAGGGAAACCATTAATGGTTTGGTGAGATCTAACAAGCATTTTTAATTCATCAATTCCTTCATTTTGTCATTATTTCATTATCAAGGTTTAACTACCAAACTGAGCTTTGACCAAGGTAAACCCCTATTCACCTAAAAATAAACAATTTTGCTTCTCTCTTTGTATGTGTAT
>VDFB02000017.1:36837302-36937812 GCA_007258455.2 Sequoia sempervirens | reverse complement strand
CATGATCGAACTCTTAATGGAAAAATCCCATTTGGCCCTTATGAACACCTACAAGATAGATGCCTTGTCTGATTGAGCGTAAGGGTGAAAATTAGGTAACATGTATATTTATAGGTGATGAAGGATTGAAAGTTGATCAAAGGAATAATTTTGAAAGGCTGCATAAGTTGTCATTAATGTTGGCAAGCTACAAAAATTCACTTATAGATTTTATTTCTAGCTTTTTGATTATCAAACTTGGAGAAATCAGAAGCTTAGATACGAGATTAGAGGACTGTAAAAAATAATTTTAGACCCCTGTAGTAAGTCCCATTCACCCCTAGGAAAATGAGTCCCTAATCAGAGCTCCAAACCCACTTTTCATGATAGGTGCATATTATTCTGCCCTTCTTAGATTTGCTGAAAATTGGCATTTCTAATTCTATTCTTATATAGTTCATCTAGTTAATTCACTTAAAATCATTCTAGAAAATTGAAAATCTATCTTTTTTGTCATAAGAAACTAGAGATCCAAGGTCCAAAATAGGTTTGACTCACCTCTAGGATAAATTTCAATCCTCTCCATTTGTGATCTTCTCTCTTTCTAATGCGATTGGAAAAGTGTAAGTGCATTTAAAACTTTATATGAGACAACTTTTAATCATCATATTGGTGAATACACACATACATTTTTCTATCTTTCACATATACACATGAGTAAACTAATATAGAAAATCAAATAAACTAAAAAACATATCATCACCTAGATCATCGACTTGCCAATTTTAGGATCTCAATAGGATTTTATGGTATGTGCACCAAGACTCCCCTGAGTGACTAGTGGTGTGGATGGAGTTGCATTGATGCTCCCTCCATGTTTATAGACCTGTGTCCCATCAAGAGTCACATAATGTGCTCGTGAGATTCCATGACTAGATGTAGGTCTCTCATCAAGGGCATCATAGGCCGCTACATTCTCTTGATGATCCCTCTCCATCGACTATTGATCATCCTTAATATCATCATCACTACTATCTCTATCAACAACCTCCTCCCCATCTTCATGATCCTCTTGATACTATGGATTTCATGTGGCCTAGCACCACTACATACAGATCTCATGTATGTGGGCCATGGGATGGGTGCTATCTAAAGCTAGTAGAATTGTCTCATGATCACTCAATCAAAATAGAATGAAATAATAATATAATCATGTCAACCAACAAGTAGTCTATCTCGTTGCATCCTAACTAGCTTTTGTGCTAGAATTGGCCACTTTAGAAGTGTCCTATATGGCCTCCAAAGTATTCCATCGCTATCTAACTAATCAAAGGTGACTCTCTAGTGTAATAGGTCTCCACACTACCAAGGTAGCATAAGTGTATATAAGAAAATACCCGCAAATGTGTATATGGTGCTGCCAAAGGATACCCAGTTGTCCTTGTGCTGTTAATATGCTCAAAGGCCCATACTTGAAGAAGTGTGCAAATTAGAATAATTTTGTGGGAATCATGATAAACAAAGCACCCAAGATCATAATAAACACACACAAAGATACTATCCCAAAGAAAATATTGCTTGATCATCCCCCATTGCTTGTATAGCATGAACTATACCCCCATTGATGTGTGTGCCTCATCCATTAGGCACTACAGTGAGTGTGGTAGTGATAATCATAATGTGTCGTATCAATAGTATATCAAAACCTACATGTAAAACCACTTAAGCTAAATGTGACCACTAGAATCAATCTCTATGTGTTGGCCAGTATAATAAAATTGATCCCTCCTAGTCTCCTTAGGGGTCCAAAAGACATCATGATGCACATGCCTTCTCCACACTGGTAATTAGAAAAGGCAGTGTACATCCTCAAGTGTAATGGTCATCTCCCATATTGGAAGATGGAAGATAGAGGTATTTGCATCCCATCACTCAACAAGCCCCATCAACATAGCATAATGATATCTCATATGAGGCATAACATATACCTAATATAATCTAATAGTGTATAAATATTACTATTCCTCAAGTGGAAGTCATGTGACTTGCTCCTAGAGTAGTAAAAAATTCATCCTCCTAGATGTTGCCATGCTTAGGATGGGGTCTGGGAACAAGGCAAAAGGAATCCTTAGTTGTGCATCAAAATGAGTAATCAACAAACTTTAAGCATAAAATAATCTAAATATGGAGATTGGTGCCATTTTGGGACATGACACCCATGTGGGATACTAGCACCCATTATAGATAGTGGTACCCAAAAAGGACAAATCAACCATATGAGGACACTAACACCACAAATTTTGAAAAAATCATGAAAAATAGTGCAAAATAAGTAAACAAATTACACGGAAGTGAAGAAAAAATCACCACTAGCATCATCTTACCTTATACAGTGTTCACTTGCACAACCTTGAGTCTTGAGGGATCATATGGTCATACTCTCAATCTACTATCGTCGGCCTAGCTCTGTGGCTGCCTGTAACTCTGCAACTTGTCTCTGCTAGACCACTTGGTCTCTCTCGGCCTGTGCCTAATCTCTCTTGGCCATCACTGCCTATACCTATGCCTGTAACTACAAAATCAAGGCATCCCATGTGTCTACCTTCCTTGCTGGCTATGCCCATGGCTGTACATGAACCTGACCCTCACCCTTGGCTCGTGGTGGTGGGACTGGTGGATCCTGCTGCTGGTCCTGCATGGGGACATCTCCCTGACCTGGTGGAACTGGGGGCACACTTGTTGGATCCTGTCGGACCTCAATCCTCAATCCTCGCCTTTGTCCCCATCCTCTCCTGCCTCTAACCCGTAGGCCTCTAAATCCTCACCTAGAATGGTCAACCGAAGAGGTGGTCTGAACCAATCTATGTAGGCCTGTGTAGTGCCTGGATCTGCAGGACCTTGATCATAGGCCCATGGTTGAGCTACCAAGTGTCAGAAACTATCAATGACCACTACTATAGGAATGTCGAGACCCCACGCTATCTGCGTCATACTCCGTGCAAAGATGACCACATAATCATCATCTGGTCGATCCTGCAGCTTCCCAAATTGCCACTGCACATGCCCTGGTAGATATCACTCTATCATCGTATGCTCCCTACTTTGCATGTATCGATCCTGACGGCAGTAGAAGAGCTGATCTGCATCGTCAGCCCATCCAAGCCGACCAAGGTATGGACGCCAAGTGAACACAAGCATCTCATCTATGACTTGCCTCCAATAGGGGATCCTCTACTCCCCAATGTGTGTGAAGGACACACCACCTTTGTATCATGCCACTAGGGCATCCTCTGGCCCCATCGAAACTGAAATGACTCGTGGACGTAGCACAAAAATGTGCTCCCACGCCCAGACATGCAAAAGTGTCACACCAGCCCCTAGTGCTCTACCATCTGCGTACATGTACTCATGAAAATCCCTGTAAAGTGAGGCTAGAAGGATAGGTCCCCACACAAACTAAACTGGTCTGTCTCAGACCATCCTCTCCCAATAGTATCCCCATCCAGGACTGAAATACTGCCCTTGTCGGTCTGGGGCAACCAAACTGAAAATGATCACTGCAACGGCCCAACGGAAAGGAGGTTCCATAACTCGGTACCACTCCAACTCGATCTGTCCCTCACAATAAATGATATCTCGAGTACCAAGGACTCGACTGCAGCACTCGCGACCCTCCTCCATATCATAGATCACCCAGCGACCATGAATGGGAAACCATAGTATGCACCAAGCATCCTCCAATGTGATGGTCGCCTCACCAGTGGGAAGATGAAATGATGACGTCTCACTATGCCACCACTCTGCTAGCGCTGACAATATCCCAAGGTGCGTGCACACAGGCACTGCATACGCAACATGCCATAAACTAGTGACCCCCAGTCAGTCCTGATCTCTGTCGCTCAAGTCTCGTAGGACGCTCGCCAAATCCTTTGACCAGTGCTCCCGAGAGTAAAGCTCCCTCAGTCCATCCTCAATGAAGGAAAGTCAGCACATTAAAATTTTCAAAAAAATCCTAGCTTAACGCTTTAAACTTGCATCCAGTGGCACAGTTTGTGAAGGTGTCGCAGTTTGAGTTTTCTCAAACTCCGATGCTAGACCCGAAATTTTGTTAAACAACACCGTCGCGGTGCAATTTAACCCTCAGTGTCACAATTTTCTTGAAACTTAGGACGCCGCTGCAGCGCAATTTTCCAAACTGGCCCGACAAGTCTGAGCTAAGCCCGATCCCAGCGACAGAGTTTATAAATTTCAAATTGCACAGCTGTGGCACAAAAAGGCTAAAAGTGGTGCAATTTAAACACCGAGCGGCGCTAAAAGTGCATCGCTGGAGGCGAGCTCAACTTAAAAGCAGTAATAAATGCGCTTAAATGAAAAGATGAAGCTTTAGTTAGGGTCACATACCGGGGCACCGATGTCAGGTGGCTGCTGGTAGGTCCGAACTCGATTGGAAATGTGCAGAGGAAGCTGTCGTTGCGCTATATCATCAGGAGGTCAGAGCTTGAATCTCAAATTTTGCTAGCGAAGGTGTGTGAAAATGATTTGAAGGTGACCCCTTGGGCCCCTTTTTAGCCTCAAAATTAGGGTTTTTTTGACTCTCTAGGGCTGTCTTGTTAGGGTTTTGGACCCCCGAACCTATTTTTGTCTATTCGAGGCTTATTTTTTATTGTCTTATTGCGTTTAGCGACATGTTTAGCCTCCTGGACCCCTTTTGGACCTGTCCGACACCTTGTCACCTTTTTTCACGAGATCACCCAAAAAATTGGATTTTTTGTCCAATCTCTTGAGGGGGCATTATAATGGCATGTTTCTGTCTCGCCAGGTAGCAATGGGGCAAGTTTTTGATATTGAATTTTTTTTGGCTGTGACTGAGATCGTTTATTCTTTCAACCAACGCAATGAGTGCATAGCTTCTTAGAGGGGCAAAATGTAGACATTGAAAATATACTAATTGACTTCGTGCATTTGATCCTGACTTACTAACATCGTTTCTTCCTAAATCATCCCTCGGTCTAAACACTTAATCAAATTCCCCTATCTGATTAAGTTCATTGATATTCATCTCTTAATTAAGTAAATCACTTTATCTAATTAGGTCACCTTCTCCTGTTAATTAAATCAATCCATATGTTTTAATTATCCCTATTTAATTAAATAATCAGTTTATTTGATTAAATCCCTAGAGTGTATCTATTAAATTAAATAAAATAAAACCTTATTTAATTTAATTTAACACCATCTCTTTTAATTAAATAAATCAAAATCTTTATTTAATTAGCCTCTTATCATATTCCTCTCTTATTTGATTTAAGTAAATCCATAAATCTAAATCAAATAAGTCACATCATCAAATCTCTTGTTAAATTAATTAACTCTTATTAACTTAATCTAATCTCATGTCACATCCTCCAGAAAATGCAAGTTGCACATGAAAATGTATTTAATTCAATTATTAAATCCCTATTTTCCCTCACATGGCATCTTTTGGAATATTCCTTCAATTTGAATTCAAAAATACCAAGTCAACATGCACATTCAACAAGACAATAATTTTATAATATATGTCCTTTGCCTTGAGCCAAGTGACATTTATTATATTTCCTTCCCTCTCACAAGTCATTTTCAACAAATTCAAAATTCAAATTTCCCCCCTCTTGGGCACACTTCCCAAATCTTGCACATCCATTAGCCTATCATCATTTGACAAGTGGCACCTTATCATTGGATGAATGTTAGTCCCACATTGCTCAAATTGGGGAATTCATCCATCTTGAAATCCTATAAATGAAGAGCTCCTCTCCTCATTTGAGGATCCAAAATCCAAACAAAGTTACCATGCTCAAATGCTTAGCCATTTCCATCCATCTCATTGAATCATAGCTAGGTTTTTGCAGATTTAGCTTGGAGCTCTCACATTCATCATCAAAGTGGATCAACATTCTTCAACAATCATCAACTTGCATCTTAGGGATTGGGAAAGGGTCAATTTTCACATCAAATTGGCACCAATTCCCCCATGGGAACAAGAGTTTGCTATTTAAATTAGGATTTCATCTTTGGTTTACCATTTTATGGTGTTTTTGCATGTTTTCATTCCTAGTTTAAATTGTTAATGGATTCCATGGGGAATCCTTGTTTCTACTTGCAATATCTAACTTAGGGTGTTTAATCTCTTTGTTTTGCAGGTACCTAGGCTAGGGTTCACATATATAAATACTAAATCTTGTTTTCCTACTAGCTTGTGAATCATGGGACTATCAAAGAATGTTCACAATTTTGATAGGTAGCTTCAATCTAGTCACCATTTATTTGGAACCTTATATATAAGGATTTGAATTGGTTTTTCTTTCCTACACCTTAAGGAATTGATGAAATTGTTAATAGAATTATTTTCTATGGTTTTTGAAGTGCCAAAATTTATCAAAATATTTAAAGGTAGCTCGATTAAATGAAAAATAATTAGAATTTCCTTTCCCTATTTTCATAAAGTGGATAATAACAAATTATAGAACAAGCATTCACCAAGTACAAAAAAGTGACAATAAAAGAAGAAAAATCCAATTCTAAACAAAAAAATTAAGAGAAAAATTTAGGAGTGAAATAAGTTGTCAAGGAGAATAAATCAAAGAAAATGTTCCTATGGAATGAAGAGAATTCACAACCAACACCAAATATAAATCACTTTGAGAATAAAGTATTTGAGAAAATCAAGGGAAGGATCACACAACAAGGGATACCATGTCCCTCCAAAGAATACCACACCTTTATTCATCATAAAGAAGGTAGATGAGAGCTAAAATAAGATCAAGAGGAAAGAACTTTACTTTTCTTATGAGACATATAATCCTTGTTTTAAGTAACCTCATAAGAAGCAAGTTCATTACACAATGGTAGTGTTGGATAAGCATTTAGACTCAATTGATCTTGAGGTAAATAAATGAATAAAATAACTCTATAATTGAGAGAGAAGATAAAGAAGCAAGATGAAAATTGAGGTTTATAAAACTAGAAAAGAATACATGAATCCTTTATATGAATACAAAATTATGATAGTTTTGATTAGGTTAAGACTATAAGGGCCAATACCCATTACAAAAAAACCATCAAGGCCAATGAGGGGCTCACAAGAAGTGAAACACCTAGAAAACTAAAGCAAAAACATAAAACTTACATAGTCTAACCAACAAAAATAAACAGAGACAACACATAGACCAAAGACCAACACTAGACCAAAAAAACCCTACAGGTCTCCCAACAACTTGAGACCACTAATATCCTTCCACTCATGATCCAAGAAGTGGAGCTTCTCCTCAAAAGTTACGAGCCCTTTCTGAATAGCCTAAGTATCCACCATAGTATCCAAAGTCGAGTTGTCCACCAACTTACCTTTCTTCTATGTGTGACTATCATCATGACCTTCCTTAGCCACCTATTTTCTATGGCTTTTCCTTATCTCTTCCTAAAATATTTAGATGGTGAGAGTGGTGTTCTTCACAATCTTCTTGTTGTAATAGAGGCACTAGATGTGGATTTCTCTTAGTTCCTATGCATACCATCAATCTCCATTTGTAAATTCTTTTTATCCTCCTTTGTGGCCATGCGAGCTCTTAGCTCTTCTAGCTCCTTATCCCAATTGGTCCAACGCTCAAACAACTTAGGAAAGGAGGCTACAATATCCCAATGGCCACTATCCTCCACCTCCCTTAGCCATGGGGCATGCTGCTATAACACCTTGTTTTCCAATGTAGTGTAGGAAAGAGTATCCCTTTTTTACACTTAATTTGGGAATAAACATTAAATAAAAGGACTTAATGATGCCTTAATTTAGTGTTGTAATATGTTTTGCACATTCAAATTAAGTTTAGGGCCTTATTTATTAAATGGACCTAATTATGCCTTATTTTGGTGTTCTAAAGTGTACCTTTACGTGCTTTAACACTTATCTAGGGCTTCATTAATTAATTGAGGTTAATTTTCCTTAATTGACCACTTTAATTCAATTCTAAGCCTATTGAATTGCATTTTTTGAGGGATAAAACTCAACATTCATAATTTCCATACCATAATGTTTAACATTGAGCAATGTGTGTCCTAGGTAAGTGACCTAGGACCCATTCGCTATAGGGTGAATGGGTCCTCATTTAGGCTTAGGACCTAAGTTCAAACTATGTTTTTGCTGGTTTTTCAATTATTTCAAATATGTATTCACATGTCAGCTTGTCTTATTTGAATTTTAGGGATTAATGTTAAGAAATGTATAAATAAGAGGTCATTTCACTAAGTTTCACCTAGAGTTTTCAAGCATCCTAAGATTTCACAAGAGCATTATCAAGATAATTCAAGAGCAAAATTATTGAAGATTATTACAGAAATAAAGATTCCATTGCCATGCCAAATCTTTCTTGCATAATGCATGTTGTTTGAGCTAATATGGTGATGTAGAGTTCAAGATCTATTCAAGCATTCAAGGAAACATTTCAAATCAAGTTTCATAATCAAGATCCACATCCATTGATGCCACTTCATGCTAGTTGCAAATCTACAATCCAAGGTTCAAATAAAGATTTGGTGAGCTGTGACATTTCTTGTTCATTCATCATTTCCTTTATGCTATTTGATTCCATTTTAAAGTTTAAATACTCAAATGGGGTTTGACCAAGGAAAATCCACCATTCACCTAACAAATATTTAACATTTCTCTCTCTTTGATGTGTGATTGTAGATTTTAGGAGGAAGATCCTTTAAAGAGAAAAAATGAAGAAAGTTACAAAGTTTTCAAAGTTGCAAGGAAAGTTGTCATTTCATATAAACTCTTCTCAAGATTTTATTTCTAGTTGTTTGATAGTGAAAATCAGGATTTGGGAGTGCAAACACAATATAAGAGAACCCAAAAATATATTTCAAAGAGCCCTAGCTAGGACCCATTCACCATACAGAAAATGAGTCCTCAATGAGCTTCAAAAAGTGACCTTTTGTGATTGGTACACAACAATTTCCCTTTTCCAGATCTTCCTTTTGATTGTTGTTTCTAGTAGTTTTGAGAGCACTCTTTCATCTACATTTTATAGCTTGCATTTTAGAGTTTATTTGTTGATTGTAATCTTTCTCCCTAAAGTGCTATTTATCTTAGACCCCCATCCTTGCATAGAGAGGAAATTTTGTTGATTCATACCATGATTTGACTCACCTTTTGGTTTTTAATCATTTGATTGTTTGTATCTCATTTCCTTGAATGAAATTAGAAAAATAGGTCCTTTGTTATCAATCCATATTGAACCCCCCTATTTTTTGTTAGTTCATCCAAAATATATATATTCTCTTTGGTAGTAAAAATTTGACCTAGAAGCCACTTGAGGATGTCATTATGGACATCAACCATCTGCAAAATCTCATTTATTTTATTGCAAAGGGAGTCGTTAGAGGCACAATTTCCAAAACTTACCCTAGGTTTAGCTTGGATCCCCTCCAAATTGATGCAAAATTTAGGGGAGTTTTGAAGGCTAGGGTTAATGTTGGGGGGATATTGGGGGCATCAGAACCCTCTACATGAACAAGGGAGTGCATTGGAGAATTGGCATGGGTGGGATTCCACAACTTGTCATTTGAGTTATCTGAATTATTGAATCCAAAAGTAGAAATAGGAGTAGGCTCTGACAAGGGAAAACATTTAATGGGTTTGGGAGGGGTTTCCTCATTAGTAGGGGTTTTACCATAGTCATGGGTAATACAATGAGTAGTGGGTGGGGTTTTGTCCAAGGTAATAGAGGGACTAGGGTTCGCAAGGGGTTCAGTGGGGTCACAAATGACCAAGGCGTTTTTTT
The DNA here is from genome assembly GCA_007258455.2 of Sequoia sempervirens. Taxonomy (NCBI): domain Eukaryota; kingdom Viridiplantae; phylum Streptophyta; class Pinopsida; order Cupressales; family Cupressaceae; genus Sequoia; species Sequoia sempervirens. Next base: position 36,928,015 of record VDFB02000017.1, on the reverse strand, counting down.
TAATAATGGCAAGGGAGGGTAATAAAATGGCCTAGTAATGGTAGAGATGAAAGATAAGACCCTGGTGAATAGGTAAATTCTTGCTTTTACCCTGGACATTTTTGACAAATTGTGCAAGAGAGGAAAAAATACAAAAGGAAAAGTTGATCTTTAAATTATAATGGAGATGGTTTAGAATAGGGAAAAAATGAGCATGAAAGTGACAAAACTAGCCCTCAAGCGTTACATACCTCATCAGGACTTTCACACACCCTCCAATAGAAGCCTCACCACCTCAACAATAAGCTCAGTTGTCACCATGAAGGAGCACCCACCAATGGTGATAGTGTCATTCACTCAAGAGGTAGCGAACTCCATAGAAAGCTTGGGGTCATGCCCTTGCATGCCTTCCACGTACGAGCCCAACTTTCCCCATTGCATGATGGGCCAAACTTCTTGTCCTATTTCCACATCTCATAATTAGTAGGTTCTTCCTAAATTAGTTCACCCCCCATGGAAAAATTTGCAAACTCAAGAGCAAGGAAACATAGTCTATAGAAATGACAACATGAATACAAGAGCCACAAGTAAATGTGAACTTATGAAAATACTGCTTAAAGGTATTAATTTTCCATAAGTGAAAATTGTGGAAATTATCAAAGGGAGTTGATAGCAGATCCAACTCGAATAATAAGAATAATACTTACAACTTAAATCTGAAATAGGTTAGTTGTTTATTTTTCTTTCATAGTTTGTTTGTCTTTTTGGTGATTTCACCCTTTAATATGTTTCTAAGTGTGGAATAGTCAAGCAATAGAGAAATTATTAAGTAAATTTGTCTCCTAATTGACTGATGTTTGAAGGAAAAGAATGAAAGGCCCATTGTTTCTTTCTCTATCACGCCTTTTGTAATTTTTGTCATATCTATTAGATTAGGTTTAGTTTAAGAATAATTTAAATTTTAGAGTTTATTATGTGTGTTGTACAAAGTGATACATTGATTTTTATTTATAAATTTCAAACATGAAATTCGAAGGTTGTTGGCAAATAAAAATGAGATTTTGTTATATAAATTCATCTCATGAATATTCAAAGAATACTCTCACAATCAGGATAGACAATAAATTTTAGATTTTCCATCAAAATTTATTGATGTTTCTTGAATGGGGTGATAAAAATCTTATTTTCTAGGTTGATTAAGTGGTCAGAATATTTCTCTTAGGACACAGGAATTCTTTGCCTGGCTCTACTAAAACAGGGACCTACCCAGAAGGTAGCGTGCCCTCGCCTGTGTTAACACAGATATTCTACTTAGTTGAAGATGTGGGATTCAATTTGTCTGCTGTCTCTGCATTTTTTTTCGCCTTTTTCTTTAACATCCCTTGCGCCAACTTTTTTAAGTGTCGGTGTTCTGAGGCTCCTCTTCCATATCTCCACATGATGTGGGTAGAACTGGAAGCATTTCCCCATTTTCCTTAATCTTGCCATCCATAGCACAAATCACATCATTCAGTACTTCACAAGGGTTCTCCACTTTATTCATCAAAACCTCTATAATCACTGCACTAGTCATTTCTGCCCCAGAATTAATCTTTTCCTCCACACCTGCGAACAGAGGATGGTCCTCAACCAGTAAATAATTAAACGCAAGAGATTTAAGAACGGGGAAAGTGCAAAAGGAGAGCAGGATGTGCATGTCCATCCGTCCACATCTGAGAAGGGCAGGATTGAGCATTTCCTTGTGATTCGTTGTAAACAGAATGATGCGCTCCTCTCCACAGCACGACCACAGCCCGTCTGTGAAGTTGAGCAAACCAGACAACGTCACGCTGCTCCTCTTTTGCTCTTCTTCATCACCTGGAGTAGGATACGAAACTCTCGGAGCCAGATTGAGCGGGCAATCGATGTCCTCAATAACAATCAAAGATTTTTCTTTGGTCTGGGTGAGAAACGCGCGGAGTTGGCTGTTGTCACGCACTTGTGTGAGCTCCAGATCGTAGACATCGTATCTCATGTAGTTAGCAATGGGAGCGATGAGGCTCGACTTCCCTGTTCCAGGAGGACCGTGAAGAAGGTAGCCGCGCTTCCAGGAACGGCCAATTCATCTGTAAAACTCGCGTCCGTTGTTAAAGCGGTCCAGATCTCTGAGAATGGTGGACTTGAGCAAGGGATCGAGAGAAAGAGTGGAGAAGGTCGAGGAGTGTTTTAAGGGCACTCCCGTCCATCCTTCGCCCCACCTAGGATCTCCGGTATTTGTATACAGTGTAAGATCTCTGTTGAGCAAATTAAGCTCTGCTGCCCGCTTTGCAATGAAATCAAAGTAAGCGCAGAGGAGTTATTTGCCTGGCTGTGCCGCTTTGAGAGTAAAGCAGCGCCTCTCGTTCATTGCATTACCACCTCCTTCAAGTTGGGCAGTCTGAGTCCAGAATAGGGTGACTCCTCTGAAGCAGTCCTCCACTACCTCATCAAACGCTGGGCAGAACACCAAATTGGTGGAGTTCCTGGCACGAAACACAGTCAGTCTTCGAGTACGGCTAATGCCATTCAGGCTGTCGAGATAACATTCAACGTTGTGATACAGCTCATTCGCATTGACTCCAAGACTATCTTTGTATTCTGGAATTTCCAGATGGTAATAGCGGGGACGGAAATAATCCTCGAGAGATGATAGCCATTGCATTAAGATTTGGTGCAGGGGATGGGGAAGAATGTTTTGTAGGAGAGTGAAAAGGCCAATAAATGACCATATTTTTGCAATCAAATCTTCCATCCTCAACAAAAATGGAGAGAGCCTTTTAAAATGGATCTGCTGTGGGATTATCTCTTTCGTTTGGAAAATCGGCACAAAGAAGTATGATGTATTGAGAGCCTTTTAAAGTGGTGAACAGATAAGAGAGGGAGGCTTGATGGGCACGCTTCCATTGTTTGAATTTTAACGCAATGTTTGACTTCGTATTCAATATATAAAGCGTGGAAATCTTCAACGCGTGTATAGCTTCACTATATTTAGTGATAAAAGCTTCAACCATAGAGAAGGTGTAAGCAATCAAATATTGTTTGAATTTTAAGGCAATGCTATATAAAGCGTGGAAATTTTCTACACATGTATAGCTTGATTATATTTAGTGATAAAAGTTTCAAAGGAAGTTAAAGTAAAATAGGGAAGGTGTAATCAATCACATAATTATAATGACCATTATGCAATAGAAGAGTGACCAATTAAATGTTATTATATTTATATAAAAATTTATTACAATTATATTAACAAATATGTGAGAAATGATATATAATTATGACTAGACATTTTTCAAAATCACAACAAATTGTTATCGCAACATATTAGTATAGATCTATGTACATTTATAAATCCTTTCTACACTATAAAAGATGCATTCCTTCATTCATAATTAAGGTATGCAACATTTGATATCTTTGAATACTCTCTAGACTTTTCCAAACCCAAATTTTGGTTTGGTAACCAATCCTTTACATGTAGAAATTAGTAACATATACAAATTTATCATTTTGGCACCCAACTTGTAAGTGGGAGACTCAAGATGATAAAAAATTAGATGATATGACATAACTCATCATCCCCTATACACATAACCATCCATGCATCGTGATTCATGTTTGAAATTGCATGAAAACCACTGAAAAATGACTAAGAAAGTTGTGTGAAGCAAGGAGGAACATTTGTCAAACCTACAAATTATGTTTGCGTTAATGACACCTCTATCTATATGGAGTAATATGGTATGGGAGAGCCTGCAAATATTCTAAAGATTTCATGAATTGATTATGTGAAGAAAACAAGCTTAGAAACCCATTATTGTACAAATTAGAGAACATGTTATGCTATCTATTATTTTGATTGAATATACTCTTTTAAATAAAATAAGGTTTCTAGGTGCTTAGAAAACACTTCTGATAGATTTAGAGCCTTAACAACCTCATTTATGGCATTTTGGGTCATCTAGGGAGTAAATGAGAATGATAATAAAAAAGAATGGGAGTTTCAAACTATCAAGGGTCTAGGGTCAAGTCATGATTCATGTTTTTGGTCAAAGAATCAACAATTAGGGATTGGGTATGGAAATGAGCTCATACCATTCAGGTACGCAAAGTGAGTGATGTCCAAAAAGGGATCCTAATGAGAAAATGCAATGGAAAATGCCATTGATCAAGGTTTAGGTATACCTTATAAAAGGTATTCAAGGGAGGGGGAGTTCAATGAACTTATAGGTACAAAGGAAATGTGAAACTTTAGGTGGGTGGCATGAAGGGAATGAAAAGTCTACAAGTATGACGAAGAAAAAAGAAATTTGGACCTTTTGAGCTTAGGGCTAAGCATTCTTGGATGACAAAATGTGAAGTCTTGATAACCTATAAAAATATAGGCTTTTTTAATTTTACAACTTCAAATTCATTAATAAGCACATGGAGAAAAACATAAGATAATTATTAGGTAAAGATCAATAACTATGGACACTAGAGTGCCCCTCTTATTTGTGTCTTATTAATGTGAGACATGTGTTTCAGCATCACTATTGATTTTTTTCGTAATTGTATTATGACCCTAAATGGTGTGTATGAACCATTGAATGTTGAAGATGAGGTACATAAGAATTTGAAGATCAGTGAGATAAAGAACAAGCACAAGTGAAAAATCTAAATATTGTATTAAAATGACCTCCAAATGTACAAAAGAGGAAGCCTTGCATATATGGAAAGGAAGAGACAATCCACCTATCATGTAGATTGAAAAGTGCTCCATGATGTTGCACAAATGAGTGGACAAGTATCGTATAGGTGTCAACCTTAGAATCACTAGGAATGTGCAAGCCAACAACCTATTTGACCAAGTCATCAACCTTGATGCCAAGTGTTGAGTGAACTTTGAGGTAAGATAAAAAAACTTACAACCTCAAAAGGTAGCACATGAGGTTTACCAAATAACTTCGTGTAGTGTAGAAAAATGTACACCTTTACATTTTCACACTATGTTTGCATCCCTTAATTAATTGGACTTACATAAGCCTTTCATTAGCCAAAATATGCATTCATAAGACCAATTAATTTCATTTTCTAAAAAGGTGAACCCACATTTAATCAATGCCTACACTTAATTTCACATGTTGGAAAATGCTTGTTCTAGGTTTAGGGCCTAGGATCCCTTAAGTCTTGGATTTCAAAGGTCAGCTTGTGGTGTTTAATTGACAGGTAATTGAAGAAACACTAATAAATACATAGTTATTTTATCAATTCAGATCTAAGAAGAATCATCTAGCAAGAAGGAAAGTTTCACAAGAGAAAAGATTATTGTCAAGGGCATTGGAGAGTAGATTTATCACTCATTTATTCCAACATTCAATATCCTATTGAATGATGTTAAGATTTATGTGTGTTCATACATGTTTTTGAGCTAACATTGTGATGTAGGTTTCAAGTTTGAAGCAGCCATTCAAGCATCAATATCTATCAAAAAATCAAGTTATTTCATGCAAGATCAAGACCGTAGAGAGATGTGTTAGACTTGAATCCTCTAAGGGAAGCCATTAAAGGGTTTGGTGATGTTCCACAAGCTTTGTTCATTCATCATTTCCTTAATTTTTATTATTATTTCATTATCAAGGTTTAATTACCAAACTAGGGTTTGACCAAGGCAAACCCTTATCCGTGCCAAATTTTTTTTCTCCTCTTTGTGTGTTTTTGCAGATTTGTAGGTGAAGAAGGATTGGAATTGGATCAAAGGTGCAATTTTACAAAATTGTCAAAGTTGTCATCAAAGTTTTCAAGATACAGAAACTCACATATAGGTTTTATTTCCATTTTTCAGATAGTCAAACCTAGGGGAAATAGAAGCTTAGATCTAGGACTGGAGGATTGGAAAAGGAATTTTCAGAGCCCTATACAGAGACCCATTCGCCCTTGGGAAAATATGTCTTTAAATAGAGCGTGAACCCCACTTTTAGACCTAGGTAAACACCATCCTAACCTTCTCATATCTATTGTTAATGGTTGTTTCTAATAGTGTTATCATAATACTTTACATTCAAAGTGATAATCTCATAGGTTTGATTCTTAATGCACTTTTATTCTTCTTTGAAAAGTGTTGTCCAAACATTTCTAGGATAAGGAAGTTAGGGTAGCATAGTGTCTAAAGCTAGGGTTGAATCACCTTGAGGGTTGCATGTAAATTCTAATAATTTTTGGCATTATCCCTCTTCCTAATGAACATGGAATAGGTGGATTTGTGATTAGGTGGACACCCCATTTTTCTATTTGGTATATGTCCCTCTTCCTAATACATCTTGCATTGTAGTTGCATCCAGAGTGTCTTTAAGTCATTTAGATTCAAAATTTAGTTCAAATTGCATTCCAAAAGTTGTCACTTTGTTCACTTATTGTCACTAGTTTCACTTGTGTTAAGACGTTCCTAAAACTAGAAAAATATGTCACATAATTCAAAGTCTACAACTTAAAATAGAGAAGTCAAACATCAAACTAGAAACATAAACTTGAATTTTTCCAACCCTTGTACAAAGACTCATTCACTCTTGGGTGAACCTATCCTTGTATATGTTCTTTTTAAAATTTATGGGCATCTTTTTTTCTATATTTTATTCATTTCATTTGCTGTCAAATCTATGTTTAAGTTTCAAAAAATAGGAATTTTTGTACTTGCATTAAATTTCAATTGGTCTAATTAAGTGCATTATTTGAAATTAAAATTGACATTAAAAAGACTTCATTTTCAAGGTTTTGCATAGCATAGTCAATAAATTATCTTGTTTCAAATCTGAAAATTGTAAATCCTTTTTACATACTTGCATAGTGTTTCATACCTTTGGGTGTTTATTACATTGGTCTATAGCCTTTTTGTTGGATTCTGCAATAATCAAGACAAGATCTATTGTTGGTAGTAGATAATATGCACTCCAGTCAACAAATGATTGAAAATCAAAATAGTAGAATGGAGAAGAAATATTAAAGAGAGAAAGAGAGGAAATAGAGACAACACTGCAAGAGAATTTTGAGAAGACTCGCGTCACTCTAAGAAAAAAATCACTGAACTAGCTAAACTTGTGAAGGTGATAGGAGAGTGCTCAATATATAGAAGAATAAGGGCAAATACATCCAAGAGGTGCATTAACTCCTACTACCCATAAAAGGTGGGAGGTTATCACCTACTTGGTAAATGACAAGGCATGTGGCATAACCTCCTCAAGTGAAGACAAGAGAGAGGTGCCACATAAATCCAAAAGAGGGTGAGAAACCCAACTATCCCATAAACTACTTAGGTAAAAACAAAATAGTGGTTATGAGAGGTGGCACAACAAGCCAAAAGAGGATGTGTACTCAACTACCCATGTGTGGGGAGAGAGTGACACATGTAGTTGTTGCATTTTTCCACATGTCCTCATATTACCACATTTAATAAACCTAAGCAAGCTTAAATAATATGTGTAGGGATAAATACCCCAAAAATAAAGAAAATAAAAAAAGCCTACACTAACACCCCCCCTTAAGTGTAGCCTAGGTGGGTGAAAAGATGGGTCCTAAAAAATGAGGCCATGTTAGGTACCCATTTACATAGAGATCCCCCCAAAAGAAGAATCACCCCCATAAGAGGAATAGCCCCCCTTAAATAGAGAGAGAAAATACACCCCCAAAATAGAGAGAATAGAAAGAAGTGGAAGGACATAGAATCCCTCCAAAGAGATTCAATGGTAGATGCTCAAAACTAGATGTAGAAGATGGTCCATGATCATCGAATAACATTCCTCCCTTTAGGAAGAAACACAACCAAAGGTGTACTCACACTTTCTCCCAAGTCTTGAAAGGAATAAGTAGGAAGAAAGTGTAGAATTAATGAAGTCTTTGAATTTAACTCAAGTATCCCCATGTCGATGCTAAAGGCTGCCATAATCGAATCAAGCATTCTAGGCCACACTGTTGAAGATGACAAATTAGAATCTCCTAGAGACTGATGTAGAGCATAAGATAAAGACTCAAGTATCTCCTCTAAAGATGTCTTCTCCAAATGATGATCCAAAGTATCCATGACACTCATGTCAAACTGTAAGGAATGATCATGTAGAGAATGAAGAGGAGGGTCAAAGTGATCCCTCACAACATCTAAAGAAAAGTTGACTTCATTATAGAGAAGATGAATATCATCCATAGTGTCTCCCAAATCTGTAATATGTGTCTCCATAAACAAGTCTAAAATACTTGTCAAGAGATCATCACCTAATGTTGAAATTGAAAGAATATGTATATCCTGCTGCAAGGAATCACTGGAAGCTCTTGATGAAGTAACTTTGAACTCTGAAGTAGTAATAGATGAAAGAGGATGTAAAGTGTACTCAAATGTAGATGTGGTATCAATGTATTACAACCATATAAACTGATCATCCAATGAAGATATTTCCACTTGAGAAGAGGCATCATGAATCTCAATAGGTGCTTGGTCATCCAAGGAAGAATCACTTTCAGACGAAGATTCAATGTCTCTATACAACTATTGGATGATGGTCCATGCTGTAGACATGTTAAATGTACTGATTGACATTGCACATTTGATCTCGACTACTAACACCAGTTTCATCCTAAATCATCCCTCGATCTAACCATTTAATCATATGTACCCTTATGTGATTAAATTCATCAATCATCCTCTCTTAATTAAATAAATCATCTTATTTAATTAAGTTGTTCCATTATGTTAATTAAATCAATCAACCTGATCTAATTATCTCTATTTAATTAAATAATTCATTTTATTTGATTAAATTTCTAAATTCATCCTATTAAGTAAAATAAATTAATATTTATTTAATTTAATCTAACTTTCACCTTCTCTAGTTAAATAAATAAAAAATATTTATTTAACTATCTCTAAAATCATATTCTTCTCATATTTGATTTAAATAAATCCACAAATCTAAGTCAAATTTGTCACATCAGCTAATCTCTCATTAAATTAATTAACCTTGATTAATTTAATCTCTTCTCATGTCCCATCCTCTAGCTTTTCACACTTGCACATGAAAATAGATTTAATTCATTTATTAAATCTCTATTTTCTCTCAAAAGGCATAATAAAGGAATATTCCTCAAATTAGAATTCAAAATCCAAGTGGGATGAGTCCTTCCAACAAGGCATTTACTCCACCTAATAAGTCCTTTTGCATTGAGCCAAGTGGCCATTACTCCATTTGACTCTCCCTCCACCATGTCATTTCAACAATTTCAAATTTCAAATATATGCATTTATTGACACATTCTTTAAAACTTGCACATCCTTCATCCATTCTCATATTGAAAAATGGAACCTTTCCATTGGTTGATTCTTAGTCCTTCATTACTCTCTTTTGGGCATTCTTCCAACTTGATATTCTATAAATAAGAGGCTTCATTCCTCATTTTAGCATCCACAATTTGAGCAAAGTTATTATACTCAAATCCATAGCAACTTATCATCAATTTCATCCAAGCATAGTTAGGCTTTTTGTAGATTTTCAACTTAGAGCTCCATTGAAATCATCACCACAAGCATTCATCCTTCATCAATCATCTTCATCACATCATTGGAGTTGGGAAAGGGCCAATTTTCACATCAAATTGGCACCAACTCCCTCAAGAGATTAAGAGTTTGCTTTGTTTTAGAATAGGATTTGATATTTTTTGTTTTAAGTTTGTAGTGTTCTTCATTTCATTCCTCTTTTTTTAAATTCAAATGGATTTCTTGAGGAATCATGGTTCTAACCTTGCATTTGATCCAATTTATTGATCGTTTGTTGTGTTTGTGCAGGTTGGGAATCTTGGTTCACACATGTAGTGAAAGGGCACTTAGTGCGCTCTATGTGATGTAGAGTATCCTTAGAAATAGTAAGACATATTAGTCCATAGACCATGTCATTATTGTTATACCATGTATTCTTCTGATCATACTCACTTGGATTAGGAACAATTCCAAGGAGATAGGGTAGTAGATTTTGATCAAGGCATTGAATCTTTATCCCTTTCTTCCAAGAAAAATAGTTCTCTGAATTTAGCCTTACAACAGATTTGTGAAATTCATTACTAATATCCATGATTAAACCCCAATAGTGGAACTTTATCTTAGTTCATGATTACACTTAACCACATTAAATTTTTTTAACCATGATGCATAAAAGCATGTGTGAAAAAGAGAATATGTGTGAACAAGAGTCAACATAATGAGCCCCCCCTTTCCACTAGTATCAAAAATTACCCCCCCAGATATTACAATGTTGGCACTTTATGATTAGTGCTTTACAAGGCTTTTCCAGATTGCAAAACTTTTAAGGCCCTTAAAGGCCAAAATTACAATTTTGGTACAAATTAATTTTGAAATAAAATTTGAAAAATAAAGCCTTGTAGCTGTAATTTACCCTTCAATATCTTTCCTAAACCTTTTTCTTTTTGAGAAAAAAATAAATTACAAAAATGAAAGATATGATTTACTAAAGGTAAAAAAAAATGCAACAGATTCAACCTGTAATATCTAATAGAAAGATGAATTTTTTTTTATCAATACGTTCATGAATGGAAAGTGCTCCTTTTCAACTTTTCGTCAACTACTCATTTGTGAAAGTCTGACACCTGAGGCAAAAGTTATGCAACTTTGAAGAACAGTGCAAAATTTACTCATCATAAACAACTCACGCCTTTTTTTGACTTGATTTCTGAAAAATTTATAAACTTTTTAGAAAATTTAACAACTACCCAAATGGTTTTTCAACCCTATGAATAAAACCCAGAAATTGTTTTTTCTTCAAATGAGCGAAAGCTAGAATTTTGAAGCCAAAATGAAAACGGCTCTAGTAAAAATTTAGAAAAAAAATTACTCTAACTTTTATTGTGTCCTCCAATCTCTAATTTTGGTCAATTAAAAATCAATCTTGACTTTCTAAAGCCTCCTGGACACTCTGGAAATGCTGAAAAAGCCTCCAATATTACCAAAAAGCTGCAATCACCCAGATCTCACAAGAACACATACATATATCAACCGGATTAAACAAATGTATATTTTTCCTTTAAACTATTCTAATTCTCCAGGTCATTTGAGGATGTAGGAGAAGAGCATACTTGGTTTTTGAGAAAAAATTCAACAATATATTAGTCTCAAATCTTTCAAAACAAACTCAGAAAAAACAATGAGCTATACCAAAGAAACCTGCTTTGATACCATGTTAGATTTTGCAATAATCGAGACAAGATCTGTTGTCGGTAGTAGATCATATGCACTCCAGTCAACAAATGATTGAAAATCAAAATAGTGGAATGGAGAACAAATCTGAAAGAGAGAAAGAGAGAAAATAGAGACAACACTGCAAGAGAATTTTGAGAAGACTCTTGTCACTCTCATAGAACAATCACTAAATTAGTTGAACCAACTGAACTTGTGAAGGTGAGAGGAGAGTGCTCAATATATAGAAAAATAAGGGAAAATACATCCAAGAGGTTCATTAACTCCCACTACCCATAAAAAGTGGGAGGTTATCAACTACTTGGTAAATGACAAGACATGTGGCATAAATTCCTCAAGTGAAGATAGGAGAGAGGTTGCACATAAATCCAAAAGAGGGTGAGAAACCCAAGTAGCCCATAAACTACTCAGGTAAAAAATAAATAGTGGTTATGAGAGGTGGCACAACAAGCCAAAAGACGATGTGTAACTCAACTACCCATGTGTGGGGAGAGAGTGACACATGTAACTGTTGTATTTTGACACATTTCCTCATATTACCACATCTAATAAACCTAAGAAAGCTTAAACAATATGTGTAGGAATAAATACCCAAACATAAGGAAAATAAAAAACCCTACACTAACACTTTTCTCCATTTTGGGTGCACTTTTGGTTTGGTGAAATTTGTATGAGCTTTACAACCTAGTGTCTTATTGCCAATTCTTTGGTGAGATGTAGTTTGAGACTCATGCCATCCCGTGCTAGTACATCTCCCATGGATCTTGAGTTTTCTAGCTCTTTCACTCATAGTGTTGACACTAGTCAACCCATTATGGATCATAGCTTTGATACGATGTTTCCCATAACCACTTTACCCACAACCAATGTGACTGATGTTGAAGCAATGGTTACTAATTTCCCTCAAGAGAAGCTAAAATAAATGGATGAAGCCTTAAAAATACTACAAAATTTTGTGAGTGTTGAATACATTGCTAGTACGGTAGCTCCTGTGATAGATAACATGAGGAAGATGCTTGATAATGAATAAGGAATATAACTTTTGCATACAACTTATCTCATATAATTGACAATTATGTCCCTGCAATGACTATTTGTGCTCAAACTTTGGGTTACACTCAAACTTAAGGTGGAAATCAAATTCCTCCTTCTACAACTATGGCCTCTATTCTTACATTCACTCATCCAACTATTACTACAACAAGGCAACCAACTAGCAATTCCAATACAACCTGTAGTGTAGAAAAATGTGTTGGAGTTAAAATGACACTGAGAGGGGGGGTGAATCAGTGTCTTAACAGATTTGACCAATTTTCACAAATTCAAAAGCCATAGCTCAGATTTTATCTCAATATACTCTGATTAATGCACTCATGAGTTGAGTGTAATCATTCATAAACAGAATTGAGAAAAGTAATAACCAGACAGTGAACTGAAATAATCAACAACATAATAAAGCAAAGGGAACTCAGAAGAACAAGGAGATTCAAGATTTTACTAAGTAGAAAACCCTTCTGGGGTATAAAAACCACTCCCAAAATGCCTTCCAGGCTTAATCTTTTAAACAAAAGTTCACAATGCCTTATAGGTTGATTTTTGAGCACCCACTCAAGGAGCACCAACCCCTCAAATAATACATCTGAACAATAAAAATATCTTAGAGGATCTCTCTATTTTCAGTCAAGCTCATAACTCTCTGTTTTTCTCATCTACCTAATACATTTTGATACAACCAAAGAACAATATTCCCAAATTACAATCAGAGAGCTTGTACCATTTTCAACACTGGTATTTATTTACATTTCAAGTATGTTTGTTATGAAGAAATCTTCAAAAAGCATTTTTCACAAGATTCTCAAATTCTCTTGCTAATTTTTGAATATGAGGCTGAGTAATGACAGTCTGTCGATGATGGTAAAAATCAAGAGTAATGCTTATCTAGAGAGCTAGGGTGCTATCACAATAGTGGTTTACAATTCCTAAGAGGAACGAATTTTAGCTGAAATCACATATTTTTAGAAAATATAATGATTTAAGCCTTAAAAAGTTCCATTTTAAGGATTCCAATTGAAGAGGGTTTGATCAAATCACCTTAGATCAAACCCCCTTGGATAGAACCTCGCTAGTTTTAAACCATACCTATAAATGCGTCTCCTTTACACCTATCAAAATGCTGATAAAAAATCACTTTTGATTTAGCTTTTGGGGGATCAAATGAATTCATTTAAAATTTATTTCAAATGATTATGGTATTTCTCAAAACAAGCTATCCAATGAATATAATTTTAATATGTTTTGGTTTTGTTATGTATTTGTTTTTTAAGTTTTATTAAACATAGGTTTTTCATCGAAAATGAATTTCTTTGTTCTTCACATGTGGAAAAATAGAAGATTATCAAAAAAAAATTGAAAAATATGAGTGCACCAGATATTGAAGTCCTTGATCCAACAAAAAAAATTAAATTTTGACATATACAAAAAAGTTAAGCTTATACGTGCGTGTGGTCTAAATTGTAATTGTTTGACTTTGAAACTTGATTAAGGAAAAAATGTTCAATAAAACTATCTAACCAAGTTGAAGCACTAGATATCATAGTTAAAAATCTAAATTTGAAAGAATTAGAATTTTATCCTTCATGGAAAAAAAGTTATGCGTTATACGGTGTGCGTCACTTTTTTAAAATGTTGTTTCCTGAAAAAAATCAATTTTTGTGGGAGATAGAAAAAGAAGTGCAATTTGATTCCAAAAATTTTGAAAAAAATATTTTTAGAATCTAGAAACAAAATTTGATGAGACTCTAGTTTGCACCATCTTCAAATTCCTCACGGTTTAGCCGCTATAGGTGCCCGAATGTGAAGATTTAGTTAAAAATAATAATTTCAGTGTCGAGTTTGGCCAAAAATTGTAAACCACTATTATGGGATCACCCGCTACAAATCACCCATTATTTCAAAAACGCAACTGCTCAAAGAGGAAACTCAAAGAACATACTGCCATGCAATAGTTCTGAGATTCGATGCAATCAATGATGTCAGCCTGCAACTATATTTAGAAATTTTCTTGACGGCCATAGAGTTTAAAACTTCGTTAACCATTCATTGAGACATCCAGATAGTTATGCCAAAGGAAAATAAAATGTTGATCGTTCCCTTTAGTTATCACTTTCGCCATAACCCATCAGAGTTAGGGGGAAGACATACTGACTACATTATGTCACATCGAGAGCTCATATGTATTGTTCTTTCCAATCCCTGAGACATCAGAAACTTTCTCACTGAGACGCCCTTTTGTTTCATTCACTGTCACTATAGTCTTTTCTTCATTTGCTTTCGCCATGACCCAACAATGTTAGGAAGACCTCTCACATACCACATGATGTTTCACCGAAAGCCCTCTTATGTGTTGTTGTAACCATCAACCGTTGGGGAAACATTTTGTAGATAAGTCTTTGTTTTGCCGAAAGTCATCCTTTCACCCCATGTCACTGAGACAATACGAAGTCGAGGAGATTCTATATAGAATGCTCTATGTTTCACCGATACTCCCATCCATCTCATGTATTGTTGTAACTTCAAACAATCAGGGAGACCTCCTGTAGAGCACACCATGTTATACCGAAAAATCTTCATCCACTTGTGTGTCACTATAGCATACCATTATCGAGGAGACCTCTCGTAGAATGCTTTAGTCATGCCGAAAGACCTCATCCACTCTGAGTTGCTAAGACAAATCATTACCTATGCTGAAGGAAACTTTCACCATTAGTTGTCCCTTTGTTTGTCGCTATGACATTCACTGTTGAGGAGAGGTCTTGTAGATAAGACTTTGTTTTGTTGAGAGTCCCCGTGATCAACCTTGTTGCTGTAACATATCGCCCTCGAGGAGACCTCATAAAGATAAAAAATTTCTATATCGAAACACCCTAGATTCATACCTATACGCCAAGATGACACAAACCTCTCGTTGAAAGCCACACCCTTTGCTAATAAGACCTTTCGATGCACAGTCGGTGAGACAAAGTAAGTTTGCCCGACACCACTCAACTCTGTCAATGAGTTTCCATTTAATCTCTTATCGGTGTGACATACCAATATCGCTGAGACCACATACCGACGAAATAACATATGCCGATAGAGATCACTTTTAGTCGCTGAAACAGAGAATAAGTCTTGCCAACAACAACCTGTATGATAAATTCAATCGACATGACATCAGAAATGTCTTGCTAATAGGCAACATAGACATTTCAAAGTGAATCAGGGAGACCCTGCCATACTCATGCTGATATGTGTAATCCCGAATGAGAAACAACCCAATACCTATGGTATGCAAAGAGAACCATCCTGACAAGGAAACCATTGAAAGGGATTGTGTCATCAAGGACAAACCATAACCACAATTAAGATCCAACAAACTCCCAGTTTGTCCTTGATGGAAAAACATAAATGACTCTCCCCCTTTTTGCCTCAATGACAAAGAATAGAAGAGAAGAATGTGCAATGCTAGGAAACACAACTGAGATACCAATCAAATACCATGAGAAGTAGCTACAAAAAAAGAGTAACAGTGCAACATCCAGGATTGTAGGAGAGCTGTAAGTGAATCAAAATATATAAGATGCTCCCCCTAAGCCAATGCTTGCAAAATTAGAGAAGTAAAGATTGAGAGACAACTCCGAATCAAAGTCTCAACCTTTCATATAACTCTTTAGCTAAGGGCTTAGTAAAAATATCAACCACCTAATCTTGTGATCCAACAAAATGTAAACATTCTTCATTAGCCAATACCTTTTCTCGTAGAAAATGAAACTTGATAGCAATATGTTTAGTGCGAGAATGCATAATAGGATTTATGGAGATATTTATCGCACTTGTGTTATCACAAAGAATTGACATAGGTTTAGGAACTTCAATACCCATATCAGATAGAGTTTGACTCATCCAAAGAGCTTGAGTACAACATGAAGTGGTAGCAATGTATTCTGCTTCAGCAGTAGAAAGAGAAATAGACTCTTGTTTCTTGCTATGCCAAACCACTAAATGATCACCAAGAAAGAATGCAGCACCATTGGTGCTTTTCCTATCATCCAAACAACTAGCCCAATCAGCATCAATATAAGCAATCAAAGAAAAATCATTTCTTCTAGGATACCAAAGACCATAATCAAGAGTGCACTTAATGTATTTAAAAATCCTTTTAATAGCAGTGCCATTGGATTCTTTAGGTGATGCCTGAAACTGTGCAACAGTGCAAACTACCTGCATAATATCAGGTCTAGAGGTAGTTAAATATAACAAACTACCAATCATTGATCTATATTCAGTTTGATTTGTATCAGGGGAATCATCAACCTTAGTAAGTTTTCATCTAGTAATCATTGGCGTGCTAACTGGATGGCATTCATCCATCTGAAATTTCTTAAGCATCTCTCTAGCATACTTGGTTTGATAAAGAAATATTCCATTTTCACATTGAGAGATTTGAAGACCCAAGAAGAAATTTAATTCTCCTAATAATGACATTTCAAATTCAGATTCCATTAGCTGAGAGAATTTTTTACTCAACATAACATTGTTGTAGCCAAAGATAGTGTCATCAACGTATATTTCAACAATCAGAATGATCCTTCAGTTTTAACATAAAGATTGCTATCTAACCTCCTCTAACAAAACCATTTGAAAGAAAATGACTCTCCAGACTAGAGTACCAAGCTCTAGGTGCTTGTTTTAAGCCATAGAGGGCCTTTTTCAATCTATAAACATGATTAGGCTTATCTTTGCACATAAATCCTGCAGGTTGTTCAACATAGAAATCTTCATCTAAATAGCCATTTAAAAAAGCAATTTTGACATCCATTTGATAAACAGTAAAGTCTTTATAAACAAAATAAGCCAAGAATATTCTGATAGATTCTAATCTAGCAACAACTGCAAAGGTTTCACCAAAATCAATGCCTTCTTGTTGAGCATAGCCTTTGCAGACAAATCTTGCTTTGTTGCGAATAACATTACCATTTTCATCAAGCTTGTTTCTGTATATCCATTTGCCTCCAATGACATTCTTGTCATCTGGTCTTGGGAAGTCTGATTTTTCTCAATTTGATCAATTTCTTCCTGTATAGCATTAAGCCAACATGAGTTTGTGAGAGCTTCATTAAAAATTTTAGGCTCAAACTGAGTAACTTGACAGAAAGCTATTTGTTCCTTTTCATCAGATTCTACAACCTTTCTTCTAGTTTGAACTCCTACATTTTTATCCCCAATAATCTGATCTTTGGGGTGATATTTAGCCAGGGCTTTTGATGCAACCCCTTCAGGACTTGCTGTTTCATTTCTAGGGCTTACTGAATCAGTTCCTTCTGAAATTATTTCTAGTTCAAGTTCTTCTTCCTCATTATCCTGCAAAGATTCAGCATACAAATGTGTCTTTCATCAAATTTTACATTGACAACTTCAACAATCTTATTAAGTCTTTTGTTAAGACATTTATAAGCTTTGCTATGAGTTGAGTATCCCAAAAAGATACCCTCATCACTCTTTGATTGAAAGCTCCCAAGGTTATCATCATCTTTCTTTATAAAACACTTACTTCCAAAATTTTTGAAGTGTTTGACAGAAGCAGCTTTTCCATACCAAAGTTCATAAGGAGTGTGTTTAGATTTCACCCTAAGCTACACTCTATTCAAAATTTATATAGCTATATGAATGGCTTCTTTCCAATACATATCGAATAACTTAGCTTCATCTAGTATGGTTCTAGCCATTTCTTTTACAGTTCTATTCTTATGTTCAACAACCCCATTTTGTTGAGGTGTTTTTATTGCAACATACTGTCTTTTAATGCCATGCTATTCACAGTAATCAATAAACTCTTGAGAGGTGAACTCGCCTCCTTTGTTAGATTGTAGACATTTAAGTTTCAAATCAAATTCCTTCTCAACCAATTTATAGAAGATTTTAAACCTTTCAAATGCTTCTGATTTGTGCTTAAGAAATGTGACCCAAACCATTCTAATATAATCATCCACAAACAGCATAAAGTACCTTTCACCATTAATAGACCTTGTTCTGGTTGGTCCACATAAATCAGTGTGCACAAGTTGTAAAGGTTTTGAAGAAGAATGTTCTTTTGTTTTGAAGCTAATTTTAGTTTGTTTACCAGTTAGACATTCTTTGCACACAGAATTTTTTGGCTTGTTAAGGATTGGTAAGCCTCTAACATTTTGATTCTTACTTATTCTAACCAGATTTTCAAGGTTTATGTGTCCTAATCTTTTATGCCATAACCAACTTTCTTCAATTTGGCTCATTAAACACATACCTTGATTATTGTCATTGCTTGATGTGTCGAGAAGATTGTACACATTTCCTTTTGTCCTCCTTCCAGCTGCAATAGCCTTTCCTAGCTTGTTTTTAATCTCACATCTCTGCAAAGTGAAAAGAACATGATAACCACTATGACAGATTTGACTAACACTTAGAAGATTGTGCTTGAGACCTTCCACATAATACACATTATAGATAGGAGTGTCTTCATTCAGAAGAAGTGAACCTCTACCATTAATTTGAATACCAGAGTTATCACCAAACTTAACATATCCACCTACATAATCTTCAAGATTTATAAACTTATCCTTGTCGCCAGTCATATGGTTAGAACATCCATTGTCCAAGACCCATAAGTCCTTTTTCTTGGAATGAAAAGTTTTTTGAACCAACATAGTTTGCTCAATGTTGTTAACAGTCTTAGGTTTCCAAACCTTTTTCATTTTCTGCTATTTAGATTGTAGATTAGTTTTGCACTGTTTGACAGAATGTCCCAAAGCATTGCATTTAAAACATCCAAGTTGTCTAACAAAACCATAGTGTTGCCTAAGACCAAACCTGGGTATTCTAAAATTCATAAGCCTGCAAGTGCTCACCTTATGCCCAAATTTGTTACAGAAAAAACAATAACCATAGAAGAAAGGATTGACTCTATATGAAGATCTATTACCTCTTAAAGACTGAACATAATCCTTACCAAATTCTGAGTGATTTGAACCTAAACCTTTGACTTTAGAAGAGGGGTTTTGTTTTCAATGGTCAATTGAGAATTCACCCTTTTCGTAACCAACACCAGTTTTATCATTGTACATCTTCTTCTTGCTGAGCATCTCATTCAGTTTTAGAGTACTTTCATATTTTTCAATTTCCTTCCTAAGATAGACTACTTCTTGTTCCAGTTTTTGAATTTCTTGATCTTTTTAGCTTACAGTCTCTCGAAGGTAGTCTTCAACTCTTTTAGCTTCTTCAGGCTGAGTTTTCAGAGAGACCATTTCTTGATCTGGTTTATGTTCTTGAGTAAGAACTTGTTTTTTGAGTTTTATAATCTCTTGTAAAGCACATTTTAGCTCACTTTCAAGATCTACTTCATCTTCTTCAATGTCAATGGTGTTTAAATCATTTTGCTGAGTAATTTCAGCCATGAACAAGGTTTCATCTTCTTCAGCTAATGAATCTTCAGACTCAATATTAGATTCATCCTTACTAAATAGAGTTTTCTTCTTTTTGAAATAGAAGTTTCGATTAGGTTTGAAGGTCTTCTTCATAGGCCATTTTTCAGTTGTCTCATTGTCACAGATTTGATCATCATAGGGACACTTTGCAGCAAAGTGACCTATTTTGCCACAGTTAAAACATTTAAAGGGAAGTTTTCCCTTATATTTTCCTGATCCCTTTTTAAATCTTCTAACAAAATGGGATTCTTTAGAATCAGACAACTCTGATTCACTGACTTCGACTTTTTCTTTCTTTTCAATGTTAAAGGTAGTTTCTTTTCCTATTGAATTGTTTTTGCTAGTTCTCATTTCATAGGCAGTAAGTATTCCTTGTAGGCTGTCTAAGGTAACCTTATCAAAGTGTTTCTTTTCTTCTAGGGCTAAAACCTTAGATTCAAATTTGGATGGTAAGGTTCTAACAACCTTTGTGACCACATCAAATTCATTAACCTCTTGACCTAGACCTTTCATTGAATTGACAACTTCATCAACTCTTAGGAAATATTCAGCCACTTTTTCATCATCCTTCATTTTCAACTCCTCAAATTGATGTTTGAGTGTAATGATTTTTGACAGTTTGACTTTCTCATTCCCTTGATATATAGTTTCAAGTTTTTCCCAGATTCCATGAGAAGATTAGCAATACGTGACTTTAATGAACACATCTTTAGTTAACCCACACAAGATGGCATGCTTAGCTTTGGCATTTGTTTCATACCTCTTTTTTTAGCAGCATCAGTGGGAATAGATTCTGGTACATTGTAATCATTTAAAATAATGCTCCAAACATCAACATCAAAAGAAATGTAAGAAAAGCTTCCATTCTAATTCTCCAGAACACATAATCAGTTCCATCAAATAACAAAGCTCTGGATACAGAGGCACCATCTTGAGAATGTGCCATTAAAAAACAAACTCCAAGACTAGGATCAATCCAAGGTGATTAAAACCTATCAGAGGACCCTATGCTCTGATACCAATTGTTGGAGTTAAAATGACACTGAGAGGGGGGGGTGAATCAGTGTCTTAATAGATTTGACCAATTTTCACAAATTCAAAAACCATAGCTCAAATTTTATCTCAATATACTTTGATTAATGCATCCATGAGTTGAATGTAATCATTCATAAACAGAATTGAGAAAAGTAATAACCGGATAGTGAATTGAAATAATCAACAACACAGTAAAGCAAAGGGAACTCAGAAGAACAAGGAGACTCAAGATTTTACCAAGTGGAAAACCCTCCTGGGGTATAAAAACCACTCCCAAAATGCCTTCCAGGCTTAATCTTTTAAACAAAAGTTCACAATACCTTATAGGCTGAATTTTTTAGCACCCACTCAAGGAGCACCAACCCCTCAAATAATACATCTGAACAATAAAAATATCTTAGAGGATCTCTCTGTTTTCAATCAAGCTCATAACTCTCTATTTTCCTCATCTACTTAATACATTTTGATACAGCCAAAGAACAATATTCCCAAATTACAATAAGAGAGCTTGTAGCATTTTTAACACTGGTATTTATTTACATTTCAAGTATGCCTATTATGAAGAAATCTTCAAAAAGCATTTTTCACAAGATTCTCAAATTCTCTTGCTGATTTTTGAATATGACGTTGAGTAATGGCAGTCTGTCGATGAAGATAAAAATTAAGAGTAATGCTTATCCAGAGAGCTGCAAATCATCCATTATTTCAAAAACGCAACTGCTCAAAGAGGAAACTCAAAGAATATGCTGCCATGTAATGGTTATGAGATTCAATGCAATCAATGATGTCGGCCTGCAACTATATTTAGAAATTTGCATGATAGCCACAGAGTTTAAGACTTCGTTAACCATTCACTGAGACATCCAGATAGTTATGCCGAAGGAAAATAAAATGTTGATCATTCCCTTTAGTTATCATTTTCACCATAACCCATCAAAGTTAGGGAGAAGACATAACGACTACATTATGTCACACTGAGAGCTCATATGTATTGTTCTTTCCAATCCCTGAGACATCAGAAACTCTCACCGAGATGCCCTTTTGTTTCATTCACTATCACTATAGTCTTTTCTTCATTTTCTTTCGCCGTGACCCAATGATGTCAAGAAGACCTCTCGCAGACCACATGATGTTTCACCAAAATCCCTCTTATGTGTCGTTGTAACCATCAATCGTCGGGGAGATGTTTTGTAGATAAGTCTTTGTTTTTCTGAAAGTCATACTTTCATCCCATGTCGTTGAAACAATACGAAGTTGGGGAGATGCTATATAGAATGCTCTATGTTTCACCGATACTCCCATCCATCTCATGTATTGTTGTAACTTCAAACAATTGGGGAGACCTCCTATAGAGCACACCATGTTATACCAAAAAATCTTCATCCACTTGTGTGTCGCTATAGCATACCATTATCGGGGAGACCTCTCGTAGAATACTTTAGTCATACTGAAAGACCTCATCCACTCTGAGTCGCTAAGACAAATCAATACCTATGCTGAAGGAAACTTTATCACCATTAGTTGTCCCTCTATTTGTTGCTGTGACATTCGCTGTCGGGTAGAGGTCTTGTAGATAAGACTTTGTTTTGCCGAGAGTCCCCATGATCAACCTTGTCGCCATAACATATCGCCCTCGGGGAGACCTCATAAAGAAAAAAAATTTGCTATACTGAAACACCCTGGATTCATACCTGTTCACCAAGATGACACAAACCTCTCGCCGAAAGCCACACCCTCCACTGATAAGACCTTTCGATGCATAGTCGGTGAGACAAAGTAAGTTTGCTTGACACCACTCAACTTTTCCAATGAGTTTCCATTTAATCTCCGATCGGTGTGACATACCAATATCGCTGAGACCACATACCGACGGAATAACATATGCCGATAGAGATCACTTTTAGTCACTGAAATAGAGAATAAGTCTTGCCGACAACAACCTGTATGATAAATTCAATCGACATGACATCATAAATGTCTTGCCGATAGGCAACACAGACATTTGAAAGTGGATCGGGGAGACCCTGCCATACTCATGCCAATATGTGTAAGCCTGAATGAGAAACAACCCAATACCCGTGGTATGCAAAGAGAACCACCCTGACAAGGAAACCATTGAAATGGATTTTGTCATCAAGGACAAACCATAACCACAACTGAGATCCAACAAAATGCAGCCCTTTACATTTTCAAACTTGCTTGGGACCTTGTGAAGTAAATGTACTTGATTGTTCCTTATTTAGGGTTTTGTAAAGTGTTTTCTTATACTTTTAGACTAATCTAGGGTTTTATCAATTAATCAAGCTTCCTTATGCTTTAATTGGCCTTATTTTGCATCCACAATCCTTAACTAATACATCTTTCTAAGGATAATCCTGACATATATCAAGTGATCCATCATATTTTAATGATTTTGGATTATATGCCCCAAATTTAGTGATTTGGGACTCATTTTCCACCTTGGGCATATGGGCCCCACCTATTGTTTGGGGCTTGGATTTGAATTTCACATATAACTAAGAATTTCTTGAAAAATGTGCCACAAGCTTAGCCTAATAGGACTCATACGCCCCAACTAGAATATGAGTCCCATTTAGCTTAGACCTAATTTAAATTCAAATTCTTGGTGGTATTTTATTCTCCTAGATCTGATGTCAGCTTGTAGTGTTGTAATTTCTAGAAATTTGGCATAAACAAGTATAAATACAAGGTTATTTCACTCATGTTTCACCTAGAATTTTTGTGCAAGCATCCTCATAGAAAATTTGAGATCACAAGAGTTTACAAGAGCATTCAAGAGCATTCAAGAGAGATTATCAAGCATTTTGGAGCATTATTCAAGTATCAAGCATCATGTCAAAGTCATCATGCATCATGTTTGTTTTTGAGCTAACATTTGTGATGTAGGTTCTTATGATTCAAGCAAGCATTCAAGTCAAGATCCATATCATTCAAGAAAGATTCAAGATCCACATTCATTCTAGAAATTACAAACAAGTTTGTAGCATTTTGTTCAATGGTTTGGTGAGTTGCAACATTTCATATTTGTTCATTCATCAGTCCTTCATTAGACTATTTGATATCATTTCATGGTTTGATTACCAAAACAAAGTTTGACCAATGCAAACCCCTACTCACTTAAAAAAAAAAATTCCCTCTCTTTCATGTGTGATTTGTATATCTAGGTGGTTTAGGTTGAAGATCCATTGAAGAGAAATATTGGAGAAAACTTATCAAGTTGTCAAAGTTGTCATCTACCTTGCAAGATCACAGAAAGTCACCTACATGTTGTAATTTTGTGTTTTAGAATAGAGATTTGATAGGAGGGAAGCTATAGGATAACATTGAAAGATATTGGAGTTTCAGATGAACCCTGATACTACGACTAAATCACCACTTGTGGTGTATGAGTTCTACTATATCTAATTTCATATATTTCCAGTTCCAATTTCCCCTTTATGTCAGAAACCCTAAACTAGGACTAAATCACCCCTATTGGCATATGAGTCCCAATGTGCATTAAAATTCATAATTTCAACACTTTCAGCCTCATTACAAGCTTCTTCAATTTTTCAGGTGCACCTCTGTACTTTGTCAGTTTATTGTTATGATTTGAGTTTATTTCTAGATCATTTACTTAAGTCTTGCATATCATTCTCATTTCTAGTCTTTCCAAGCTCTAGCTTGGTGGTGAACCCACTTTTAACCTTTAATTATACCCTAGGACACCTTATTACATATCTCTTTCCCTCATTCCATCCTTGGATTGAGATATCTAAGGTTTCCTTGATTGAAACTTATAGATAATTGGTGGTTGTATCTCCTAAATCATACATACACACTTACACACATACAACTACTAATATTTTTGAGGTTTCACAACCTTTGTATTTCCATTGGGAATCCCTTTAGTTCTATGAATTCAAATCTCATATCTCCTAATCCATCACCTATCACAAACTTGCAATTCGCTTGTCCTCCCAATACATATACACCTCCACCATCTTCACCTTCACCTCAAAACACAACCAATGATTGTGTCCTTAACTAACTTTTGAAAAATGTTTCATCCCTCCAAAAAAAAATGCATATTGAACCAAAATCAAAATGAGCAACCTTCATAATATGTCAAAAGAAACCCATTATCCTTGGAGATATTGAGAGCACAAATTCCACAAGGTATAGAGATTCCTAGATTTTAGAAATATGACCTGGTAAAGGATATCCTAGCAACCATGTCTTGACATACACAACCTTATGTAGTGACTTCATCTTTGAAGATATGCTCTTGGCTAAAATTTTCCCTAGGTATGTGAAAGATACAACCTTGGAATTTTTTTTCTCTTAGTTTAATAACTTAGTTATTTCATTCAATAAACATGTTGATGCCTTTCTTAACCATTTCCAAGTGCACATTGGTCCCAAGATGACCTTAGCTGATTTAATGAAGTGTAAACAAAAGGATGATGAAAAGATCATTGATTTTATAGCATGATACCAATTTTTTTACTCATAAATCAATATTAATATTCCTGATATCGATCTTCAAAGAATGTCCATTGAAAATTTACAAAAAGAACTCCAAGACAAGTTTGGGATGATGAAATATCCCTCCTTTACACATTTTTGCATGGCCCTTCATGACTACCAGAATTTAGTTAGCCATCATGAAATGAAAACTCCCTCTATTCACCTTGAGAAATCCAAGTCCATGCCCCACAAAAATTTCCAACCATTCAAGATACGCAATAAGAGCTTTTTATATATAAAACCACCTCAAACAAGTCAAATGTTGAGTCCCAAGTGGCTGCCATAACAACAACAAATCAATATCAATTCAAAAAGTGTAATATACAATTTACCCTATAACTTGATACCCTTCATTCCATCATGTTGAATTTTCTTTTTAAGAACCTAATTACCTTACCTCCTATTAGAAATGATGATCCTACTAAGCCCTTACCTCTGAACTAGAATGTTGATGACTTTTACCATTATCACTAACAAAATAGACGTGATAAAAAACATTGTAAGTTTCTTAAATACATCTTGCAAGACCTCATTGATTCTAATCAAATCCAAATTGGTGGTGTTAATGACCAAGGAAATAATTCTATTGCTCCACCCAACAAAAAATTGCAAATCTTTACTAATCCAATGCCAAATCATAACATCTCTTTTGTGAAAACTAGTGATACCAAGAATGATGTGATGAATGTTGACATGATTGATGATAAAATGAGTGATAAGGAGGATGATTATATATATTATATGGTTAACCTCATTTATGTTGAACCTCATAAGGGCCAAACCAACCTATCTATGAACATTTCTTTCTCACAAAATGATATAATAAAACATGCACCCAATGGTCCTCTTTACATCACTGGAAAAATTAATGACAAGCCTACTAATGGGATATTAATTGATCACATGTATGTGTAGATATTGTCTTAGGAATTCTTGAATATGCATGAAATTTATCAATATTCTTATGACAAACCTAAAGCATGGACCAAAATACATAATGGTTTTGCTTGCCCTACAATAGGTTTGATCACTTTTCCTTTAAAAGTTGGACCAAAACATTTGAATGTATCATTCTCCATCATCCCATCATTAGACCAATTTCATGTGAAGCTTGGTTATCTATGGCTATGCTCCATGGATGTCATCCCATCAGTAATGCATAAATTCTTAAAATTTCCATTTGGAAATGACATCTTTATTGTGCATCATAGTGGCTTTAATCATGTGTCTTCCTATGGGAATTTCTCATTGGATTTATTTTGGCCCAATCCCATGGAACCTATTAAGCCTCATGAGGACTTCTTTTTCAAATCTTACCAAAAGTTCAAGGAAAATCACATAACCAAATTATCCCTTAACAACATGCCTTAACCCATGATTGAGTCTTCTATCATTGATGAAGCCATGATTGAACCAAAAGCCCTTCCAAGTAACCAAGAAAAATGCATGACAAATCCCTTGCCTATTTCCTATAAGAGACCAAGAGATGACCATATAAATCCTTTTGTGCCTCCTAAGAAGAAACAAGTTTATAGCTTGATTTAGATAGTTTTGTGGTTGCTATTATTGATTCATGTTTATTCCCCAAATTCTAAACCCAATCTACATTTGGTGAAACTGACTTGAACTATTCATATTTTTCAAAAAAATTGAGAAATTTTGATTTTTAGAGGTGTGCTACAATTGATCTACACAATGAAATTATTGAACCTTCAAATTCCACAATCGTTATATGGAATGATGTAGTCATTGATTATAGAGTCATAATTGTCACCCAAAACAATGCATATGACTATCATTTTGCAAAAAAATCAATTTTCTCAATTCATTTTTGTTTCAAACTATTTTCTTGGCTGTTGGTTATCATTATGACATTCTAACAACCTTCTAACATCATTTGCATCATCTATTTTTTCTATTGTTTTGTTAGATATGTGTGTTTGTAGTTAATGGTACATCATTGGAATCATTATATAGAATACTACAATCATTTAGCAGTGCACCATAGTCACCTTTCTATTCATCACAATCACAGTCTTGTACACCATAATCATTTTTTCTTGTAATGCATTACTTTGACGTATCTAAACCTCTGTATGCCACAACTGACTATCATAGCATAAGGAGGGTATAAATATGAGATTTTCATTTTCTAGTTTTTGTGATCATTAGGGAAGAGGTTTTATATGTTACTGATATATGATTTTTAACTTGTGACAACCATTGGGAGAAGAAAAGCTTTTATCTAAACTACTAATCCAATTTCTTGTAGGGATCCATTATGTCTTTTCAATTTTTAAATTAGGAACATTTGGAATTGGTGCTTAAAAAGAACATGTGTCTTCTATTTCTTATGCACTTGCACGTTGTGTTAAAACCTAAATTGGTGTGTGTGTATCCTCTCCCCTTGCATTTCATGTCATCTTGGGTGCATGAGAAACACATAGCAATATCTTTTTCTTTTAGTAGTGAATCTTACCTTTGAGACACATCCTAATGAAGAACTCAAGGGGTTAGCCTCAAGCACATTTCTCGATGGGCTATATTAAAGGGGTGAAGGAAAAATTCAATAACTCTATGTGATCTGAAGTTATACCACACATGTGTCAATTCAAATATTGGTGTAATGACCACATTGGGGTTAATTAGAGCCTTTAGTGTCTCACATCTAAAGTTAAACAAAATTTGGGACCAAAAGAACACATGCAATATCTCGCCATCCAACTCATACATCTAGTAGTCCATTTGCTTCATTCTCTAGTACCATGGGGTATGAATTTTGTAGATCCATTTAACACACCCATTCAAAACACAACACCATCAATCAACATAAATACAAACCCACCACACAAGACTAGAAGGATTCATATTGCCACATCAAGAGTGCCAACCCAAACGACCAACACTACACGAAACACCAACATGTCTTTTGGGTAAAACTTGAACACAAACCAACCTCCATCACAACAACATGTCAATCTAAACCTAAAATTCATACCACAACACCAACACACCAACCAAGCCCCACCACAAAATCAAACTAATAACAATAGCAATACCATGTTTACATCTCACTTCCAACAAGGCAATCAAAATCCTTTGTAACAAAATAGCAACCCAAATCCAACATTTACATCCAACTTTCAAAACCAAAATCAATTATACAACCACCTATACACACTCAACACCAACACTAATGCCAACCATGTTGTGTAAATTCAACGAAATACACCACCATCACTATGGAAACATTGATGCAACAAATGCAAGCAATGTAGCAACAAATAGAAAACATGCAAGTGAGCACAACAAAGAAAACATACTCAATGCAGGAACTATGTTATTATCCTTTTGATAGAATCACATACATGTCACATTTCCTTCCACACTTCAATATGCCAAACTCCAACAAATACAAGGGAGAGGGAGATCCATTAGAACATCTATGAGATTTTAACACTTCTTGTATGGAAATCACTTTTGAGACTACATACTTAATGAGATTATTCCCATGTAGCCTTTCGAAAATGACATTATTCCCACGTAGCCTTTTGGGGTAGGCTCTAGAGTGGTTCATACATCTTCCTCCTGGGATAGGAACATGGAACAAACTAGCTAACAAGTTTATCACACACTTTTCCTATAACATTGAAAGTGAGATGACCAAGTAGTAAAATTATGTACAACCAAATAAAAGGAAGAGGATTCACTTACATCATTCTATCAAAGGTTTCTAACTACATGTCCCAAAAATGTCGTTGTCACATACCAAAAAAATAGTCGGTCCCCATCTTTGTAGAAAATCTCAACCCAAAATTGATGATTCAACTTCAAATTTCTATTATTGTAATACATTTGAGGATGTCATTGAAAATGGATTCTCCATTGAGAAAGCTCTTATTGCAAAAGGATTGGTCAATACCTTCAATGAAAACCAAAACAATCCTAATGACAAGGGTAGATTATGGTCTAGAAACAAAAAAATACACCAATGAGAGGGCAGTTGATGGTAACACGGTTAACAAGGTTCGCCCCACCATTCAAAGGTCTTTCCACACAAAAAATTCAAAACCAAGTCATGACCAAATAACAAACACAGTCCAAAACAATCAACAACATAGAGGTCCCTCACAAGCAAACATTCCTAAATGAACATATACACCCTTAGGAGAACCCATTGAATCAATCTTGAAGAAACTCTTACAATCCAATGTCATTCAACTTCTAGATATAAAACCATACAAACCAACACTAGTCAAACTACTTTGGTGGAATGACAATGAATTTTTTGAGTACCATTGTATGAAAAGACACAGAATATCATCATGTTGGAGACTGAAAGACCTCATCCAAGACCTTATTGAACAAAGTGACATGTTAGTATTTTCACAAGGTAAAACGAATGTTGACCATACCATTTTCAAGACTCCCCTACAAGACCATGGAAAGGGAGAAGCCTCCAATTTAGGGAACAATACCAATAGCAATGCCAATTATACCAATGTCTCATATGATTGTATCAGAAATCAAATTCAGGCCTTTCATAACCATGTTTCTACCATTACCATCAATAAAAATTCAGAATGTGTTGTTACCACTCACATAACTAAAGTGACCTTCCAAGGGGTCGCTTCTAATCCACCACCAAAGACTCAATATAACATCCTAGACCATCTTAGAAGGGCTCTGACACAAATATCCATTCTTGAGTTACTTTGTGTAGTGTAGAAAAATCTATCCATTTTTCATACTTAATTTGGGAATAACTAATATTAAAATGAGCCCAATTATGCCCCTATTTAGTGTTGTAATGTGTTTTACACATTCACATTAAGTTTAGGACCCTTCTTAATAAAATGGACTTAATGGTGCCTTATTTTGGGTGTTGTAAAGTGTATCTTTACACTTTCATAGTAATCTAGGGGTTTATTAATTAATTGAGGTATAATTTACCTTAATTGGCCCCTTTAATTCAAATCCAAGCCTAATTAATTACAAATTTTGAACAATAATGTATCCAAACATTCATAAATGATATTACTCATCACTTAATTTTTGAAGGTGTGTGTCCTAGGTTAGTGACCTAGGACCCATTTACCACCTCATAAATGGGTCCTCACTAGGTCCTAGGGCCCTATTTTCATAGAACGTTACATAATCCTTGAAGTGTGTCCCAGCTAAGTGTGCTAGGACCCATTTTCCACATGGAGAATGGGTCCTAACTTAATCTTAGAAGTCCCCTTGGGATATAGTTTTGCTGGTATTTTAATGATTTCAAAACCTAGATTTGATGTCAGCTTGTGTTATTTGAATTTTGGGAATTAATCTTAAGTTATGTAGAAATACAAGGCTATTTCACTTAGTTTCACCTAGCAATTTTGATTCAAACATTCTAAGATTTCAAAAGAGCATTGATAGAGCATTCAAAAGCATTTCTAAGGAATTCAAGGGAAAATTTATAGACGATTATCACAACAATCAATAGTCATTTCATCATGTCAAAGGCATAATGCATCTTGCATGTTGTTGAGCTAATGTGTTGATGTAGCATTGAAGATCTTATTCAAGAATTTTTTCTAATCAAGTTCTATGATCAAGATCTACATTCATTGAGGTCACTTCATGCAATATTGTTGATTTGTACTCCAAGGTTTCAATAGTGTGGTGAGTTGTGAAATTGCATTTTGTCATTCATCATTTTTTCATGCATTGCTTCATTACAAGGTTTAATTACCAAAATAGGGTTTGACCAAGCAAAACCCTATACTCTAACAAAAAAACATTTTTCTTCTCCTTTGATGTGTGATTGAAAGTTTTAGGTTGATGATCATTTGGAGAGAAAAAGTTGTCAAAGTTGAAAAGCTGTCAAAGTTGTCACCTTTCTTGCAAAATCACATAAATTGAGCTACAAAATTTATTTCCAGGTCTCCAAAAATCTATGGCTGGGATCTGGGAGTGCAGATATTGAAGAATAGAACCCATAAATTGATTTTCCATAACCCTAGCCAGGACCCATTTTCCATAGGGCGAATGAGTCCTCAATGAGGATAAAAAAGCACCTTTTGCAACAGGTACACAACATTTGACCCTCTTAAAACTTACCTTTTGAATGGTCTATCAATTAGGTTTGTTTTCTGATATTCATTTATGTAGTATAGACCTTATAATTAAATGAAATTAGAAAGATACTTTGCATCCATTTGGTTAATCCAGCTTGGATCACAACCTCATTTTTCTTCATTTCATTTTGGTGAACCCGACTCTTTTTTAGCATTGTAGTTTATTTATTCTAGGACTCCTTTTCATCCTAGATTTAGATCATGCATTCATTTGTATTGAATTAGATATCATTTAGGGTGTCTAGCTTGCATTCAAATTTGCATCTCATCTGGGGTTTTAGGATTGCATTGTTTACATTCTTTAAATCTGAAAAATACAAAAAAAGGTTATCTTGCATATCATTTACATCATATTAACTTGCATTTGAAAATTGAAAAAAAAAATGCATATCAAACTAGGCCTTGTAGGTTATCATTTTTTCACATTTCCAAATCACATTTCACATTACATTCTATAGAAAATAAAATTGAAACTTACTGTAGCAGACTTGAATCTAGAAAACGTGCAAGAAAAGACTTGAAAATCTATAAAAATCAATTTTGAAAACCTCATCTAGGACCCATTTTCCATAGGGAAAATGAGTCCTTGATCATAACCTAATTTACATTTTTGGAAATTAAAATCCTCATTTATGTGCTTCTATTTGTTGCTTTCAAATCTCTGTTACAGTTTACTGAGTTTTTTTTAATTCATTTCATCATATCTAGCTTAATTCAGAACATTTAATGCATAGTGTGATTTGAAATTTGCATTTTTAGATTGTTACATAGTCTAATCAACAAATTACCTTGTTTAGAATCTGAAAATTATATATACACATTGCATTTTAGGTCATTACATTGCATTTTGAGCCTCTTTTCATTTTGGGTTTTGTTTTACCTATAGCACACATGCCTCGTTTAGATTAGGGACCCCTTTTTTCCTTTTCACCTTTTTCGGTTCATTTTTCCTTTTTCTTGTTTTGCGTGCCACAACCTGTCGAGCCTAAGTTGGTCATGAGCCATAAACTTATCAAACACATCTTGACCAAAATCACCTACCTAAATGTCACCAAGTTTTGAGCCTTGCCGAGAGTTATATTGAGGGCTCCCATTCACCAAAAGCCATCACATCCATTGTTGCTCCCAGGTCCACTCTTGTGAGTTTCCCTTATAGATTTGTTGTCCTCATTTCATCATTCTCTATGGTTGACCCCTCACATCCGCCCACATTGTGGACCCCATGTTCATTTGTTTTGCTTGGGTCTTTGTTGGATGTCCACTGTGGCGCGGGTTCCCACACGGTCACCTACCCAACCTTGTCAAATCTATAATTAATGGAGGGAATTAATGTCTATTTTTTTATAAATAGTCCTCCGATGGGTTATCATTTTCATCCCAAAAATTCAAATTTTGAAGAGCCGAAGTTGCCCCCTATGTATGCAAGGAGATTCAAAAACTTCCACAAGCAATCGTTGCCTCCCTTTAGTGCATTTACAAGTACGAAATCCAAGCTTGCTCTTTAAGTGCTTATATTGCTTAGGGTTTGAGATTATGTAATTTTTTGGGTTTTATAAACCCTGTCCCATGGTCTCTTGCCTGGGGGTTGCTCTTCTCCCAATTGGTGTGATTGAATGACCTTCACAACCCTTTGCCCCATGCTAAAACATTGGAAAAAGTGAAGAGAACCCTTAGAACAAGTCGAAATGCCCTTTGTGGACCCTTGTGTGGAATTTCTCCCTTCTCTTTCCATGACTAATGGTGAAGCCCTCAGGGTTGCTCGATGTTCCAACCCTACATCTACACTAATCTCAAACTTTGGACTACATATAGAAAACATTAACTCCTAGGGGATTTGCGGGTTCATTTGTGTGGGAATCCGTGGTGGGAACTCTGCCTTGGCTATGTCATTTCTAACGACTAATTCAACAAGGAAACCCACTTTATGGACTACGCACCTACCATCACCCTAAGAGTATTTTACTAGTTATTAGTCAAAATCAACCAAGTCATCAAGTTGATGTGGGCCCATGCTTGCAAGTTTCCATATGCAAAATGTCATCCCATTGTCACCACTATTAAATGGAAGAACCATGGCATCTTTTCACCATGTGATCCCATACTCACTACCTCTGTGGGCCAAGCATTTAAACTTAAAATGATGAAATGGCCAAATCAACAAGGCCTTAGGGGAGTAAAATTGTAGATTTTTGTGGGCAAGCTGTTACTTATCCACCATCATTCATAATATCCAACTCCATATAGCCTTGCACTCTAGGATCCCCATGCATGAATTTATGAACATGTTTAAAGAACTAGTTCCTTATGCAAACACCATTGTGGGTCCATTGTCCATGGGGGACTATACTCCGAAGACATTCTATAATAGTGAAACTTCACCACCCCCTATTGTGTGGACCTCGAGCTTACCAACACTACCAATATAGTGAATGCATAAATGAAAAAAATCACAAGTCAGAGTTTCTCTGCGGGTCTCATCACACATGATGCCATCTGTGGAAGATGCCCATCAGAAGTTGTTGTCTAACAATAGGACCTTGACACCACCCCACTACATGGCTTCCACGTAACCAATCCTCACACTATGAAATGATTGAACCTTTGATCCAAATCAACCATGTAAAATTTCATGCATATGTTGAAGGTGTTCATAGAAAAATTGGCTATGTTAGAATGTTTTGCAGATTCCACCAAGTAGAACTTTGCATGCGGGAAGATGCTTACCCTTAGCTGCTATCTAATAGTGGAGACTTAATGACAACCTGACCCACAACTTCCATGCCTCCAAACTTTGTATTTGATGAAATCACTAGGCTTTGAAGTAAAATGACCAAAGATAATGTCATACATACACTAAATGTCTGAAAGAAAGAATTGACTAAGTACAAAGTCTTTACGGATCCTGCTATGCGAAACTCCACTTGATTGTCCAAAGTTGTTCCTTAACAGTGAAGCCTCAATAGCTTTATGTGTCCCTACTTCCACCTCCTTCACACCCGCATAAGCTTCAAAAAAATTTCAAACAAAAGGGAATAACTCCAAGTGTCTCCACTTCCAATTCACACATGTGCTTAATGACTTTGCCCTAAATTTACCCAACAATCATGTCAAGCAGAAATTTATCATTGAGTCACTGCCTACGGGAATCTTCTTTCCTAGTGTTGTACCTCAAGGGCTTTCATCCTGGAAACTTTCGCGGGGTGGAAACCCACACTCCCAAATCCACATTGGTACAAACTACCTAAAGGAACTTCAAATGATGAAAAATAATAAATGTGATGGTCTTTATCAAGCTTATGAATAAATTTGATGGTATATTTACTGATATTTTCCCTCTTGATATGTCAACAAACTTACTGCACCTATTGTGTGTAGGATTTATGGAACCTACTGAGGGAACATCAGGGAAACTAGTTGGGAAGATTGAAAAAGGGAAAAGACTAGTTAGAACTCCCTGAGGAAAGGAAGAGAAAGAACAGATAAAGTACCAATTCTAAAATCAATTCCAACTGGCACAAGGTCTCTGATACTATTTTGGGGCATCTTAACATAGATTAGTTTAAACAAAGGGTTATGGTGAAACCTACAATAGATGAAGCTTTGAGAATCAAGGAAAGTGGACTTGCTAAGGCAACGAGCTTTCCTCTTTCCTTGGTTACTCTAGAACTAGTAATGGTTGGTTGAGAGTGCTATCACTCTCAAAATAGAATAATATTTGCCAAGGATGGGAGAGTACTAGAAGACCTATCTACCTTATCTATTGAGAGGACATTCAACATCCCAACCTTTGATAAAATGGAAGAAGTGGAAAATAATTTCTCTCTACAAGTATGGTAGCACAATCCTCTTGGGTACAAGAGGATAATAAATCAAACATGGTTAAAGGATAAGAGGGGCAGTGCCAACAAGGTACCACAAATGCTATATATAAGTGACTTCATAGAAGAGAATAATGAATTGGTGACTCTTCTCAACAAAGTAATGGGCCTCCACACTTCTACATTCTTTGAGGAGAGGATGTTTTATTTCATTGAGGAGATCCTCTCAGGCATTGCTAAATTTCATTGGGAAAAAATGATAAGTGAAAACTTGCATAATCAGTTTATGGAAGTAAAGAAGACCTCACAATTTTATATGGCTTCTTATCTAGTTTATCTCTTGGCCATAGAATTCCCACATAAAGGATTGGATTGTGTTGGAGTACTAGGGACAAAGAAGGGACAACTCAAATTATATGACTAATACCCTCAACTGCAATCTAGAAATTTCAAGAAAGATTACACGAGAGTAAATGATGCCTTCATTAAGCACATTATCAGAACCTTGGTTGAAGATATCACAAAAGAGTGATACACAACACCAAGGAAGTCATACAGGGTTTTGGATATTTGTTCATCCAATTCCCTAAATTCACATACACCAGAGCATAGGGATTCTCGGGGAGACCCTACCGGTTGCCCCGGTACCCAAATGAAAAATTAGTATTGTTGGGGCTTACTCAATAGCTACAAACTTCCTACACTCTATTGAGCAACAAGCATCATGTTGGGGTCCGATATCCCCTCACATTTAGACAAGGAATGCACTCTTTCCCCTCTACCTTGTGCACAAAATACTTCGAGAAGGAACTTGTAGAGTATAATTTTGAGTTGCATATAGATAGAGGAGGCGTGGATCCCCTCGATAAATTGAAGAAGCAAGTAAAAAGATAGTACACCCATTGACCTCACATTGAAGACTTTTGGGGAAATTGTGATGATGACAAAGAGGTCTAAAGCTGGCATTGTATGAGTATAAGTACCCAATTTGTGAAATACATTAATATGTTCCTAATGCTCAATCAGATTATCAAAGATGACAACATTTTGAATGAAAAGTACAATGGTTTGGTTAATGTGCTACTACTAGTCATTGAATGGGTCGAGGAAGAGGTCATTGACTTGAATATCATCACCTATCTTGTTGAAAAAAGAACAATGGAATGGATAGATGAGAAAATAGCTCAGTCACCATAGTTGGGCATGAAGCTTACATATGGGGAGCTTGAAGATGAGTTCAAGAGTGAAATAGATAGTGGTGCAGTTGCAAAATCTTCAGAGGAGACTCTTAAGTCTCCACCTGTCACAAGATCCAAGAAAATGAAGGATACAGCAGAGCCAAAGCCCAAATAGAAGGGTTACACAAGGAAATCAATAGAGGGGTAGCCATCAAAGAAGGAAAAAAGAAAGGGCTCCCCGCACAATGAGGAAGAAGAAGTTGAGTGACCTCTCTCACCATTACTTACCACCTCTAGCCTCCCATCGACTGTTACCATCGTTGCCACTACACCATCCCCTCCCACTCCTAAATCATTTCTAGTCTCATCTTCGCCCATTATGGACATCTCAATCCACCTCACCTCTGCTTCCCTGATTGCTCCAGTGGTGGTGTTGGAATCTTCTTCCTCCACCACTTCCCCACTATCATCCTCTTTTTTTCCACCTCCACTACCAACATTCTCTAATCTGCCACCATCCCTACCAACAACTATTATGGAACCCCTCACTCTACCACATGCTTTTTCCTCCTATTTGTAAAATGTGCCTTCAAAACTCTCCCAAGTAATCCTCACTCCACAAGTTCAAACACTAATGGCCTAACTTGTTGTTGTAGCTCTCCCTCCACCACCTATTGAGCCCCCTTAAATGGAGGCTACCATGCAAATCTCTGCAGAAATGGAAAATCTTAGCGGGAAGCAACCCAAGGAGGTAGCCTTATATATCACTAAGGAGCCAAAAGACCTTGATTAGGATGACTACTTTGAGCATCCTGAGGGAAGCCTAAGGGTAAATGTAGAAAAAGTAGCCTTAGATGAAGAAAGGAAACAAACACTTGAGGAGGGAGATGTTGGTAAACTTGATAAATATAATGAAGTTGAAACATCTAACCAAGAACTTGAGGGAAAACAATCCCAAGAGCATATGGACGAGGAAGAAAACCCCGAGGAGCATCACTTCAAGGAAGGGAAAATTGACACAGATACTAATATAGAAATAATTGATGAACATCCACAAACTGGCCAAGATGATGGCCTAAAACATGAAGACGCGCCTCCAGAAGGAGAGCAAGAAAAAGACAAATAAGAAGAAGAGAATACAGAAGAAATAAGTGTTGATCTGAAAAAAGGTTGATATTGAACATGAAAGGGTCAAGAGGGCAGCACAGGAAGAAGATAGGGATGAAGAAGATGCATAAACTATCGGGCCTAACAAAGGAAAGGCTATACAAGAAGAGGAGCTAAATGAGGAAGAGAGAAATGATGAAGAGGCTCCCAAACATGAAGAGGATGAGCTTCTAAAGGAATAAGAAGAGGAGGGGGATCATGAATCCCCTAAACATCAAATGAAAGTCCCCTCATGGCTTGAGCAACAATTGAAAAGAAAGGCTCTTGTAGTTGTTGATCCAAAGGCTCGATTAGAAGCCATACTAGCTAGAGCATAGGTAAAAATAGGAAGGTGAAGAAACCTAAGATCAAGTCTCACATTACAGCTGATGCCTCTAGATCTAGGATGGGTATGTGCAGGATCATCATGGAAAAAACAGGCCCTTAAGTGGCAAAAAATTCTAAAAAAATCAGTGTTAGGCAACTTGACATAAAAATTTGAATAAGTTATCTATATTATTTCAAAAATATGTAAGAATAGAATTTGTAGAAAATTGAATGTAGTTTCTAAACTACTAGATTTTTTTAAATTATTTGGTGAAAATTTGAAATTTCAATGCGTAGTACTTAAATTTTAGGAAAAAAAAGTAGGTGTCTGTCTGACCACCCTAACCATAATAAAATGATATTTTTTTTTTAAGATTTTATATATAAGTAGAGGTCTCATGTCCAGATGTGATGCATATTTTTTTGTAATTTTTTTCCAAGTAAATAATTATTTATGAATTTTTTATTACAACTTTTAGAAAATATAAAAACTCGTGTGTCTGACCACCTTAACTTGGTCAAAACTTCATGAAATTTAATTTTCTTTTTTTAATCCTATAGTATGTGAAGCATAGAATGTGATGCATGTTTTAGATTCAAAAAATGTGATACCGTTTGAAATTTATAGATGCTTTTCAATCAACCTATCGATCAGGGCTTTAGTCATAATTCTAATAAAAAATGAATAATAATTATTTATTAAATTCAAATTAAAGCATAATTTATATTGATGGAAATATGAGAATCTCCTCTAAAAACCCTTTTCGTTTCATCAATTTTGCATAAAAAAAAGTCGTTAGCCACATACCCTACAAATACCCATAATATTGCCACTTTTTGGCCCATCATGATCCTACACATACTCGGATACTGCAAGTAGCTACTCTTGCTGCTGACAAAGACACGAACACCATTCAAGGCCAGGACTATCAAATATCTACCATCAATCTTTTCCTAGTATCTTGTGCCCAAAATATTGATGAATTCCAAGGGTTCATGTCCACCATCCTCCAGCAGATGAATAAGGACCAATCAATGAAGGAGGAGCTAAAAACACAAGTGGTAGAACTAACTGCCTACATACAACAATGGACCTTGTTAGGAGAAGAAGCTCCAAAAGAATCACCTACACCTACCTTTCTTTCAAAGGAGGATGTCAATAAATGGAAAAATGAGGAGTTAGACCAAGTCTACCTCAGACTAGTTCAACACAGTCATCAACATGGGTGATAGGGGCATCCATTATGTAGTCAAGATGCATAACCACTTTTTCACCCTAAGAAAGGAAATTGATCTAGAAGTAGATACATGTAAGGATTTTCCTGAGCTCTACAAGATTAAGTACCCCAAACTACAAAGTATCTTGAAGTTATTTCTAGGGGTTTGGGAGAAACAATTGTCCTTTCCAAAGGAGGATCATGACTTGCTTGATTACTGGTTGCACACTCTTGAATTCAGAAGGATAATCTTGGAAATATCATTGATAGAGATGGAAGATATTCATGCCAACATTGTTACTCACTTGGCTGAAGCAAATGACCTCCTGAAGTTGATGACAGGCTATGAGGCTCCTACCCTAGAATTAGATTCAGAGGTAGTAAAGCAGCAATTGTTGGAATATTTTCCTCAATCCATACTGACATGTAACTCCTGGAAGGAAAAGTTGATGTGAAAAAATTCATGTCTAGCCAAATAACTGTTCTAAATCCATTTTAAATGATCATGTTGCCAAGACAAAGTTGATGTCTTGCCGAATGAATTCTATCGCTATGACAAGAAGCATTCGATATGACATTTTGTCGAGTGGAGATCTCTAGCCGATAGATTGTTCTTATCGAGCATCGAGGAAACATAAGGGTCTCAGGGAGAAGTCCCAGTGACTGGTGAAAGTCTCACTAATAGCATATGGCTATCGGGGTAGCACAAGCGTCACAAGGAGAAGTCTCAGCGATGAAGATAGGTCACGCCGACGGGGATAAACTTGGTGACTTTGTAGTGACTCAAAGACTTTGGTATGAAGTCTTGGTGACCTATGGAGTCTTGCTGATAGTAGTATGGCTTTGGAGTAACATAAGAGATCTCAATGAAACCTCTTGGCGACAGTTGAATGTCTTAGTGATAGATGGGTGCTAATTTAGAACAACATGAAGTGCTAGGTGGAAGGTCTTGGTGAGAGTGAAGTGTCTTGCCGATGGTATGACTCTTCGATGTGACTTTGGATGTTGATATGTGGTCTCACTGAAGAGCGATAGTCTCACCAAATGGAAAACTCATGATGACATGACTTGAAGAATTTGGCATGAGGTCTTGGCGATCTATGGTAGTCTTGTCGATGGCAAAGTAGAGATCGATATGACTTGTGGCATTTAGTATGAGTCTTACCGATGAGAAATATCTTGCCGATAGGAATGAAATGGTTATTGGTAGATTCAGTATGACTTGTGGCTTTCATTATAACATCTTGTCGACTCATGGAAGCTAACGATATTGACAGTGAAGACTTTGTGGCATCGGGGAGACACTGTTAGTGTCTCACCGATATTCCAACAAAGTTTGATCACCTTTGACTGTTTGACCATCCTATGTGGAGCCTCGTGGACCAATA
This sequence comes from Sequoia sempervirens, assembly GCA_007258455.2. Taxonomy (NCBI): domain Eukaryota; kingdom Viridiplantae; phylum Streptophyta; class Pinopsida; order Cupressales; family Cupressaceae; genus Sequoia; species Sequoia sempervirens. The sequence continues at coordinate 36,887,538 of VDFB02000017.1, read as the reverse complement.
AGAGGAAGCAAAATTCAAATGGTTAGCAGTTGGTTTTTTGCAACAGTTGCAATGCTGGAGATGAACTGCATGCAAGGAAAAATAAATTGCTTGAGAGGAAATTGTCTATGATTGGAAATGGTAGATAAGGATGCATAAAAGACAAAAATCAGAATGTGATAAGATAAAAGAAAATCAATTTTGAGATGAGATAGGAGCATCAAATTCTGGAGAGCATTTTTCTTCTATAACTGGATGAATAGTGAGTAAAGCTACTGTAAACTAATACTAGAGAGTTGTGTCTCTGATCTGTATGTAATTTGTTTGTTACTGTAATACAAAGAGATTCAACTTGGTGTGGTTGGTTTTTTCCCGATAGGGTTTTCCCACGTAAATCTGGTGTTCATTTGTCATTATGTATTTGTTCTGTTTCTATAAATCTTTCATGTGTTTCTTAATTGGATTGTAATTAGAAAATTAAAAGTACTGTCTACATTCTTCCTTGTGGTTTTGATGTTAGGAGAGTGTTTCTGTACCTCTGCTTTCTATACAAGTGGTATTAGAGCCTGGCTAGTTGTGTTATCCTTGTGAGTGGGTTGGGTTTTTTGTGTCAATTATTTTTCAATGGGATTTTGGTAGAGGTTTGATAATTTAATTATCGATTATGGTAAGCACATCTGGAAAGATGGAAATAGAAAAATTCAATGGTAGCAATTTTGAGTTGTGGAAACTCAAGATGGAAGATCTGTTAGTGGATCATGATCTGTGGCTTGTTGTGTTTAGAACGATGCCTCAAGGCATGAAGCAAGAGGATTGGGATCTTGCAAATAGAAAGTCTAAGGGGCTGATAAGGCTTTGTTTAGCAGATTTTGTTCTTCTGAATGTGCATGAAGAAAAGACTACATCTTCCTTATGGAAAAGACTAGCATCTATTTATCAGGGCAAGTCCTTGGTGAACAAGCTGTTCTTGAGGAAAAAGTTGTACTCTTTGAGAATGCAGGAAGGAGGATCTGTTGGTGTGAAGATTGAAGATGAAGATCATTGCATGTTGTTGCTATGTTTTGTGCCTGATTCTTGGGATCATTTGGTGATGGCTATATGGAGTACAACATCCACATTCAAGATGGAAGATGTTGTTGCTTCTCTATTATTAGAAGAAATGAGAAGAAAATTTTTTGAGATGGCAAAGGAGGCTCTAGCTGTCAGAGGTAGATCGAAGGAGAAAGGTGAGAAGAAGGACAAGAAGTCTAGATTGAAATTGGAAGGGAGATCAAAGTTTCCTGGCAAGAAGTCCAAGGTGAAGTGTTGGAGTTGTGGAAAAATTGGTCATGTCTGAAAGGATTGCGAGGAGAAAAATAAAAGGAAGAACTCTTCAGGCAATGATTCTCCTCAGAGCGATGTAGACACCTTCATTACTGCTTTGGCTACATGGGCATCAGATGATGTCTAGCTGATTGATTTTGGAGAATTTTTCCACATAACATCTCATAGAGACTAGTTCACAAAATATGAAGAATACAATGGTGGAAAGGTGTACTTGGAAAGTGATTCATCTTTGGAAATTGTTGGTCATGGAAGAGTCAGAATTCAATTCCTTGATGGAAGAGTGAAGGGAATCAATGATGTGATGCATATACCAAGTCTGGCTCAAAACCTACTTTCTGTAAGTAAGCTGAATGATATTGGAGTGTAGGTCATGTTCTCTGGAAATGGCTACAAGATGACTAGAGGCTCTATGGTGCTAGCTAGGGGTGCTTGAATTGGTACCTTGTACAAGCTGGATGCACATGATGTTCAATGCAATAGTGTCTCTGCAAAGTCACTTAAGGCTACTTATGGAGAAAAGAAGGAAAACATTTCTGATGGTGTAAACTCCATGGAGGTTAAACTTCTAGTAGAGAAGACTATGCTCTGGCATCATAGGCTAGGCCACATTGGTGAGAAAGGTTTAAAAACCTTGAAAAATAAAAGCTTGGTAGAAGGGCTTGAAGATTGTAACCTTGAGTTTGATTTTTGTGAACATTGCATATATGGAAAGCAACACCGTGTTTCATTTTATTCGAGTCATCACAAATCTTCTGGTTTGCTTGATTTTATTCATTTTGATGTGTTTGGTCTAGTGAATGTTCCTTCTCTATCTAAATCAAGATATTATGTGCCGTTTAAATTGATGATTATTCAAGAAGAGCATTTGTATATTTTATGAAAAGAAAATCGGAAGTGTTTAGTCAGTTTAAGGAATTTAAAAACCTTGTAGAAAATCAGACTAGTAGAAAAATAAAATGTTTAAGGACTAACAATGGTAGTGAGTTTTGTTCAGATGAATTTGAAAGGTACTATAAGGATCATGGGATTAAAAGACATAAGACTACACCTTACACTCCACAACAAAATGGAGTTGCTGAAAGGTTCAACATGACAGTAATGGAAAGAGCATGAAGTATGCTGAGCAGTGCTGGCTTGGAGGAGAAGTTCTAGGCTGAAGCAGTCTCTACAACATGTTACTTGGTAAATCGTTCTCCTAACTCTGCTCTTGTTGAGAAGACACCTTTGGAAGCATGGTATGGAAAGAAGCCCTCTCTAAGACATATTCGTGTCTTTGGCTGTGAGGCATATGCATATACATGCCATTTGAAAAAAATTCTAAGCTAGAAAAAAAAGTTGTAAAGTGTATTTTTATTGGCTATGGTGTTGGCATAAAAGGATACAAGCTTTGGAACCCTGAGACTGAGAAGGTTTTGTATAGTAGAAGTGTTATCTTTCATGAGCTGAAGCCTTCTACATTGGATCTGCAGTTAGAGAAGAAATAAGAAAATGAAAAGGATGTAGCAGCAATTCCTCCGACCCTAGATAAAGAGGAATTGAAAAATCAAAATATACCTGATACTGAGGAGAGCTCAAGTAGTTTTGAAAGTTCTGAAGAAGATAAAGAACCACCTTAGCCTCAGCCTGTGAGGAGGTCAACTCGTGAAAGAAAGTAACCGGATAGGTATGAGTTCTCTTTGATTGAGTCTACTTGTGCCTATGCTTTAATTTGTAGCATTGATGAACCTAGGACTGTGAATGAGGCATTTAAAATGTCTAATTCAAACTCTTGGTTGGAAGCCATGAATGAAGAAATGGCATCATTAGGCAAGAATGATACCTAGAGTTTGGTCCCATTGCCTAAAGGAAAAAAGGCTGTGGGCTGCAAATGGGTGTTTAAAAAGAAAATAGGTCTGGATGACAGTGTGGAAAAATATAAAGCAAGGATGGTTGTGAAAGGTTATTCCTAGGTAGAGGGAATTGATTATAGAGAAATCTTTTCTCCTGTAGCTAAGCTAACATCTATTAGATTTCTTTTGTCACTTGCAGCTACATATGACTTAGAAATTGAACAGATGGATGTGAAGATAGTGTTTCTTCATGGTGATCTTGAAGAAGAAATTTATATGTCCCAGCCAGAGCACTTTGTGGAAAAAGGTAAAAGAAAGACTAGTTTGCAAGTTGAAGAAATCTATGTATGGTTTAAAACAGTCCCCTAGAATGTGGTACCAAAATTTTGACATGTTTTTTTGTCATTGGAATTTGTAAGATCAAAATGTGATCACTATGTATTACAAAGCTGAAAGTGATCAAGTCCTTATTATTGCTCTCTATGTTGATGATATGATGTTCATAGGCAATAGTAAGCTAATGATTTTTTATCTTAAGTCTTAGTTGTCTACAAAGTTCAAAATGAAAGATCTCGGTGCATCAAGGTATATTCTAGGAATGGAAATAACCAGGGACAAAACGAATAGAAAGCTTTGGCTTAGTCAGAGTAAGTATATCATGATTGTTCTAGAGAGATTTTGTATGACTCAGTGCAAGCAGCTAGTTGTTCTAGTTATGCAGGGAACGAAGCTATCTATTGAGGATTGTCCAAAATCTCCTTTTGAGATGGAGGACATGACAAGTGTGCCTTATGCAAGTGCAGTTGGCAGTCTCATGTATGCAGTGGTCTGTACAAGGCCAGATTGCCCAAGCAGTGGGAGTTCTTAGTAGGTTTATGGCTAATTCTAGAAAGACACATTGGGATGCTGTGAAGAGAGTGTTTAGATATTTGAAGGGTACTTTATACTATGCTTTGTGTTACCATGGCAACTTGGTTGAATCATAGAGGACTCTCAATATTTGAGGTTATGTGGACTCTGATTGGGTAGGGGACATTGACAACAAAAGACCCACTAGTGGATATGTTCTCATGATGAATGGTGGTGCAGTGAGTTGGATGAGCAAGCGACAGGCTATAGTCACTTTGTCTACTACAAAGGTAGAATACATGGCAGCAACACATGCCTGTAAAGAAGCAATATGGTTAAAACATTTGTGTTCTAACATTGGTTTTGATGCAAGAAAAATTACTATTTACTGTGACAGTCAGAGTGCTATATGTTTGGTAAAGAATCCTACTTTCCATGCCAGGATGAAACATATAGATGTACAATATCACTTTGTACAAGATATGGTGGAGGATGGGAAGGTCTCTTTGGAGAAAGTGGATACTCTGAAAAATGTTGCAGATGCATTGACGAAGCCTGTCGGCATAGACAAATACACATGGTGTGCCAATTCAATGGGCCTCTTGGCCCATGAATTTTAGTAGTTTTATTATGCTTTGGAGTTGTCAGTAAGGTCTTCGTCAAGTGGGAGATTGTTGGAATATTTACCTCAATCCATACTGACATGACACTCCTAGAAGGAAAAGTCACTGTGACATTATTCATGTCTAGCCAACTAACTATTCTAAATCCATTTGAAATGATCATGTCACTAAGATAGAGTTGATGTCTTGCTGAATGAAGTCTATTGCTATGACAAGAAGCATTCGATATGACCTTTTGTCAAGTGGAAATCTCTGGCCGAAAGATTATTCTTATCGGGCATCAGGGAAACATAAGGGTCTCGGGGAGAAGTCCCAGTGACTAGTGAAAGTCTCACCAATAACATATGGCTATCGGGGTAACACAAGGGTCATGAGGAGAAGTCTCAATGATGAAGATAGGTCACACCAACAGGGATAAACTTGGTGACTTCGTAGTGACTCAAATACTTTGGTATGAAGTCTTGGCAACCTATGGAGTCTTACCGATAGTAGTATGGCTTCAGAGTAACATAAGGGATCTCGATGAAACCTCTTGGCAACAGTTGAATGTCTTAGCGATAGATGGGTGTTGATTTAGAACAACATGAAGTGTTGGGTGGAAGGTCTTGGTGAGAGCGAAGTTTCTTGCCAATGGTATGACTCTTCAATGTGACTTTGGATGTCGATATGTGGTCTCACCGAAGAGCAATAGTCTCATCGAATGGAAAACTCATGACGACATGACTTGAAGACTTCGGCATGAGGTCTCTGCGATCTATGATAGTCTTGCCAATGGCAAAGTAGAGATTGATATGACTTGTGGCATTAGGTATGAGTCTTGTCGATGAGAAATATCTTGCCGATAGGAATGAAATGGTTATCGGTAGATTCGGTATGACTTGTGGCTTTCGTTATAACATCTTGTCAACTCATGGAAGCTAACGATATTGACAGTGAAGACTTTGTGGCATCGAGGAGACACTGTTAGTGTCTCACCAATATGCCAACAAAGTTTGATCACCTTTGACCATTTGACCATCCTATGTGGAGCCTCGTGGACCAATAAGAGGAAGCAAAATTCAAATGGTTAGCAGTTGGTTTTTTGCAACAGTTGCGATGCTAGAGATGAACTGAAAGCAAGGAAAAATCAATTGCTTGAGAGGAAATTGTCTATGATTGGCAATGGTAGATAAGGATGCACAGAAGACAAAAATCAGAATGTGATAAGATAAAAGAAAATCAGTTCTAAGATGAGATACTAGGAGTATCGAATTCTGGAGAGCATTTTTTTTCTGTAACTAGATGAAGAATGAGTAAAGCTACTATAAACTAATACCAGAGAGTTGTATCTCTGATCTATATGTAATTTGTTTGTTACTATAATACAAAGAGATTCAGTTTGGTGTGGTGGGTTTTTTCTCGATAGGGTTTTCCCACGTAAATCTAGTGTTCATTTGTCATTATGTATTTGTTCTGTTTCTGCAAATCTTTCATGTGTGTCTTAATTGGACTGTAATTAGAAAATTAAAAGTACTATCTGCATTCTTCCCTATGGTTTTGACGTTAGGAAAGTGTTTCCGCACCTTTGCTTTCCATACAAGAATTCCGCAAGAAAATGGAATAGGGCACTAATGACACCTTGTTAGTTGATTTTATTGATTTTATTGCATGGGATTTCTTAGAGTTAGAATGAATGGTTAAGGTAGTGGATACATGTATAAAGCATCGTGAAGAAATGCTAAATGATTTGAATAGGACCACCTTCTGCATCACCAAATTAGACTTCACAGAATGGTATAAACTTCAGGCTATCATAGGGAAGTTTGTTTATTATGCTACTTTGTAAAAGGAAGCTAGAAATCTAGTAATAGCTAATGAATATTTGCTAAAATAGCTTAAAAGGCTAAAAGAAGGTAGAAGAAAAAATAGACTATAGGAAAAAATAGGGAAAAGACACAAGAGTCTATTTTTATATTGTAAAATATTGGGGGCAGGTGAAACCATAGACTAGAATGAATCTAAGCCATTCATTGTAAACGAATCTTGACCATTCATTCTTCTTTTAGAAACCTATAAATAGGGACATCCTCTTATTTTCAAAGGGATAGATGAGTTGTTGTGTAGAGACATGTTGCTATAAAACATAAGAAAAGCATTGAGTTAATGGTTTCTTGTGTGTTGCTCTCCATGTGTGCATGATTCTATCTCCAATAGTTTATTTCAGCATTTTTATTTCAAGTTTAAGTTTATTTCTATTAGTAGTTCATGCAATGCTTTAATGGTGGATGTATGCTATAGTGTTTGATGTACTTTCAGCTCATATTTTTGGTTGTTTATTGATGAAAAATTGTTGTGTAAAGTTAGTCTGATCTTATTTATTTACAACACTTAACTTCAACTATGAAAATTTGTATGATTTTAGTGTTCATATTGTAGTATGAGAATCATAAGTAAGCCTTAGAAGATTACACTAGTTTTATGATACTATGGGTTTTTTTGTGGTTGAGTAAGACGTAGTTTGGAAGTTTTTCCATTGTAGCATCCTACATTATGACTGTTCATCTTAGTTGTAGACTTAGGAAAACCTCTAAACCTTTTCCCTTTTTCTATTCCTTTCAAAATCCGAAGTTTGACACAAGTTTCTAGCATCATTGTAAAGCCAAATTTGATGAAAAAAGTGAGTTTCAACTTCTTGTTATGAAATTATAGTCACTATTCATCATTTCTAGAACTTTGAAACTCCATTTGTAGACCCAAAAACTCCTAGCTTAGGGAGCCATAAATTCCCCTTGTGATTACTAGAAAATCACATCAAACCAATGAGTTGTTCTTGCATTGTCATGACCTAACACCTAGGAGACCTTGGGGTGATTTTCTGAAACTAAGTTGTAGATAAGTACAAAAACACCCATCAACAAGTTTTTACACTAAATTTGTGAATCTTGTATGAGATTTACAACTTGGTTCCCTATTAGCAGTACTATTGTGAGACATAATTTGAGACTCATGTCATCCTGTGATACACCATTTGTCATGGATCTTGGGTTTTCTAAATCTCTTTCTAATAGTGTTGATAATCAACCCCCTATGGATCATAGCATGCATATATCATTTCCCATGAATTCCCTTCCTATGACCAACGTGCATGATGTTAACAACACCATTTGTACCATGACTAAAACTATACTCAAGCTTTGGGGTATACCCAAAGCCAAGGTGGAACTTCAATTCCTCCTTCTACAATACCCATTTCCACTCCTACATACACTATACTCAAGTTACTATTGTGCATGTTTTGTACACACGCCCTGCCATAGGCAAGGACCCCCTTTTTTTCACTCCCAATAGGCTACTTTACTCTTGTCTTGATTTGCGTGCCCCATTTTCCAAGCCAAAATTGGTCATGTGCCTTCAAAAGATCAAATTCCCCTTACCAAATTCACGTACCTGGGGTATTAAAGTCTAGGGAGAAACAAAGTCCCCCATCCCTTTTCTGCCTTTTGTCTTATTCCTCCTAACTTGGTCCCTGATTGCTTGATTCGCTTTTTTCCACTTTTTTGACTTTGGGAACAACTTTTTGGTGGATTTGGGATGTTTTTGTGGAGCCTAAGTGAGCTTCCAAGGTTTTGTCAATGTTTTATTAAGTTTCAGTGGTTTCAGAACTTTCCCTCCGAAACTCCCTCCCTCTTTGGTTGTTTTCAAACATCGGTGGACCCCCGACGGTTCACTTTCCACATTTTTTACTTTGGGGACAACTTTTTTGTGGATTTGGGATGTGTTTGTGGTGCCTAAGTGAACTACCAAGGTTTTGTCAATGTTTCATTAAGTTTCGGTGGTTTTAGAACTTTCTCTCTGGAACTCCCTCCCTCTTTGGCTATTTTGAAACATTTGTGGACCCCCGATGGTCCGCTTTCCACATTTTTGACTTTGGGGAAAACTTTCTAGTGATGTTTTTGTGGTGCCTAAGTGAATTTCCAAGGTTTTGTCAATGTTTCATTAAGTTTTGATGGTTTCAGAACTTTCCCTCTAGAACTCCCTCCCTCTTTGGCTATTTTGAAACATCCGTGGACCCCCACAATCCACTTTCCAAATTTTTGACTTTGGGGACAACTTTCTGGTGGATTTGTGATGTTTTTGTGGTGTCTAAGTGAACTACTAAGGCTTCATCAATGTTTCATTAAGTTTTGGTGGTTTTGAAACTTTCCCTCTGGAATTCCCTCCCTCTTTGGCTATTTTGAAACATCTATGGAGCCCCGACGGTCCGCTTTCCACATTTTCAAATTTGGGGAAAACTTTATGGTGGATTTGGGATATTTTGTGGTGCCTAAGTGAACTGCCAAGGTTTTGTTAAGTTTTAGTTCTTTCAGAACTTTGTCCCTCTTTGGCTGTTTTGAAACATCTATGGAGCCCCGGGGACCTGACCTCCAGGATCGGGCCCCTCCATGGCCATTTTGAACATTCGTGGACCCCCAGCAACCTGGCCTCTAGGACTCAGCCCCTCCATGGCTGTTTCTGAGAATTCGTCCCTCCATGGTTGTTTTGAATGTATTCGTGGAGCCTCGACGACCTAGCCTCTGGAACCCAGCCCCTCCATGGCCATTTTTGGGACTCCGTCCCTCTATGGCCATTTATGGGACTCCACCCCTCTGTCGTTGTCCAGGACTTTCCTTCTAGGCTGTTGTGTGCTCATTTACTTTTCAAAAGGGCAGTGACCTTCAAGCTTTCCCCTTCCAAGCTTCCAATTTTTTTCAAATGAGTCCAATCTTAAGGAAGTTTTTCTGGGCAGTCTTCCTTCCCCTTTTCCCATGCACTATAATTAAAAAATCTTAGTTTTGTTATGTTTTGTGAGGTCCAGGAACTTCCCTTCTGATTTGCTATCCCTGATTCATTGCCCATGCCCTTGGGCCTGCATTAATGTTTATGGTCCAAATGAGCTCCAAATATAAATATTATAATCTTTTGATTATGCATGGATGGATCTAACAAGGATTTTGCAAGATTTGACTAACATTTTCCTTGACTTGTGTATGAAATCACTTATGACACTTCATGTATGTAGGATTCAAGAATCCTATTAGGGGTCTGTTGAGGAGACCCATTGAGAAAGTTGAACAAGGAATGTGCATAGCTCCTGTCACCATTCATTTCATGTTTGCCTCTCCTCCTAGCACCCACCAACAGGGTTAGCATTAGAAGAAGGTTTGTGCCAAGGAAGTTAAGGACAAAAATGCAAGGGGGTGGTCTTGAAGAAAGCATAGGGGAGTCGTCTGCCCGAATCAGGGGCAACCAATCCATTGATTCCAATTGTCAATGCACTTGTTTGATCCAAGGAAAAAAACTACAAACACATCGAGTAAGAAGGTAGCTTTTAGGCAGTTTCAGCTACACTAAAATATCAATCAGCTAAATGACAAAATTACTACAATGACTAGCACTAGATGACAAAATAGAGAAAAGATAAGGAATGCATTTTAAAATTGTGGGGGGTAGGTGAAACCCTAATGTAAATCAAATCTAGGTCACTCATTGTGAATTAATCCTAGCCATTCATTTGGGCTTTGGAAAACTATAAATAGGGGCTTGCCTCTCATTTATAAGGGTTGGAGAGTTGTAAAATTCATTTGCAGCAATAGAAGACAATATTGCATGATTTTATGGATGTTCTCTTTGATTTTGCTCATCTTGCATACATGGTTCTACCTTCTATGATAGTTTAAGTATTAGTTTCTTGAATGGATGTCATGATGGTGTTGCTGTTATAGTATTTGATGAGCTTCCAACCCATACTTTTAGCACTTATTGATGACAAGCTACTGTGCAAAGTTAGCCTAGGCTTCTTTTTGTCATTGTTGCAACCTAGTTCAATTGCATGTTTATGATGTGTATGTGTAATTTGAAAATCAGCGAACCTTAGAAGATTGCACTGGTTTTGTGTAGCTATAGGTTTCTCTTGGTCAAGCAAAACTCATTTTAGGAAGCCTGTCTACTTTAGCATCCACCATTGTTACTATTCATTCATAGCTTAGGATTAGAAAAACTTTCTTAACCCTTCTCCTTTTGCTATTTCTTTTAGTCCTTGGTTAGAGTAGGATCTCAAGCATCACTTTGAAGCTAAATCAGATGAACTTGATGAGTTTTAGATTGCTATTTTGAGTGGAAAACCACTGTTCATTCACTTCCAACACTTTGAAACTACATTTGCAAACCCAACTTCCCATGCTTTGTAACTCATCTATAAGTCCACCTTGTGATTCCAGCAAATCACACAAATCAACAGAGATATTCCAAGCACTATCAAGACCTGACATTAGAGACCTTAGAATAGTGTTCTATAATTTGATTGTGGAAGATTGTCTTTCAAGATAGGTAGTGTACCTACGCACTACTTGTGTTAAGAAGTGCATAAAAAACACATCAACAGTTACCACAACCATTCAACCGACTAGAAATTTCAAGACCCCCTTAGGTATTTCCACAAGGAACCCTTCTAGCTTTGTGCATTCAAATATAATATCTCCTCAACAATCCTCACAAATTTACAATTCACTTGCCCTCGCCATATATACACCACTCCACCTTACCCATTATCCTTTTGTAGGGACATGATTTCTAATTATATGACCTAGCCTATGCACAAGTTCTATTCCTTGTTCATTATCAAGCATCTTCCTCATGTTATCTATGGTAGGAGCCATAGTACCAACAATGTATTCTATTGGTTATTTTTTAAGAGCCAAACTTAATCTCAATCTTAGCTGATGAATTTGCTACAACTCAATTATTAGCAAGGTTGAGAATTGACCAACACCTAAGTAAAGTAATTAGTACTTCACTTCTTCTCTTCGGGCTCTATAAGACCTAGGAGGGTAATCCTAAGCATACTAATAATATCTCACATTAGGTCAAGAGTATTTATTCACACATATGCACTATCACAATAAAACACACCTTATCAAAGGCTCGACAAACATCAGATAGAAGTGTTACTCATTTTAGGGAGTGCACTTATATACTTAAACTTGGGGCGATGTAGTTTAGATTATTTTATGAATCATTCTTCATCTTGAATCCTAGGCCAAATTTAATACTAGCTCAACTGACCATAAGATAAACTAATAAAACAATCAATGCCTTGTCTTAGGGAGAAGAAGAGTTATAACTTGTAATCAATCAGTAATACAATTCTAATTGAAGTTCTTCAAAAATTAGTGGACTATTAGAATGCCACTTTGTAACATCTAACTCACTATGTCTCAAAATATCACTTCCTTACTAAATCCTATATTCTTTTCTCACAAACTAATGACCTCATTTTAGCATTTAATCAACTCATTGAACTAAAGCATAAAACAAGTTCTTCCATTCGGTGCAAATGATAGAAGACAAATGAAATCATAATTAACAACTTCATTCATAACTTGGAAGAAAATACATAGGATAGAAACATTTTAGAACTAAAATTCATCTTCATTTTTGATATTGCAATGTAAACCATATTTAAGATCTATATACAGTATAACCTTCACCTTAGTTTTGCTTCTGATATATCTACTAAAGTATCTATTTACATTCTATCTGACTTTTGAGCATAGTATTCACTGTGACTTCTCCTAGACTCAAAATTTTGAACTCTCTTTTTTCAGCCATGAAATCCCATTTTATAAAATAGGGGAGCAACAAGCACCTAGCTAAATTACAATTTCACTCTCATTTTAGTTCAATTCAAAACCCTAATTCTAAATAACTCCTCAAAGAAATCCCTAGGCAGTTTCATAAGCAATCATTTGAGAACAAGGGAGGAGAAAAGCAAAAAACATGCATAGGATACCAGTGGTGACTATCACAACGTTCATTGTTGAAATAAAAAACATTCCATTCATATCCTCTCGAGGACTTCCACATCAACATGAGAAAGAAAAAGACAAACCATGGACATATGAAAATAAATACCTCCTATGCAAAGACCATGGTGTCATCAGAAACTAAAATAAGGCGGTGACCCTATTCAAAGTTGTTGGCATCAGAGAATGCCCGACCACTCCTTGTCCTTGATGAAATTGGAGGGATCATCACCATGTCATCACTGGAGATCCCATACCCCACCAAAAAATTAAGGTATTGGCCATACTCCAAGTTAGTGTCAGCGTCATCATCTGAAGGAGTATTAGAAAGCATAATAGGAGAATTGTGTTTGTCTAGGCAGGCCCTATGAATTTTTTCTTTTTTCCTAGCCTTTTTCATTGACTGTGTTAGTTCCTTGCCTTTGAACTCGACCACTTCTCCCAGAAGGGTCCTATTTCTCAAGTGGTAAGTACTCTACACAATTGATTTCTTCTTATGACCTCTTGTCCTCATTTTACCCTTTGATACCTCAGGAGAAGCCAGGGCTTCCTGCTTAGTTATATCATCATGACACTCAAACACATATAGACAACTAGACCTTCTAATAGGTTAAATTGTCGCATCGGTTTTCCCCATTTTTAAAACATGTAGAATTTAATGATTCAGAACAAATCTATAGGGAAATACATCTACAACCCAGACAATTGTGACCAACATATCAGAGAAATTCCTAACCAAATTGGAGAACCTAGTTTGAAACCAAGCTACTAAGGAGAAGACAATTCAACTCAAGACAAAACAACTTCTTACTCCACTTCACACTTTGCCTCGCATACATTGTAGACTGTAAAGATGGTGAGAATTAATAGTGATCAACCTACATTAAATAGAAAACTTGAGCATGTAGAATTAATGATTCAAGAACTCCTTGCGTGAGCGAATTGGTAACTTAATAGTTTGGATTTGAATCTAGGCCATTGTTCTTAGAACAATTAAAATGTCATCTAAGGTAGCCATGAGCATCATTTTTCAACCATTATCAACATGCTCCTAGAAAACAGTGATGCTATCTCAAATGCTACCACGTTCTTCTCTAACCTTGATTAATCATATGTGATCTGACAATTAACATGTATCATCGACCTAATCCATGCCTTTTCATTTATATCGGAAAAGTACATGAGTCTAGTCTATCTTCTTGAGAGAAAATTCCCTTATATGCTTTATTGCTCATCATTGATCTTCCTCAACTTTTAGGGTACAATAAGTGATGAAGGTATTCATGCAATGATATTTAGTTTGTTGGATCATCTTATTTTAAAACTTCATCAATGGTTCTCCATTCCTCTCACAACTTTTCTTTTTTCTTTACGCTTAATCCTTAGGATCCTACCACATTGCTTGTTCCATGTAGTTATCACTTGTCGCCAATTTACTTCATCCTCGCCCAACTCCATCAACGATGCAAGTATTTTATGCGATGAAATATTAGCCCTTGGATCTATGGCCCTTTCCCTAATCATGTATGTCCCTCCATCACATATCACCAATTCAAACTTTTCACCTAGGCTCCTATTAGCGACAAGAGATGTAGTAGAGGCACTAGATTTAGACACGTATGAACACCTACATAAAAATCAATGGCACAAAAGGGATTGCTCATAGGATCTCATCATATTAGCAAAAGAAACCTTTTTTAGAGGACAACATCACTCACTACTAATTCAAAACTTAAGTTCAAAAATGAATTTGTGATGAGTGATAAAACATAAGGCCATCACTCATCGCTAATTCTACTCATACATTTTGTGTGCAATTAGCCATGAGAGGGTTTACAAAGTTTACAATGTGCATTGAGGATCACTAATTTGGAACTTAGCATTTAAAACATATCTGTGATCATGTGATATAAAGGAAATTACATCATATCACTCATCGCTGATCCAAGTTTATCATTTTATGACCATCTATGATGAACAATAAGAACAACAAGTTAGAGCATCGCTTATTGTTGTTATAGATTCGAAGGCTCAAAATCCATTAGCGATGAGTGATGTAAAAGAAAATTCCATTCCATCGCTTGTTGCCAATTCAAGGTATGTACCTATGAATAAATTAGTGATGAGTAATATAGTTATGAGGGCCATTGGGACTCAAGTGGAAACTTTGAGCGCATGCACTTAAGTTGTTCTAATGAGGGGGAAGCCCTAAGATGATATTAGGATAATAGGCTCAAGACTTCTATATCATGAAATACAAAGGATGTAAAGGCCACAAGATCCTTTATTTAACCTTCTTAAATGGGAATTTCAGACCTAGGCAAGAGAGGCCGGTCACTTGACAATATTGATAGACATGAACGTTTTATATGACTAGATACATGCACTATGCGGTTAATAACAAAATAGAATGTGAAAAGAAATTAAAATGAACAAAACCCTAAACTCCCATATAAGAACCCTATATTAGATATAACAAAGGTTTTAGATGAAAATAAGAATCCTTAGGGTTCAAAATGAGCACTTCAAATTTTGCAAAATTTGAAAGTGCCATCATATTCAACTCTCACAAAGTTTTGTAGTTTTTCTAAGGCTTAATCTATTTGTTTTAGCTTCTCTTGAGGGACATTAGCAACCATTGTTTCCACATCAGTCACATTGGTTGTGGGTAAAGTGGTCATGGGAAATGTGGTATCAAAGCTATGATCCATAATGGGTTGACTAGTGTCAAAACTATGAGTAAAAGAGCTAGAAAACTCAAAATCCATGACAGATGTACTAGCACAAGATTGCATGAGTCTCAAACTACATCTCACTAAAGTATTGCCAATATGACACTAGGTTGTGAAGCTCATACAAGTTTCATGAAAGTAAAAGTGCACCCAAAATGGAGAAAAGATACTAGACCAATGTAATAAACACCTAAAAGTATGAATCACAATGCAAGTATGTAAAAAGGTTTTGCAATTTTTAGATTTTAAAAAAGATAATTTATTGATTATGCTATGCAAAACCCTGAAAAATGAAGTCTTTTAATACAAATTGTAATTTCAAACTATATAATTAATTTGACCAATTGAACTTAATGCAAGAGAGTAAAAAAATTCCTACTTTTTGAAATTGAAACACGAATCTGACAGTAGAATGAAATGAAGGAAATATAGATAAAATGATGCCCAAAAAATTAAAAAAAACACCTATACAAGGACAAGTTCGCCCAAGGGTGAATGAGTCTTTGTATAGGGGTTGGAAAAATTTAAGTTTGCGTTTCTAGTTTGATGTTTGAGTTCTTTGTTTTAGGTTGCAGACTATGAAACATGTGAGAAATTTTACTAGTTTTAGGTGTCTTAATGCAAGTGCAACTAGTAAAAATAAGTGAACAAAGTGAAATCTTTTAGAATGCAATTTGAATTGAATTTTGAATCTAAATGACTGCAAGACACTCTTGATGCAACTACAATGGAAGACATATGCAAAATTAATGTAAAATTTCTATTTTTTTAATGAATTTAAGTGATTTAAACATGAAAAAATAAACCATAAATACAATGCCGAAAATGATTAGAATTGAGTTGCCACCCTCAAGGTGAGTCAACCCTAGGTTTGGACACTATGTTGCCCTAACTTCCTTATGTTAGAAATGATTGAACAATAATTTTGCGAGAAGAGTAAAAGTGCATTAACAATCAAACCTATAATATTATTACTTTGAATGTGAAGTATTATGATAACACTATTAGAAACAACCATTAACCAATATATCTAAGAAGGTTAGGAATGTGTTTACCTGGCTCCAAAAGTGGATTTCAGGCTCTGCTTAAGGACATATTCACCCAAGGGTGAATGGGTTTATGTATAGGGCTTTAAAAATTCTTTTTGTTGTCCTTGAGTCCTAGATATAAGCTTCTATTTCCCCCAGGTTTGATTATATAAAAGATGGAAATAAAAACTTTTCCATGTCTTGACCAATTTGATGACAAATTTGATAATTTTTTTAAATTGCACTTTTGATCCAATTTCAATCCTTATTCACCTGCAAATCTACAAACACACAAAGAGGAGAAAAATGTTTTTCATTGGTGGATAAGGGTTTTCCTTGATCAAACCCTATTTTGGTAATTAAACCTTGATAATGAAATAATAACGAAAATGAAGGAAATGATGAATGAAAAAAGCTTGTGTCACATCACCAAACCCTTTAATGGCTCCCCTTAGAGGACTAAAGTCTAACACATCTCTCTAAGGTCTTGATCTTGCATGAAATAACTTGATTTCTTGATAGATTTTGATGCTTGAATGATTTCTTCAAACTTGAAACCTACATTACAATGTTATATCAAAAACATGCATGAAAACACGCAAATCTCAACATCATGATAGGATCTTGAATGCTGCAATAAATGACTAATAAATCTACTCTCCAATGCTCTTGACAATTAAACACCACAAGCTGACCTTTACAATTTGAATTTAGATTATTAAAATGCCATGAAAAAAATATTAAAAAGTTAGATCCAAGACTTAAGGAGGCCCCATTCGCCCTTGGGTGAATGGGTCCTAGGCCCTAAACCTAGAACACACATTTTTAAAGATGTGTAATTAAGCATACATATTGATTAAATGTGGTGTTCCCCTTTTTGCAAAACAAAATTAACTAGTTTTGTGGATGCATAATTGGGCCAATTTAAGGCTTAATTAAGTCCAATTAATTAAGGGATCATGCAAACATAGTGTGAAAATGTAAAGGTCTACATTTTTCTACACTACACGAAGTTATTTGGTAAACCTCATCTACTACCTTTTGAGGTTGGAAGACTCTTTATCTCACCTCAAAGGTCACTCAACACTTGGCATCAAGGTTGATGACTTGGTTAAATAGGTTGTTGGTTTGCACATTCCTAGTGATTCTAAGGTTGAAACCTATATGACACTTGTCTACTCATTTGTGACACATCATGGGGCACTTTTCAATGTACATGATAGGTGGATTGCCTCTTCCTTACCATATATGCTTGAGGCTTCCTCATTTGTACATTTGGGGGTCAATTTAATATAATATTTGGATTGTTCACTTGTACTTGTTATTTTTCTCCATGATCTCCTAATTCTTATACCTCATCTCCAACATTCAGTGGCTCACACACACCATTCAAGGTCATAATATAATTACCACAAAAATTACAAGAAAATAGTGAAGCTGAAACACATATCTCACATTAATAAGACACAAATAGGAGGGTCACTATAGTGTCTTTAGTTATTGATCTTTACCTAATAATTGTCATGTCATTTTCCATGTGCCTACTAATGAATTTGAAGTTATAGAATATAAAAAGACTATATTTTTATAGGTTATCAAGACTTCACATTTGATCATCCAAGCATGCTTATCCCTAAGCTGAAAAAAGTCCAAATTTCTTTTTTTTTCGTCATACGTTTAGTCCTTCCATTCCCTTCATGCTAACCACCTAATTTTTTGTATTTCCTTTGTACCTAGAAGCTCATTGAACTTCCCCTCCCTTGAATACCTTTTATAAGGTATACTTGAACCTCAATCATTGGCATTTTCCATTACATTTTCTCATTAGGATCCCTTTTTTGGATGTCACTCACTTTGTATACATGAATGGTATGAGTTCATTTCCATACCCAATCCTTGATCCTTGATGCTTTGACCAAAGGCATGAATGGTGAGTTGACCCTAGACCCTTGATAGTTTGAAACTCCCATTTTTTTATTATCATTCTCATTTACTCCCTAGATGACCCAAAATGCCATAAATGAGGTTGCTAAGGCCCTAAAACTATCAGAAGTGTTTTCTAAGCACCTAGAAACCTTATTTTATTTAAAAGAGTGAATATTCAATCAAAATAATGAATAGCATAACATGTTCTCAAGTTTGTACAATAATGGCTTTCTAAGCTTTTTTTCTTCACACAATCAATTGATGAAATCTTTAGCAAAAATTGCAGCCTCTCCCATACCATATCACTCCATATTTAGAGGTGTCATTGTGTAAGCATGATTTGTAGGTTTGATAGATCTTCCTCCTTGCTTCACACAACTTTCTAAGCCATTTTTCAAAGGTTTTCATGCAATTTCAAACACGAATCATGATGCATGGATCCAGTTATGTGTAGAGGGGATGATGGGTTATGTCATATCATTTGAATTTTTATCATCTTGAGTTTCCCATTTACAAGTTGGGTGCCAAAATAATAAATCGGTATATGCTACTAATTTCCACATGTAAAGGGTTGGTTACCAAACCAAATTTTGGGTTTGGAGAAGTCTAGAGAGTATTTTAGGATATCAAATGTTGCATACCTTAATTGTGAATGAAGGAATGCATCTTGTATAGTGTAGAAAGGATCTATAAATGTACATCTCTATACTGTTATGTCTCCATAAAAATTTGTAGTGATTTAGAAAAATGTAGTCACATTTGTATATCATTTCTCACATATTTGTTAATATAATTGTAATAAATTTTTATATAAATATAATAACATTTAATTGGTCACTCTTCTATTGCATAATAATGTGATTGATTACACCTTCCCTGTTTTACTTTGGACTTCCATTACCATATATTCGAAGCTTTTATCACTAAATGCAGTCAAGCTATACACGCGTTGAAGATTTCCACGCTTCGTATTTTGAATAGGAAGTCAAACATTGCCTTAAAATTCAAACAATGGGCTTGATCGGCACGCTTCCTCAATGAAAAAGTGTGCCCATGAAGCCTCCCTCGCCCATCAAGCCTCCCTCTCTTATCTGTTCACCACTTTAAGAGGCTCTCAGTACATCATAGTTCTTTGACTGGATCTTTCCAAACGAAAGAGATAATCCCACCGCAGATCCATTTTAAAAGGCTCTCTCCATTTTTGTTAAGGATGGAAGATTTGATTGCAAAATTATGGTCATTTATTGGCCTTTTCACTCTCCTACAAAACATTCTTCCACAGCCCCTGCACCAAATCTTAATGCAACGGCTATCATCTCTCGAGGATTATTTCCGTCCCCGCTATTACCATCTGGAAATTCCAGAATACAAGGACAGTCTTGGAGTCAATGCGAATGAGGTGTATGACAACGTTGAACGCTATCTCGACAGCCTGGATGGCATTAGCCGCACTCGAAGACTGACTGTGTTTCGTGCCAGGAACTCTACCAAATTAGGGTTCTGCCCTGCGTTTGATGAGGTAGTGGAGGACTGCTTCAGAGGAGTCACCTTATTCTGGACTCACACCGCCCAACTTGAGCAGCGCACAGCTGCAAGAGGTGGTGGTGGTGGCAATGAAATGAACGAGAGGCGCTGCTTTACTCTCAAAGCGGCACAGCCAGGCAAAGAATTCCTCTGCGCTTACTTTGATTTCATTGCAAACCGGGCAGCAGAGCTTAATTTGCTCAACAGAGATCTCACACTGTATACCAATACCGGAGATTCTGGGTGGGGCGAAGGATGGACGGGAGTGCCCTTCAAACACTCCTCGACCTTCTCCACTCTTTCTCTCGATCCCTTGCTCAAGTCAACAATTCTCAGAGATCTGGACCGTTTTAACAACGGACGTGAGTTTTATAGACGAATTGGCCGTTCCTGGAAGCGCGGCTACCTTCTTCACGGTCCTCCTGGAACAGGGAAGTCGAGCCTTATCGCTGCCATTGCTAACTACATGAGATACGATGTCTACGATCTGGAGCTCACGCAAGTGTACGACAACACCCAACTCCGCACGCTTCTCACCCAGACCAAAGAAAAATCTCTGATTGTTATTGAGGACATCGATTGCTCGCTCAATCTGGCTCCGAGAGTTTCACCTCATACTCTAGGTGATGGAGAAGAGCAAAACAGGAGCAGCATGACGTTGTCTGGTTTGCTCAACTTCACAGACGGGCTGTGGTCGTGCTGTGGAGAGCAGCGCATCATTGTGTTTACAACGAATCACAAGGAAATGCTCGATCCCGCCCTTCTCAGATGTGGACGGATGGACATGCACATCCTGCTCTCCTTCTGCACTTTCCCTGTTTTCAAATCTCTTGCCTTTAATTATTTACAGGTTGAGGACCATCCTCTGTTTGCAGGTGTGGAGGAAAAGATTAATTCTGGGGTGGAAATGACTAGTGCAGAGATTATAGAGGTTTTGATGAATAAGGTAGAGGACCCTTGTGAAGCGCTGAATGATGTGATTTGTGCTCTGGATGGCAAGATTAAGGAAAATGGGGAAGCTCTTCCAGTTCCACCCACATCTTATGGAGATATCGAAGAGTCTCAAACAAACGACACAAGGAAAAAATGTCGCAAGGGATGTTCAAGAATGCGAAAAAAATGCAGAGGGGGCAGGCGCATTGAATCCCACATGTTCAACTGAGTAGAATATCTGTGTCAACACAGGCCAGGGCATGCCACCTTTAGGGTAGGTCCAGGACTTTTAAAAATTGTTTAAACGGGTGGCTTAAGTCAATCCCTCCCCGCTTCTAAATTTGTTTACATGAAGTATAAATTGACGCAGTTTTATTTAATAATTTAAAATGGTTGGGAAATTATAAATTAAAATGTCACATCATGTACAAGTCGCATCATTCCAGCTGTGAAGTTATTTGCTGTTAATTTTTTAATCGTTAAATTCTGGACTTAAAAAACTAAATCGTCATAACACAGCTTAGCCATCAAAACCCCATAAAACCAGCTTCATTACTGTGTAAAATATTTATTCAAATGTTTCCAGATCTCCACGCTTCGAAGGCCAAAAGCTCGAGTCTCTCTGCAAATGTTTACATGTTCAAAGTTTTATATATTTTTTTACAGTTATATTCCAAAGCAATTTTTCATGAGGATGAAAATTTTGCAGTTTAACAAGCAATTATATGTGCCGCTTCATTATTTCTTTATTCTACTCATGAGCACCGGTGACAGAGAGATGCAGGTTGCAACTGGTCTACAACCTCTAAACTTCCTCGTGATTAATTAATGCTTAAGCAGATTGAATTTCTTCATAATTTGTGATAAATTGTTCTTTCTTAATTAAAGAATAATAGAATTCTATTTTATTTTGAATTTTTATTATTAAATCTGGTTCATTTAGACACAAATTTAGGGAGAGAAAAATAAAAGATTAATTTATAGACTAACAGATTTAAAATTTTCTTCTGGATGACTATTTTGTAATGGGTATGGCCCTTCCAATTTTATCATAATCAAAACAGATTTAAAATTGAGAAAATGGTATTGTTTTTCTTTAATTTGTTGGTATGAATGATGATTTAATTTATAATTTACAGTGAAGAAAATTAATTTATTAAAGTTATTTAAGGGTTAGAATTTGGTTAAGTATTTTAATGAGAATTGAATTTTTTTAATCGAATAATCAAGGAATATACATCATTCTTATTAATTCAATCAATCAATTAAATTACAATCATGGAACATCCAATTATGTGGTCTATATAGATGGATGTGTAGAAATAGATTGAATGCCAATAAATGTATGCAAATATGTGTATATAAGAATATGTAAAGGTCAAAAGAATGAACAAAGCATTACACAAAAGTATGTCATTTATAAAGATATAAATATATTGAATCATTTACTTAAAATAATTACAAAAATAATAGCATAAATATGCAAACTCGACCATTAGATATATGTACATTGCGATTTATAATTATATGTATTATATATAAAATAAATATTAAGTATATATAGTAAATTATTATTTAAAAGTGGTAAATTTTAACAAACACTTATTTTTTATTGGAGTTTTTTAATCAAGTGTTCCTTATAATGTATAAAGAATCAATTTAAAGTTTTTTATTTTTCATGGGTGAATATGGATGGTAATTTATTTAACTATATTTGTTATAAATCAATATATTTTTAAAAATAATAAAACAATCATTGTTTTCTATTAAAAATAAAATTTATTTTAAAAAAAGGTAAATTTAATTAAATAGTTTTAAATATATAATTACAAAAAAAATGTTTGATTTGTTGAGTCAATCAACAAATTTAAGCTTTAAGATTGATACATTCACAATACAATAATACGTTCAAGTCACTTTCTATGTCATGTCATGCCAATTTGTAACTTGATCTTCCTTTCACTTATCATTAAATAGAAATAGAGATGAGGAAGTAAATAAGTCAACTTTAACAACACATGAGGTCCACTCTAAATTTTGATGATGCCCTAAGTTGGCATTTAATGGAACTATCTACATTTTAGAGTTTGATAACTATTAATTGGATATCCTAAATATACTTACTAAAAGATGTTTGAAGTGTTTATATTAAATTTTTATTTAGGATGGATTATGTTTTAAATTGATTTATTTAAAATTAAAAAAATATAGAATTATTTTCTATTCATCAAAGAATTATTTTATTTATTAAATATCTTTAAAAAATTGTGTCTTTATTTTAACATGGAATTATTTTATTTACTACATATTCTTTTACCTTTGAAATAGGGAATATAAATATATTTTTGAAAAAAAAAAAAAAAAAATTGGACATGTTATCTTTTATATTTTATTGAAATATTTAAATTTACAATAATTTTGTAAATTATTAATATTTAATTAAAACATAATTATTATACAAGTATTTTTTGGAAGGAGAAAATTTATGCATAAATGTAAATAATTAATACTTCAAATTAAAAAAATTGATTTACTTAATCAAGGGAAAATCAATGTTATTTAAATAAATATAATTTATTTTACATATACAAAAAATATGAGATTATGTATTTTTATTTTTATATGTTAATTTATAATATTATGAGGGAGTGCATATGTAAAGTAGAAGTTATAATTTGGTTAAAGTGTCACAAGTAAATGATCCAATCCATTAAAATTGGGTCAAATAAAGTTTAATCATATAAAAAAAGTAAACTTTGATAAATGATATAATTAAAAATAGATCATTATTCTCTATATTTTTTATTTTTATATTTTTATCTCCTTTCCATCTATATTTGTCTACTTCTCTCTCTCTCTCCCCCACCTCTCATTACATCTTTTTATATCTCTATCTGTCTATCACTCTATCTTGGCATCTATATCTTTGTCTATCTCTCCCTCTCCCTCACCCTCTTCCTCTATATCTCTCTATCTCTCCCTCTATCTCTCTCTATATCTCCCTCTCTACCTCCCTATTTCTCTATATCCTTATCTCTAACTCTACCTCTATTTCTCCCTCTCCCTCTCTCTCTCTCTATCTCTCTATATATTTTCTCTCTTCCTCTCCCCTCTCTATCTCTAGACATTCCTCCCAAGCTCTCTACCCATCGATCTCTCTCTCCCTCTCTCTCCCTCTCCTTCTTCCTAGACCTCTATACCTATATATCTTTTCCTCTCTATTAAATCTCTCCATATTTCTTCTTCCATCTCTCCCTTTATCTCTATCTCTATCATCACTCCATCTCTCTCTACCATATATCTCTACTCTCCACCTCTCGATCTATATATCACTTCTTATCTCTATCTTTATATTTCTATCTATCCCTCTCTCATTCTCTCCATCTTTATATATAAATATGCCTCCCATCTCTATTTATCCCTCTCTCCTCTTGCTTTATCTCTCTCTCCCTCTCCCTCTCCCTCTCCCTCTCCCTCTCCATCTTTATCTCCATCGTCCTCTCTATCTCCTTACCTCCAAAAGCTCTCTCCCTTCCCTCTATTTATCCCTATCTCTCCCTCTCTCGCCCTCTCTCCCTACTACAAACATAACATGAGCTTGATCATCTTCACGATTCAAAGATTTTTTGTAAGTCATGTTTGGGTCCTTGTAAGTGGGTGCACGGTTTATTTGTAGCTATCATTTCTCCATTGAGACCTTTATTGAAAACACATCATTTGCTAATGTAATATAGGGGGATTCACTACTCATGAGTTCTCTTCATTCAAAGAGCCTCATGGGGAAAACTATCGTATACTACCTCAATGGAACAATGTGAAAGTTTCAAAATCCATCATAGAGATCTTCTGGACAAACTCACAAGCTCTTGGCCAAATGACATCAATGCAAAACATGGACAACAACATGAAGCGTTGTTGTCTCAGAGGCGTACTGGCATCTCATATGGACCAGAGAATGAGAATGTCTTAGAAACAGTCAAGTGAATGCTTCTATCTAAATGTTAAAAACCATAGAATAAAGGAAAATAACATAAAGTAATAGAATTGAGATAAAGTAAAGCGTAAATGATAAATACAAAGAGAAGAAAGGAAAGAAATAATTGCAACCACGTGAGTGATGAAGCCTCCACCAAACAAATGTCTTCAAAACCTAAAAGTGTGATATCTGGGGAGAATATTGGTCCTGTATAGGGGTTTGCCTCAGTCAAACCCCTTGTTTTAGTCTTCCCACCTCCACGGATACCCAATAAGATAGAGAGAGTATAACCAAAATAGGAAAAGCATGTGGTGAAAGCAAAACCCGCTCAAGAGTAGAACTCGCACCACCAAGTGAGCATGTGATAAAAGCAAACCCCACTTGAGGAGGAGAACCCATATCACAAAAGAGTTGAAAAAAGAAAACCCCACTCAAAGAGGAGAACCTGTATCACCAAGTATGCAAATAGTAGGGCATATGGAATCCCAAGATGCTCATAAGCATGAAATGAGGGAGATGAAGTTGCAAAGGGTGTTGTAAAGAGAGCTTGAGAGAGCTTGAAGATGCTACAACAAGCTATATGAAGCTATGCAAGCAAGTGTGAGCTAGTGGAGTCAGGCTAGAGGTAGAATAGAGTTGCTAGAAGGACTTAGAGAGCCAAAATGAGTTGAAGGGATGACTTAAAAAGAGAGAAAATAAACTTCTTCAGCTATTTTTGAGCATTTCCAGCTGTTACCACCAACAAAACTTGCTGACAAGTGGAAAACATGCATGAAAATGGTTGTTTGAGCTTTGAAATGTCGTAGGATGCTAGCACAGTGTGTGGACATCTGCGTGATGTGCAAGTGTCCGGACACGTCATGCTACAAAGTGACAGAAATGGGAAAAGCACCAAGTATGATGGAAAATGGACATGCGAGGGTGGCTACTAAAAAGGGGTATTGGAGCATCTTGAGAGGGAAAAAGGTTGATGCAAGGGCTAAAATGAGCCTACTCAAGATGCTAAGGGAGTGGACACTAAAACAGAAGCAAGAATGTAGGTGAAATTGCAAGGGTGCAATTTTGCTCTTATACAGCTAAATGTCCTACCAATTGACCTCATCTACTACGCAAATGTATGCAAAAAATAAACCAATATTTTTCCTAATTGACCTTCTACACATTTTTAGTGTACCCATTGCACACCAATGTGTGATTGCTAGTTCATTCTAATAGAAGAGTTCACAAGTTATTTTATCTAGTCTATTTTCAAAATAAAAGTAAAATTAAGAAATACTAAGAATTAAAAATCACAATGAAGCAATCACACAAGAGTATGAGACGTCAATTTATCTTGGGAAAACTCTTTTGAAAAAGTACAACCTTCAAAACTTCAAAATAATACAATATGTAACAACGTGAAATATTATAACACATTTCTAAGCTTCAAGATCTTTTAGGAAACATGACATCAAATTTAATAGTTCTATAATATATTAATTATTGTATTATAAAATATATGACTAATATATGATATCATATATCATATAATATAGTAATATATTAAATATTAAAAAAACCAACATGCTTTTTTGAAACAGGTATCCATTTTGGAGAGTTATTTATAATATAAAAAGCTCCCCAAAATGGATATCTAGTTGGAAAAGCATGTTACTTTTTAATATTTAATATATTATTATATTATATAATATATAATATCATATTATATAATTTATATAATATCATATTATATGTATATATAATATCATATATTATTCTTAAATATTATAATATGATAAGTTTAATATATATTGTTTTTGTTTGGTCAATCACTACTAAGGGGTAGCACCTGTATTGCTTTTGACTAGAGCTATGAACCAATGAGACCACATTCAGGGGACCTTATGCCTGCCATTCTGTTATGCCTACCTACATTCTCACCAAGCTCCTTGCAGGACCTGGAGTGATTCCTCCCTCTATTGCACCTTCCTGCATTCCCGCTAAGCTCCATGCAAGACCCAGTGCCACTCCTCTATCTACTCACCCTCCTGCATTCCCACTAAGCTCTCTATAGGATCCAACAACAATACTCAATATGAACACCCTTGCCAACTCCACCTCTCCATCGATCTCTCTAGCTTTTACCCCACAACAATTCCTGATATTCTTTTATCCTCCTCCATCCTCTGAGCACCACTCCTCCATTCTCTGTTAGCCAACAATCAATGCATGTTTTTCCCACCATCCATTGGTGGGATTCAAACATTAGACAATAGTTTCACTAATACTTGCAACTTGTCATTGCATACTGGGGTTATCCCCATGATAAGTAATATATATTACAAATTAATATATAATATCTTAATTTATTATAGTACATCAAATAATATAATTAATTATGATATATATATTATTATATATATTATATTATTTGATAAAGAAGGTTATATTATATTATATTATATATATTAGATTACATGATATATATTATATGATATCATATATTATTATAATATATATTACTTAAATCATATTATAATATCTAAGACTAATATATGATATTATATAGACCATATAATATAATAATATTTAAAAAACATACTTTTTGCTCTCCAAAACGTCATTTTTGAAGAAAATGGATATCCATTTTGAACAATTTTTATATTTATTTATTTTTTTTCAAAATGAGAATCTATTTTAAAAATCTATAAATATAAAAAAATATAATTTCTATTCATTTGCATAGTCCATCATGTGGACAAAGGATGTTTGAGAAACAAATATCTACTTCCAAATAGATATCCATTTTGATTACCATCAAATTTACTACTAAATACACATTTCCATCAAATTTTTCACATGTAAGTCATTTTTTCTATTTATTATCATTCTTTTGTTTTATCATGTTTTATTTGTATAAACTAGGTTTTTGTTTATAAATTGTAACAATTAGTCAAAAACTATGTTAATTTTAAGTTTTTTAATTATATGTAGGGTTAAAAATGATTGAAAATTTTGAGAATTAAAATCTTCCACCAAATCCTCCCCTACCAAACCCTCCTTGAATTCATAATTTAATTGATATAAATGCCAGTAAATTGAATAATATTGTTGAAAGTTATCATTAACACCCTCAAATATTATTGATGACACTGAACTTAGAGGCAGTAATTAGTCATGTAAAATCCCTCACAAGCCAACACACTTCATTTCAGAAGTGGAGAGAATCAAAGATGTCACAATATGCTAATAGTTTGTCTTATGAAGTTTAACAATTAGAAATATCCAAAGCCCAATTAGCCCAATATTTTGTGAATCCCAAAAATAGATAACTTATTGATGTATGTAAGCACAATTTTTCAATTAAATGGTGCACACATGAGGGTATTACAAGAAAATTTTAGTATTGTTGGTGGATGGTGTTTGATAAACCACCCAACAACAATCTTGATGTCCCTCTTTATTTTCTTTGCAAATTATATGTAAGGTTTGTTTTAGAAAAACATGTAAATTATTTTGACTGTAGATAATTCTAAGTAGGTAGAGGAATACCCCAAGATAGACCTATGGTAATGCTAAAACTCCAAGGTTCATAAATTATCCCTCCCATTTCTCCCATGCCTCTAATAGCCCACCCAAACATTGTTGTGAATGTAGCAATGAAGAGCCTCATGGTCATAAAATATTAGATTGACCATTTGGTTACATAGTCTACTCAATTTTTCCATCTGTCTAATATTGATACTCCTGGTGGATCAATTGATATTGGTGGAGCCTCATCATATACACACATTTTTGTGCCTCATCATTACACTGTGTAGCCATATTTGTTTATGTCCTATCAAAGAGACCATTGATCCTCCCCTAAGCACAAGTATGAGGTCCATCATATAACACCTACAATTGATAAGCCAGAAGGGTGTACTAAATATGTGGAGACATGTCAAGAAAAAACAAAAGTAGATCCATCTAGGACTAGAGAAGAAGAACAAGAGAAATCTTACATACAAGTAAAACTTAAATTTATTTCATAGTGCAATGTGCATCTCATTCAAAATTAATATAACAAAAAGTATTACTAATGTATATTTAAGTGGGATTGAATAGTTGATGATCAAGGATGTTCTTAGATAATTCCATCATGGTACTCTTTTGGCCATTGAATTTGGCCTAGACATGGTATAACTTTTTGTACATGTTTAAATGTTTCTATTGTATTCATATCATTTAAATTATAATTAATTAAATACATATTAATTTACATCTTGATCTTATTTTAATTTTGTAGTCTACTCTAGATATGAAAGACATGAAACCGTTTTCAATGTCATATACTAAAACACCTAATTGTCCTAAGGGACTCTCATTCAAAAACTGACTCTTAGACAAATGAGAAAGGATCAAGGTAATTGAAATAAATTTTAATTGAATTAATAGTTTATTTAGAACAAATAGAACTTATTGTAGTGATTTAGATGTCAATTTCAAATATATTATAAATATATGTACATACATTTATAGTCTTACATTCTTGTCATGTTCTATACAGGAAGCTGCAATTACTACATCTACGATGAGTTCTTGTCAAACAATCAAAGAAGCATCATTGATCTAGGTATATGGCCTTTTATATTTAGTAGATATATAATTTTCTATATATAAGTAGATATATGTTTAATTTATTTTCATTTATCAACAATTATATGTTAATTTTATCAATTTAATTTCACCTGTTATAAAGTATTTCACCATCTACCTATGTAGATCCTCTACCATTTTAATGGTGCATCACTGAATGTAGCACCGCCTCTAATATTTAGTTATTTTTTGAGTGGATCTATATTTACACATGCACCCGCACCATCATGCTCCCCTTTTCCATGCCCAACTTAAAAAAAACTCAAAATATGAGGTATACCCTTCTCCACATTAATTTTTTCAACCAATAAAATATACAAGCATTCTTGAATTGACTGGTGTAATTATTTGACCAAATAAGATGTTGAACCTTCGTAACATCTTTTTCCTATAAGGACTCAACCAAAATTTTGAAAATAATATTACACATACTCTAATGAATGACATCGATCATCACTCATGTAAAAGTGGTACTCCTTAACTATCTTCATGTTCTTTTTTGTACTACTAGGGGCATATTCTTGACCCTAGACCCTTAACAGTTTGAAACTACCATGCTTTTTCATTGTCATTCTCATTTACCCGCTAGATGACCTATAATTCCATAAATGAGTTTGTTAAGGCCCCACAACTATTAGAAGTGTTTTCTAAGCAAGTAGAAACCTTATTTTATTCAAAAGAGTGCATATTCAATGGGAATAATGCATAGCATAATAGGTTCTCTAATTTGTATAATGACGGGGTATCTAAGCTCATTTTATTCGTACAATCAGTTGATGACATCTTCAACAAACTTTATTGGCTCTCCCATACCATATCACTTTAGATCTAGAGGGGCCATTAATGTGACCATGATTTGTAGGTTTGAAAACTGTTCCTCCTTTCTTCACACAACTTTTTAACTCATTTTTCAATGGTTTTCATGCTTCAAACGTGAATCATGATGAATGGATGGTTATGTGCAAGGAATGTTGGGTTTTGTCACATCTTCCAAGTTTTTATCATCTTGAGTCTCCCATCTACAAGTTAGGTGTCAAAATGACAAATCTACATATACTAGTGACTTCTACATGTAAAGGGTTAGTTGCCAAACCAAAATTTCAGTTTGGAAAAGTCTATAGAGTATTTCAAAACATCAAATATTACATATCTGCATCTTGTATAGTGTAAAAAGAGTCTAATAATGTACATCTCTACAATATTATGTCTCCATATTAATTTATAGTGATTTAGGAAAATGTAGTCACAATTGTATATCTTTTCTCACATAATTATTAGTACAAATTATAATAAAATTTTATATTCATATAATAACATTTAATGCATTAGAAATACTCCCTAATGGTCACTCTTCTATTGCATATTGATCAATATAATTATGTGATTGATTACGCCTTGACTATTTTACATTGGACTACCATAACCATATATTTGAAGCTTTAATCACCAAATGCAGTCCAGCTATACACGCGTTAAAGATTTCCGCGCTTGATATATTAAATACCAAGTCAAAGATTGCGTTAAAATTCAAACAATGGGCTTGATGGGCACGCTTCCTCATTCAAACAATGGGCTTGATGGGCACGCTTCCTCGCTGAGAAAGCGTGCCCATCAAGCTTCCCTCTCTCATCTGTTTACCACATTAAAAGGCTCTCAATACATTTAGTTCTTTGTCTGGGTTTGTCCAAACGAAAGAGATAATCCCGCCGCAGATTCATTTTAAAAGGCTCTTTCCATTTTCGTTGATGATGGAGGAATTGATTGCAAAAGTATGGTCATTTATCGGCCTTTTCACTCTCCTGCAAAACATTCTTCCCCACCATCTGCACCAAATCTTAATGCAATGGCTATCATCTATCGAGGATTATTTTCGTCCCTGCTATTACTATCTGGAAATTCCAGAATACAAGGATAGTCTTGGAGTCAATGCGAATGAGCTGTATCACCATGTTGAACGTTATCTCGACAGCCTGGATAGCATTAGCCGTACTCGAAGACTGACTGTGTTTCGTGCCAGGAACTCGACCAATTTGGGGTTCTGCCCAGCGTTTGACGAGGTAGTGGAGGACAGCTTCAGAGGAGTAACCCTATGCTGGACTCACACTGCCCAACTTGAGCAGCGCACAGCTGGGCGAGTTGTTGGTGGTGGTGGAAATGCAATGAACGAGAGGCGCTGCTTTACTCTCAAAGTGGCACAGCCAGGCAAAGAATTCCTCTGCTCTTACTTCGATTTCATTGCAAACCGTGCCGCAGAGCTTAATTTACTCAACAGAGATCTCACACTGTCTACCAATACAGGACATTCTAGGCGGGGGCGCGACGGATGGACTGGACTGCCCTTCAAACACTCCTCGACCTTCTCCTCTCTTTCTCTCGATCCCCTTCTCAAGTCCACCATTCTCAGAGATCTGGATCGCTTTAAAAACGGACGTGAGTTTTACAGACGAATTGGGCGTTCTTGGAAGCGCGGCTACCTTCTTCACGGTCCTCCCGGAACAGGGAAATCGAGCCTTATCGCTGCCATTGCTAACTACATGAGATACGATGTCTACGATCTGGAGCTCACGCAAGTGTACGACAACACCCAACTCCGCACGCTTCTCACCCAGACCAAAGAAAAATCTCTGATTGTTATTGAGGACAACGATTGCTCGCTCAATCTGTCTCCGAGAGTTTCGTTTCGTACACTACGTGATGCAGAAGAGCAAAACAGGAGCAGCATGACGTTGTCTGGTTTGCTCAACTTCACCGACGGGCTGTGCTTGTGCTGTGGAGAGGAGCGCATCATTGTGTTTACAACGAATCACAAGGAAATGCTCGATCCCGCCCTTCTCAGATGTGGACGGATGGACATGCACATCCTGCTCTCCTTCTGCACTTTCCCCGTTTTCAAATCTCTTGCCTTTAATTATTTACAGGTTGAGGACCATCCTCTGTTTGCAGGTGTGGAGGAAAAGATTAATTCTGGGGCGGAAATGACTAGTGCAGAGATTATAGAGGTTTTGATGAATAAAGTGGAGGACCCTTGTGAAGCGCTGAATGATGTGATTTGTGCTATGGATGCCAAGATTAAGGAAAATGGGGAAATTCTTCCAGTTCCACCCACATCTTGTGGAGATATGGAAGAGGAGTCTCAAACAAAGGACACAAGAAAAAAATGTCGCAAGGATGATCAAGCGGTAGGCGAGAAAAATGCAGAGGGGGCAGGCGCATTGAATCCCACCTGTTCAACTGAGTAGAATATCTGTGTCAACACAGGCAAGGGCCCACTATCTTCAGGGTAGGTTCCTCTTTTAGCGGAGATACACTATTGTCTTCTACTCCTCGTCACATAATAATAAAAAATTCTTTAAACGGGTGGCTTAAGCCAATACCGCCCCCCTTATTTTTTTTTCCATGAAGTATAAATTGACACAGTTTTCTTTAATAATTTAAAATGGTTGAGAAATAATAAATTAAAATGATATATTTTTTTAAGGTGAAGGAATAAAGCATTTATGTTTTACATTTACAATGGAGAATGTGCATTGATTTTTTGTAAATTTTAATTTTAAGGTATATAAAATTTATATTTCTAGTTTGTTTACTATTTTTTAAAGGAAATATGTAAACAGTCATCATAATTAATTTTGAGAAGAGCATCATAAGTCATTCTATCTAGTCTATGTTTAAAATAACAACAAAATTAAGAAATACTAAGATTTAAAAATCATAATGAAACAATCACACAAGAGTATGATACATCCATTTATCTTGGAAAAACTCTTTTGAAAAAATACAACCTTCAAAACTTTGTAATAATATAGTATGCAACAACTTGAAATATTACAATACATTTTTAAGCTTCAAGGTCTTCTATGAGATCCAACGTCCAATATAATGGTTCTATAATATTAAATGTATTTGATGAGACCTCAAAATATAATGGTTTTATAATATTACAATACATTTCTAAGCTTCAAGGTCTTCTATGAGATCCAACGCCCAATATAATGGTTCTATAATATTAAATGTATTTAATGGTTCTATAATATTAAATGTATAATGGTTCTAAAATATTAAATAGCTAAGTGCACTCTCCTAATGAGCCCATGTTGTAAAATATCCAAGACCAGCCCACATTAAATACTTTTATAATGTCAAATACAACCTCCCTTACTAAATATTAACCAAATCAAAAAAACAATATTTAAATATGCAACATGTCCAACACTTTTCCAACATTCTCCCACATATTGTATATATTGTATAAGCATCAAAGTTAGTCAAAAGAGACTAGCTTGTAAAAAGCATTACCATAGCACTCCTACACCATCTAAATTTCTCCTTACTCATGGGCTTCACCAAGGTATCAAAAACATTATATAATGTGTCCACCTTCTTGACCAAAACCATCTTATTCTTTAATATAATAAAAAAGTGACATTGTGCTTGAACTTGCATCATATTAGCATGAAAACTTGGGTTCTTCACTAAGTTGGTCACACTCTAATTATCATATTTAATCCCACCAAATTATACCCTATATCAACCCAATACTTGAAGCTATATTATCTTTTTGTAAGCATGAATAGCTACCATATACTCTACCCCTATAGTGAAAGCACTCCCATGACCTAGAGAATTTTCTCATCCAACTAGTAACACCACCAAACAAGGTAAAAACATATCATGTCAGTAGACCTTTTTTATATAATATATCATGCTCAATCAAAATCAACAAATCCCTAAATATCTAGTGTCATGCCTAAGACTTGTTCTCCATAGGATTAAATTAACTACTCTAATGTGTTTTCAAAATCTTAAATATAGGGCAATGATCTCATTATCACTTGAAATTGCACCCTTATTGAACATGGTCCAATATTTTAGTGAAATATGCAAATGATCTCAATTTGTGGGATGTTGCAGATGAGATCAAAACTCTAGAAGAGGTTGGCTCCTTGTTAAACGTAGATGCATGTATTGGTCCAACCAAACATAGATTAAACCTACAAACTACTCCGGCTATTGTGTTAATTTAAAGATGAAAATGGAGAGAGAGATGTAGGAAAATAAAGGGTTTATGGTACACCTTGACTAATTAAGTTTCTTCTTCACTCACTACAACATGAAGAGTGAATAAAATTCCCAAAATTCACACAAGTTTATATGTTGAAAATCTTGCAAGTGTGTATAAAATTAAGAAATATTTACATAACATACATCTCTTCAAAGTAGTAAAAACTCATTTATGGAGGTAGGAAATATATACACAATGTTCAAGGATTACAAAAGGTGAAAACAACAAATCTTTATTAATTCTGAGGCATGGATCTTGTTTACAATATTAAACAAGTGTATGAAATGAAAGTTCACTGATAGAGAAATTGAAGAACCCCTTGAAAAAATGAACAAATGGGTCATAAATACCCATGGGGA
The DNA here is from genome assembly GCA_007258455.2 of Sequoia sempervirens. Lineage (NCBI taxonomy): Eukaryota > Viridiplantae > Streptophyta > Pinopsida > Cupressales > Cupressaceae > Sequoia > Sequoia sempervirens. The sequence goes on along the minus strand of VDFB02000017.1, from coordinate 36,852,955 downwards.
AGATATCCATGACCACCAAGAAAAACCTTACCCATAACTTCCATCAATGCACTACGAACAAGTGTCCTTAGAAGTTTGATTTGATCATTGAGAAGGTGTCAAAAGAACACCCTTGCACCCCAACCAAGCTTTTGCATTGATGATTCATGGGTTTGAGTGCAAAGATGATTAAGATCACCCATAAAACCTATCAAAAAGGTGATCCTAGAATGACACTTCTAACAATAGGAAACCTACACAAAACTATAGTATGGGTCTTGTTTTCCCCTTTATATCTATGCTAAAATGCATTAAAATCCCATATAACACTTCCTTGGATCAAAATCTAGTAGTTATAGGTGTCAATGGGTATTAATGGACAAAATATAGTAATTTTGGTTCTTTTGTGGGTCTAAGAGGTGAGTCTAGAAATTTGGTAGGAAAAAAAATTCAAATTATACCTTTGTAGAAGTTATTTCTACAACCAACCTTGTGAAAAAGTATCTGAAATTGGATTTATGGGAAAAACATGCATAATTGAAATTTCCATGTGCACTAGCCTTCGAGATCCAATCAAGATGGGAAGCTTTACTAATGATGAAAACAAAAGAACCTAATGATATATCAACATGAAATCATGATGGAAAGGGATGGTGTTGTGATAATATCCATAGAGTACGATGATCTCAGCAAAGGACATGATGATGTTAACAAATAGATGAAACACAAAGAAAGTAAGGTGACATAGTTTTATTGGAAGATCCATCTAAAAAAAATAAAAAATGACTTTGAATGGGGAGGTTTCGATGGTTAGAGAAACTCTAAAAATAGAAGGGGGTGGCATGTGCATGATGTAAGAAGAAGAAGGCTTATAGTGCAAGAGCACGCGATGGATAGTGATCAACACCACCCAAAAATATTGTTGGTTTTTTTTATTTCTCTCTTAACAATGCCTAAACTTCTTAAATTCCTCATCTCCACTATGATACTTAGAGAAATGTTGTCTCATGAAGTAAATCTTTTAAGAAAATGTAATTGGTTGGTTTAAAGTTGATCTCTTTTACCTCTTGCAATCATCTTCACAAGTGATGGAATAGCACAAGGATATTCATCTATTGCAAATTTGACTGCCTATATGGGAATATGAAAGCATAGATTGAGCATATAGACTAACCAACAAGTTCTTCAAGAAAATGTTTTCTTTAAAATTGTAATGATTGTCATTGTTTTGGCATAAAATACGTAACTTAGAGAAGAGAAATTTTAATGTTAAAGTTATGCCTCTTCAAAGGTTGATAAATCTTGGGGAAAGACAGATATACCTTATGAAAATGCCAATAATCTTTTATGGAAGGTCGATAGGTGTTGAAAAATGGTGGGAATTATGTAGCTTAATACTTTGTAAAACTATGAGATTGTAGATCTAATTAAGTTTTCTTTGTTACAATTTCTTTGTCTATGATTATTTGTTTAGATTCATTTTACCAATTGGGTATGTGCAGGATCATGATGGGCCAAAAAGTGGCAATATGATGGGTATTTGTAGCGCATGTGGCTGACGACTTTTGTTTTACCCAAAATCAATGAAATGAAAAGGGTTTTTAAAGGAGATTCTCAGCTTTCCACCAATATAAATTATGCTTTACTTTGAATTTAATAAATAATTATTATTCATTTTTTATTTGAATTATGACTAAAGTCTTGATTGATAGGCTGATTGAAAAAAATCTATAGCTTTCAAACAGTATCACATTTTTGGAATCCAAAACATGCATCACATTCTATGCTTCGCATACTATAGGATTAGAAAAATAAAAATTGAATTTCATGAATTTTTCACCAAGTTAAGGTGGTCAGACATACGAGGCTTTATAATTTTTAAAAATTTTAATAAAAAAATTCATAATTAATTATTTACTTGGAAAAAAAATTATAAAAAAATATGCATCACATCTGGACATGAGTCCTCTACTTAGGTCTAAAATATTATAAAAAAATATTATCATTTTATTGTGGTTAGGGTGGTCAGAAAGACACCTACTTCTTATTTTTTCCCTGAAATTTAAGTACTACAGCATTGAAATTTCAAATTTTCACCAAACAGATTTTTTTTTTTTTAACCTAGTAGTTTAGAAACTACATTCAATTTGCTACAGATTCTATTCTTACATATTTTTAAATAATATAGATAACTTATTCAATTTTTTACGTCAAGTTGCCTAACTCTAATTTTTTTAATTTTTTTGCCACTTAAGGGCCTATTTTTTCCATGATGATCCTGCACATACCCAATTGTAGAAGAAGATAGAAGATTGTAGAAGAATAAGACTAGAAGATAGAAGTGACATGGCATATACCATGGAGAAACCCTTTTGGGAAAAAAACTCCACCACCAGAATCAATAGTGCTTGTATTATTTAATCTTAGAACAAGATTACAATAATTCTTTATCAATCCTTGCTTGAGATGCTTATTTTGCATTCAAAAATTCTTCTTCACAACTTGCAATAAACTCTCATGTGTGCAAGCATCAATCCACACATCATGTGCCATGCTTCAAAAAAGTACTCTCTTTCGAACTCTCTTCAACTTGCTGCAATAAATAGACAATTGTGAACATTGTAAACTCAAAAAAGTTGAAAATTACAAGAGGATAAAGCTCCTCACAAATATCTATGCCATTCTTGTGCAAGTAGAGTTCTTCCATGAAAAACAATGTCAAACCAAGTCCTTCATCAATTTGGGTGTCCCAAACTGAAGTCTTAACTGAATGTTGATTACAAAGATATCTTCCAAGGTTATACTCAAATTTGTTGCCCAAGAATGGGCCCCACTTAACTGAGCCTTGTAAATATTTTCTCATGCAAAGGTGTTAACTCCAAGATCTCAACTTCGGCACCCAAGGTGGGTCCAAGTCAATCTTTGTTAACTAAAACATATCTCTCCATCAATTCATACAAAAATGATGCATGATTGATCATCCCCACTTAACTGAATGTATCATCTATTATTTGTCATGCAACTGAAGTCATTAGTCATGAATTCCAAGTCAACTAAAGTCAACTAGCATTCAACTAAATCTAACTACATGCAACTAAAGATAACTGAACTGTACTGAACTAAACTGAATTGATACTGAACTAAACTAAACTAAACTAAACTCCACTCATGTAAATATCAATTCCTAACTTCTAAGATCTTTACATGCATTACTGAAGTGTTATCTTTCTCCAAACAGTTAACTAAAATCAAGGTGGGTTCCACCTTCCATGTGGGCGCCCCTTGTGCTCCTATTTTGTAAGAGATCTTCTTGTGTAGTACCCCTCCATTTATGCTTATTTTTTTTGTTTACATGTTTTCATACTGATAGATTTTGGCACTTTGGTTTGGATATTTTGATCGCTGATTTTGAGCGACAGTGGATTCACTTTGTGACATGATGATACATTGTTTGGTGATAATTGATTTCTAACATGCTTTGATATAGCGTAGATGTTTACCTTCAAATGTTATTGCTATGTATATGCTTATGATGGACTAACTGCTATTTAATTTGTTAGTCTGATGTGATGTGTATTGGTGTGGAAAATGGAATTGCATCACTCACTTGCGAGTGCCCTGTGATGTCCGTGATTTTCTCTGCACGGTGTGCCTGTATTATGGATTATATGTATATGCATGTTATTTGTTTGGTTGCAGGATTGTAGGTACATGACACCGACTCCACCTGGTTACTCAGGTCTGAGCGTGTCAAGACTCAACAGAAATGTTGATTGGGAGGTAGTAGCATGGTTCATCCTAGTCTAGTCTTTAACCTGGTCACTGTACATTGTCAGTTTTAGTTCTGAGTCATAGATGGTCTTGTTTGTTCCTGAATCATTTGCTTGAAAGGAATTTTTTTTCAATTTCAATGATAGTTATTATTCTACAATTTACTGTTATTTAAATTAATTTTTAAATGTTAAGAAAATAAATTTTACATTTTATTTAATTAATTAATTAGTTTGTTTGGTTAAATAATTTAATCATTAAGATTAAATTCATTTAATTAAATTAATTAATTATTTAAATTAAAATTGTTTTAAATGTGTCTGAATAGATTTAATTTTTAATTAATTATTATTTGGGAAATGGCATTTTTAATTATTAAATAAATTTGCAATTTGAAAATTGAAATTTTAAATAAATTATAAACATGCAAATCTTGAAAGGAAAGATTGTCGGGAAGTTGTTGAAGATATTTTTCTTCTTCTCGACATGTGTGCTAGTTGAATTTATTATTTTTTTTGTTGAGGAAATTCTCAGAGGTTATTTGGGATCTGGGAAAACACATAAGGTTATCATTTTTTTCTTTTCTTCACAGGAAATGAAAAATTGAGTCTGCTGTTAAATTTCTTTGAAAGTTTTCTTGTGATATCCTTTTGGTACTATTGTATATTTGTGGAAGTTCTCTATTTTGGATATTGGGATTTGGTGTTCGGGAAAAGTTTTGGAAGGCAACAGAGGCTTTACTCACTAGACAGATTTTTGAAGTAAAGGAAACATGTATTTTCCTTGTGATATTTTATTTTGTTTGTTTTTGAAAATGAATGTTTGTGAAAAGAGAATTATGTTTAATTTAAATCTCTGAACTTCTCGTAAAGAAATTGTTCGCAATAATCTTGTTTGTAAAATTTGTTGGTTTTAGAAGAATTTTTGTAGCATACTTTCTGTGGAAAATATTTTTAAATTAGTGAAGGGGAAATCATTTAAATGGAAAATGGATTTTAAAACCTTTGGGATAAATTAAATTTTGAATGGAAATTTTTGTGCGTGTTTTCTTTTGAAACCCTGAAGAAATTTGATAATTTCCCCAATTTCCCTACTGAAACCCTATAGAAATTTCTTTATTTCTCTGTTAGGGAACTCTGTGTATTTGTATAAATATATATTTATAAATATATGCACATATATTTTATGCATATAATCTATCATATATAAATTAGATTGTGAAAATTATATTAAAATGGTTGTATTTTAGGAAATCGTCATACAAGCGAAAATCGTCATTGTAGTTTTTTAAAATTTTAATTGAGATTTTCGTGTCACCGTACGGCGAATGTTAATTTTTTTTAAAAACAAATAAAACAGTGTTTAGGGGAGGGCCGAAACCCTCCCCATCCTCTACTTTAGTGGACGCAGCCACCATGGCTGCGTCCTCCCCTATAAGGGAGGCCGTAGCAGGGGCTGCGGACTCAACCTTGTTCCGATTTATGAAAATCGTATGCATTTAAATTTTTAATTTCATTTCTTTTTGATTTCATACTATATAATATATCTTTAATATATATTATATATATAATATATTTATAATTTATTATATATATAATTATATAATATTATAATATATTATATATGTTTGATATAATGATTAAAGTAATATATTTAGTAAAATAAAATTATTTAAGTGATTGTTTTATTTTGGAACAATTAATAAGGGTGTTTTAAAATTTGATTTGATTTAAATGAAATGTGTCTTTTTTATTTAATAAATTGATGATTATTTTATTATGTAAAATTGAGAAAGTGGAAATCGGATTAGATGTCATAATTTTTTTTTAATTGTATGAGAAAAGAATTACAATCAAGTAGTTATAATTTCTTGCTAATTTTTATTGTATTACTAGATTTAGTAAATCTGAATACTAGATGTTTATATTTCCTGGTTTCCTTTAAAATTGTATTTTCTTTTATTGGGCAAATGGGGATTTTTATGTGATTTCAAGTCTTCCAGTTGTAGTCTCTTCAAGGGAGTTAAATTTCACAATGGTTTCATATATATGAACAAACTAGGGTAGTGCACTTAGTTTTGTATGGATAATAGACTCCTGATTTTCATGAATAGATTGTGATGTCCACTGTCGTATATATGGTATTATATGTTGATTTTTGTGCACTTTGTCTATCCTAGTTAGAAAACTTAGATTCCTTTGTTATGTTTAGGGGAGTGGCTCTGTGTGAGAGCCAACACACAAAGTGGTGTCAGGGTAACTTACAAAGAGTTAGTAAGTCAATGATAACTAAATAACAAAGTAGTTAGATTAAAATCTTTAATAAGATGATTATGCCTCACTTATGGACTCTTGAGCTATTATAGTCTTGAGTATAAGATGAGAAGGCCTGGAATGGCAAATCGATATCTTGTTACCTTAAAAGATATTTGATTCCGCAATAGCTTGCAAATGGGGTTGGGTTTCATAAGAGGTTACCAGGGTAACCCAAGTTGGGGGTCGGAACCTAGGAAGAAACACCAGGGTAACCTTTGCAATGTTGTGATGACACTCCACCTAAAATAACAGTTTACCTTGTGTACTTAGCACATTCGATTGTCTTAAAATCTGGAAGCAATGTAACCATTAGTTATGTACTTGTGTCTAGGGTGAATAGGTTATTTCTAGGTAACCATATTACTATCTCCTAGCACGGGGGGTGGACCTACGGGTGCCACATGATTGGGTGGAATGTGCACCTTACTTCGTTGGGTCCCCAGTTTATGATCATGGCAACAAGAGCTTCATGGATGGAGAGCTCGTGCTTGGATATAGAAGTACATTTTTTATTGCATTATTGTAAATCTTGTATTGTAACATCCCTCAATTGTTTATGAGGTTAACATTGTAAAATGTAATTGTAACTATTATTGATCTACCTCATCAGATGAATGAGTATTGTAATATCCTTTCAAATGCAATGTAAGAATCATATTTGTACTTTATACTATCTTGAATGGAATTTTAAATGATATGCAATGTTTACTTTTAAAGTTTATGTTATTTAAATATGTGCAATGCTAAATACTAAAGTCGTCTATGGAAAACTCAAAGTAATGTAACATCGTGTAACTTAGTGAATGTATGCAACTAATTAACTTAATATTATTACTTTAAAAAAAAAATTATTTCACTTTTATACACAATTGCAACATTCCTTAGGTTATAAGATGGGGCATTACAGATTGGTATCAGAGCCAAGGTTACTAACACTGGATGCTCTGGGTAATCACGAGCCCACTAGGTTGACCTAGTACGTAGTGTCACTATTTGTTAGCCTTGGTTGTTTAGTATCTAAGACTCGTTATTGTTATGTTTAGGAACATGCCTAGATGAGGTGGTAGAGGTCGTGGTAGAGGTCGAGGTGGAGGTCGAGGGCCAATCCCTCAGGTTACTCCCCCTCTGAGCCCTCATCAGAGTGATTAGGTAGAGCAGTTGGATCAGAGGAATGAGGGACAGAATCCTGAACAGTCAGGAGTAGAGGGTTCATAGATACGTCCTTTATTAGAGGAGGTCCTAGCTCAACTTGGACCTAGACAGGAAGTTGAGCAGGAGGTTGTTAGAGAGCATGATAGATCTCTAAGGAGAGTAGATGATACAGTGCATCAGGATGCTATTACTACATGACACATGTAGGATTTATTGAGGGCACGTCCTCCTACCTTTGATGGTACAGGAGGTGGATTAGAGGCAGAGACCTGGCTACTGGATTTGGGTAGATGCTTCACCATGCACCCTTATGGTAGCAATACCCGAGCGAGATGTGCTATCATGCATCTAAGAGGATTCACCTCTACTTGGTGGCGCCTGGAGGAGTAGAAGCTCCACTTAGATATTGGGTCAGTGTCTTGGGAGATGTTTCTGGAGAGGTTTAGAGCATGATTCCTATTGGAACACTGGAGGTAGCAATGAGCTAACGAGTTCCATGATCTACGTCAGTTGGCTCTATCTGTTGAGCAATATGAACATAGATTCTATGAACTCAAGCAGTATGCAGGTATTGGCGATGATGAGCCTATGCTAGTACAACACTTCATTAGGGGTTTGAACGCCCGCATTAGAGGTGGAGTCAAAGTCGTTGAGCCAAATTCTATGGAAGTTGCAGTGGAGAAGGCTCGAATAGTGGAAGAGAATCTTGTTATGGCATTAGGTGGTCACACAAGAGTACAGATTGGCAGTGCTCCTGCAGCATATTTTAGTCCACGGGGTGGACAGGCACAGACAGGAGGTTCCTCTAGGAACCAAAAGACACCCTCTAGGGGTGGGAAACAGCAACAACAACGTACACCTCAAAAGAATAATAATCCACAACCACAAGGTAATAGTCCACAAACAGGAAAGAATCGCAACTGGTGGCACAACAAGCGCAATAGGCAGGATTAGCCTGCTTAGAGTGCTCAGTCTACTGTCAGTAGAGGTAGTTACTGGTAGTCCAATTCACCTTCGAGTGGCAGAGGATTTGATAGAGGCATAGGTTGTTACTCATGTGGACGGCAGGGACACATTGCTAGGCAGTGTCTGATGAGAGGTTCTACTGGTTTTGGGCCTCGACCTACAGTTTCAAAGCCTACAGTGGGTGATGTAGGACGATCACATACAGTATATGCTGTGGTTAATGACCGCCAAGCCGATCACCAAAACACAGTTGTCGAGACTTCAGGTAAGTTACATGGTGTTAGTGTTTCCATTCTTTTTTATTCTGGAGCTACCGACTCCTTTATTTCACCGACTATCATTGAGCGTTGTGGTCTTGTGGTAGTAAAGCAAGGTGGTAAGTGGCAGGTTGAATTCGCCTCTTGGGTGAAAGTAGCGGTAGAGAACTTAGTACATAATTGTGAACTTAAAATTGGTACGTTAACTACTTTATTAGATCTACATGTTACACCTTTAGGATCATATGACATAGTTTTAGGTATGGATTGGTTAGCATCTCATCATGCTGTGATTGACTGTCGACTTAAGACAGTTAGTTGAATTAATGATTTAGGTGTGAAAGTGGAAATTATAGGTGTTCAAAGACCTATCTCTTTGCGGATGATATCTGCTATGCAATTAAAGAGATGTCTTCGTCAGGGATGTCAACTGTTTACAACAACAGTTATTGATTTGGAAGAAGGTGAGAATCGAGAGGTATCTCTTGATGATCATCCTATTCTTAGGGAATTCGCTGACGTGTTTCCTAATGATATACCTAGAATGCCACTTAAGAGAGATATTTATTTTAGAGTTGACCTAGTTCCTGGAGCAGAGCCTATATCTAGAGCTCCATATAGAATGATGACTCAGGAGTTAGAGGAAATTCGTATTCAGTTAGAGGAACTATTAGAAAAGGGTTTCATTCGTCCAAGTGTTTCCTCTTGGGGAGCACCTACCATCTTCATAAAGAAGAAGGATGGGTCACTTAGACTATGCATTGACTATAGACAATTGAACAAGGTTACGATTAAGAATCATTATCCTTTTCCTAGAATCGATGATCTTTTTTATCAGATCAAGGGAGATAATGTGTTCTCTAAAATTGATTTGAAATCTAGTTATCATCAATTACGAATTGCTGAAGCATACATTCATAAAACTACTTTTCGAACTCGTTATGGGCACTATGAATTCACAGTAGTACCATTTGGGTTAACGAACACACCATCAGTATTCATGAGTTTAATGAATGGTGTTTTTCATACTTACCTTGATTGCTTTTTTCTTGTATTTCTCGGTGATAATTTTGATCTATTTGAGAAACATGAAGGAACATGAAGAACACTTGAGACAGGTATTGCAATGTTTAAGGGAAAATCAATTGTATGTGAACCTGAAGAAGTGTAACTTCTTTCAAACTGAAGTAAAATACCTTGGACATGTGATTTCTAGAAAAGGTATTTTTGTGGATCCTTCAAAGATTCAAGCTATTGTAGATTGGCCTGCGCCTACTAATGTAGGTGAAGTTCGTAGTTTTATGGGTCTAGCTGGTTATTATAGGCATTTTGTTGAGGGATTTTCTAGAATTGGTCATCCTATTAATTCTCTTCAAAAAAAAGGGAAGAAGTTTGTTTGGACATAACAGTGTTAGTTGGCTTTTCAGACACTTAAAGAAAAGTTGACTAATGCACCTATACTGATTGTTCCTGATCCTACTAAGGATTTTGTAGTTTGCACTGATGCATCCTTGGAGGGATTTGCAGCAGTTCTGATGCAAGATGGGCGTGTGATTGCTTATGAGTCTTGCAAACTCAAAGATCACGAATTAAACTACCCCACTCATGATTTAGAACTAGCTGCAGTTGTGCATGCATTAGTTCAATGGAGGCATTTCTTATTAGGTCATCATGTCGAACTTCATACTAATCACCATAGTCTATAATACATTTTTACACAACCTAACTTGAATGCTAGACAAAGACGGTGGATGGAGTTTTTGTGTGAATATGATTTTGAAGTGAAATATGTTCAAGGAAAAGAGAACGTAGTGGTTGACGCTCTTAGTTGTCGTCGACATGAGATCTCTGCTACTACTCTTGAAGTAGATTTGAGAGGTCAAATATTGGCAGCACTTCCTATTGATAGATTGTATCAGGAAATAAGGTCCGAGATTGAATCTGGTAGACCTTTAGAAGGTCGATTTTGCAGGGTATATCCTTGAACCAGATGGTATATTATGACATTTAGGTCATATTTATGTACCACATTTTGAGGGTCTTCGTACATTAATTATGACTGAAGCACATCAAGCTCCATATTCAGCTCATCCAGGTGTTAAGAAAATGCATGCAGATCTTCGGCAATTGTATTTTTGGCCTGGTATGAAACGTGATATTGCTGACTATGTATCGAGATGTCTTGAATGCCAGCGAGTCAAAGCTGAGCATCAACATCCTGCTGGATTATTGCAGCCACATCTTATTCCTGAATGAAAATGGGATATTATATCTGTTGACTTTATTGTAGGGTTACCTACGTCATCACATCGACATGATGCCATTATGGTAATTGTTGACTGATTGACTAAGGTAGCTCATTTTTCACCAGTGCGTTCATCATATAATGCTTCATCCGTAGCTAGGATATTCATGGAGGACATAGCTAGATTATATGGGATTCCTCGTAGGATTATATCTGATAGAGATCATGTATTTACTTCAGCCTTATGGACTTCATTACAACATGCTCTAGGTACATAGTTGAACTTTAGTTCAGCATATCATCCTCAAATCGATGGACAAATAGAGAGAGTTAATCAAATATTAGAGGATATGCTTAGAATTTACGTAATGGACCAACAATCACGTTGGGAGGATTATCTGTATTTAGTAGAATTTGCTTACAATAACAGCTATCAGAGTTCCATAGGAATGCCACCATTCTAGGCATTATACGGTCGTCCTTGTTGAACTCCTCTAAGTTGGGACCGACTAGAGGATAGAGTATTACTTGGTCCTGAGATGCTTCGAGACATGGAGCAACAGGTTGATTGTATTAGAGAACATTTGATAGCAGCACAGGATAGGCAAAAGAAGTATATCAATGCACATAGGATAGACCGACAGTTTGCAGTGGGTGATAAAGTGTTTCTTTGAGTGTGACCATGAAAGATTCCAATCCGTTATGGAAAAGGCTCTAAGCTTGCACCTCGTTTCATTGGGCCATTTGAGATCTTAGAGAGAATTGGTCCTATGGTGTATCGACTCGCCTTACCACCCAATTTTTCACGTATTCATAATGTTTTTCATGTATCAGTTCTTAGACCATATCATCCCGACATTTCTCATGTACTTGATTGGAATGCATTATAGGTAGAGGACGGGTAGCTAGCTTTGGATCCTATGGCCATTCTACAGCGCCAGACGCTTGGTCTTAGGGGTTGAGACGTTGATCAGCTAAGGGTCCAATGGGATCCTAGCCATGAGGCTTCTGCTAGTTGGGAGGATGAGACATGCATGAGGGAACTTTATCCCTATCTGTTCACAGGCTTTCAGGAGCAAGTCTGATCCTAGGGGGGTAGGATGTAGTACCCCTCCATTTATGCTTATGTTTTCTGTTTACATGTTTTCATATTGATAGATTTTGGCACTTTGGTTTGGATATTTTGATCACTGATTTTGAGTGACAGTGGATTCACTTTGTGACATGATGATACATTGTTTGGTGATAATTGATTTCTAACATGATTTGATATAGCGTAGATGTTTACCTTTAGATGTTATTGCTATGTATATGCTTATGATGGACTAACTGTTGCTTAATTTGTCAATCTGATGTGACGTGTATTGGTGTGGAGAACGGAATTGCATCACTCGCTTGCGAGTGCCCTATGATGTACGTGATTTTACTCCACACAGTGTGTCTGTATTATGGATTATATGTATATGCATGTTATTTGTTTGGTTGCAGGATTGCAGGTACATGACACCGACTCCACCTGGTTACTCAGGTCTGAGCGTGTCAAGACTCAACGAAAATGTTGATTGGGAGGTAGTAGCATGGTTCATCCTAGTCTAGTCTTTAACGCGATCATAGTACATTGTCAGTTTTAGTTCTGAGTCATAGATGGTCTTGTTTGTTCCTGAATCATTTGCTTGAAAGGAAATTTTTTTCAATTTTAATGATAGTTATTATTCTATAATTTACTTTTATTTAAATTAATTTTTAAATGTTAAAGAAATAAGTTTTACATTTTATTTAATTAATTAATTAGTTTGTTTGGTTAAATAATTTGATCATTAAGATTAAATTCATTTAATTAAATTAATTTTTTTTAAATGTGTGTGAATAGATTTAATTTTTAATTAATTATTATTTGGGAAATGGCATTTTTAATTATTAAATAAATTTGCAATTTGAAAATTGAAATTTTAAATAAATTATAAACATGCAAATCTTGAAAGGAAAGATTGTCGGGAAGTTGTTGAAGATATTTTTCTTCTTCTCGACAAGTGTGCCAGTTGAATTTATTGTTTTTTTTGTTGAAGAAATTCTCGGAGGTTATTTGGGATCTGGGAAAACACAGAACATTATCAATTTTTTTCTTCACGGGAAATGAAAAATTGAGTCTGCTGTTAAATTTCTTTGACAGTTTTCTTGTGATATCCTTTTGGTACTATTGTATATTTGTGGAAGTTCTCTATTTTGGATATTGGGATTTGGTGTTCAGGAAAAGTTTTGGAAGCTACGGGAAACAAAGGCTTTCCTCACCAGACAGATGTTTGAAGCAAAGGAAACAGGTATTTTCCTTGTGATATTTTATTTTGTTTGTTTTTGAAAATGAATGTTTGTGAAAAGAGAATTATGTTTAATTTAAATCTCTGAACTTCTCGTAAAGAAATTGTTCACTGTAATCTTGTTTGTAAAATTTGTTGGTTTTAGAAGAATTTCTGTAGCATACTTTTTGTGGAAAATATTTTTAAATTAGTGAAGGGGAAATCAGTTAAATGGAAAATGGATTTTAAAACCTTTGGGGTAAATTAAATTTTGAATGGAAATTTTTGTGCGTGTTTTCTTTTGAAACCCTGAAGAAATTTGATAATTTCCCCAATTTCCCTACTGAAACCCTATAGAAATTTCTTTATTTCTCTGTTAGGGAACTCTGTGTATTTGTATAAATATATATTTATAAATATATGCACATATATTTTATACGTATAATCTATCATATATATAGATTGTGAAAATTATATTAAAATGGTTGTATTTTAGGAAATCGTCGTATAGGCGAAAATCGTCATTGTAATTTATTTTTTTAAATTTAATTGAGATTTTCATGTCACCATACGGCGAATGTTAAATTTTTTTTTTTTAAATAAAATAGTGTTTAGGTGAGGGCTGAAACCCTCTCCATCCTCTACTTTGGTGGACGCAACCACCATGGCTGTGCACAACAGCCAGCGGCTGCTGGGCGCAGCCTTGGTAAGGGCTGCATCCTCCCCTATAAGGGAGGCCATAGCAGGGGCTGCGGACTCAGCTGATGTGCGCAGCCATGGTAAGGGTTGCATCCTCGCCTATAAGGGAGGTCGTAGCAAGGGTTGCAGACTCAACCTTGTTTTGATTTATGAAAATCGTATGCATTTAAATTTTTAATTTCATTTCTTTTTGATTTCATACTATATAATATATCTTTAATATATATTATATATATAATATATTTATAATATATTATATAAATTATATAATATTATAATATATTATATATGTTTGATATAATGATTAAAGTAATATATTTAGTAAAATAAAATAATTATTTAAATAAAATTATTTAAGTGATTGTTTTATTTTAGAACAATTAATAAGAGGGTGTTTTAAAATTTGATTTGATTTAAATGAAATGTTTTTTTTAATTTAATAAATTGATGATTATTTTATTATGTAAAATTGAGAAAGTGGAAATCAGATTAGATGTCATAATTTTTTTTTAATTGTATGAGAAAAGAATTACAATCAAGTAGTTATAATTTCTTGCTAATTTTTATTGTATTACTGGATTTAGTAAATCCGAATACTAGATGTTTATATTTCCTAGTTTCCTTTAAAATTGTATTTTCTTTTATTGGGCAAATGGGGATTTTTATGTGATTTCAAGTCTTCCAGTTGTAGTCTCTTCAAGGGAGTTAAATTTTACAATGGTTTCATATATATGAACAAACTAGGGTAGTGCACTTAGTTTTGTATGGATAATAGACTCCTGATTTTCATGAACAAATTGTGATGTCCATTGTGGTATATCTAGTATGATATGTTGATTTTTGTGCACTCTGTCTATCCTAGTTAGAAAGCTTAGATTCCTTTGTTATGTTTAGGGGAGTGGCTCTGTGTGAGGGCCGACACACAAAGTGGTGTCAGGGTAACTTACAAAGAGTTAGTAAGTCAGTGATAACTAAATAATACAGTAGTTAGATTAAAATCTTTAATAAGATGATTATGCCTCACTTATGGACTCTTGAGCTAGCATAGTCTTGAGTATAAGATGAGAAGGCCTGGAATGGAAAATCGATATCTTGTTACCTTAAAAGATATTCAATTTCACAATAGCTTGCAAATGGGGCCGGGTTTCGTAAGAGGTTACCAGGGTAACCCAAGTTGGGGGCGGGAACCTAGGAAGAAACACCAAGGTAACCTTTGCAATGTTGTGATGACACTCCACCTAAAATAACAGTTTACCTTGTGTACTTAGCATATTCGATTGTCTTAAAATTTGGAAGCAATGTAACCGTCAGTTAGTTATGTACTTGTGTCTAGAGTGAATAGGTTATGTCTAGGTAACCATATTACTATCTCCTAGCACTGGGGGTGGACCTATGGGTACCACATGGTTGGGTGGAACGTGCACCTTACTCCGTTGGGTCCCCAGTTTATGATCATGGCAATGAGAGCTTCATGGATGGAGAGCTCGTACTTGGATATAGAAGTACATTCTTTATTTCATTATTGTAAATCTTGTATTGTAACATCCCTCAATTGTTTATGAGGTGAACATTGTAAAATGTAATTGTAACTATTATTGATCTACCTCATCAGATGAATTAGTTTTGTAATATCCTTTCAAATGCAATGTAAGAATCATATTTGTACTTTATACTATCTTGAATGGAATTTCAAATGATATGCAATGTTTACTTTTAAAGTTTATGATATTTTAAATATGTGCAATGCTAAATACTAAAGTCATCTATGGAAAACTCAAAGTAATGTAACGTCGCGTAACTTAGTGAATGTATGCAACTAATTAACTTAATATTATTACTTTAAAAAAATATATATTTCACTTTTATACACAATTGCAACATTCCTTAGGTTATAAGACAGGGCATTACATCTTGGATGCCCTCACATGTTCCTATCATTTAGGAATAATCACAAATGTCAATTTGCATGTTCATT
>VDFB02000017.1:36775399-36837202 GCA_007258455.2 Sequoia sempervirens | reverse complement strand
TTGCATCATTCATTGGTGCTTGTATTTGGGCACAGAGAGTATCCACTTGGATATGTGGGAGTGAGTAATGGTTGTGGAGAGATCAAGAGAATTGTTGCAGGTCTGTGTGGAGTCTCAAACAATTGAGAGCTAAGAGAGACAAGCCATTGATTGAAAGAGATGTTGCCACAAAGAGGAAGACCCAAATTAGAGGTAGTGCTAGAAATATTTGGAGACATGATAAGAGAAGATATCAACAACAATATGAGAAATGAGGTGAGATTACTTGTTGGTAATACAATAAATCCATAGAATGAGGCAAAAAGTGAATAGGAAGAATAGGGAAGAGAAGAAGAATACGAAGAATGACTAGAGGATGTCAGACAAGAAAGATTTTTGAGGGATCTTTCAAGAATTATGAAGAGCAATAAAATGTATGTGCCAATTTTTTTTGCAACATTAAATCCAAAAGAGCTAATTGATTGGATAAGAGAGTTGGAGGAATACTTCGAAATGGAGGAAATTAGAGACCCACAATGGGTAAGGATAGCCTAAATGAAATTCAAATGGCATGCTTCTTTATGGTGGATAGGATTGCAGAGAGAGTGGGAAATGGATGGAGATCCCCAGATAATTAGGTGGAACCGAATGGTGACGAGATTGAAGAAAAAATTCATACCTAGAGATTATGAAATGGAGTTATTTAAAAAGTTGCAAAATCTCAAGAAAAAATATATGAGTGTCAAAGATTACACAAAGGAGCTTTACAAGTTGGCTATTCGATCTAGAAGACATGAAATTGATCGAGAGAAGGTAGCTAGGTATGTGAATGGCTTATGATTTAACATTCAAGACAATATGAGTATTTTGAAAATTACCACAGTTGAGGAAGCATACCAAAATGTGTTAAAGGTTGAGGAGAAATTAATCAGAAGACAAATAAACAATTCCAAAAGTCGGGGAAGATTTGCAACTAAAAAGGGACTTGAGTGAGCTACAAAAAAGGAATGTAGATTGAAGAAGAATTCAAGCCCAAATGGAGTAAAGAGGTGGGCCAAAACACCAAAGGAAAGGAGGTATTAGCAAGAGGATGTGGTAGTAGTAGCAAAGGGTTTCCATATAGATGCTACCAATGGGGAGAAGTTGGGCATCGTGTATATGAGTGTCCTCAAATATAAGAGGGAAGCAAGAAGAGTGCAGCAAGGAACCACTTGGCACAAGAGGATCATGAGGAAAGTGGTGCATCCCTAAAAGATGAAGACCTAGAGGAAGTTGAATCTCTCATGATGAGGAGATTGTTGGTGAACCCAAAGGTGGTTGAGGAGGAACCATCCCAAAGAAGGAGTCTCTTTCAAACTGTTTGCAAGGTTGGAGGTAAGTGCTACAAAGTTATAGTAAATAGTGGTAGTACGAATAACTTAGTTTTAGAGGAGATTATAGAAAATATTAGTTTGAGAAGGAGTAAGCATCCTAGTCCATACAAATTTTCTTGGTTGCAAAAGGAACACGAAATGACTATGAGCAGTGTTTAGTTAATTTTTAGATTGGCTTTTATAAGGATGAGGTGTTGTGTGATGTGATTCCTATGGTTGCATGTCATATGTTGTTGGATAGGCCATGGTAATTTGATAAGGAATCCATCTATGATGGTAGAAATAATGTTTATACCATCCAAAAAGATGGAAAAAAGTATGCATTGAATTCTCTGAAGGAGAAGGAGAAGTAGATGAAAGAATCTAGCTCTGTTGTTTGTTGTAGTGTAGAGAAGCAATGAATAGAGGAAGATGGGAGGAGTGAGTACAATGATTTGGAACCATTCAAAGGGAATATTTTGAGAGGAAAGGGTAGATTGGATTTTGATTTATTGAAGTAGGATAATGAAGGAACAAAGAACATCCCAAAAGGATGTGTTGGCCACATATGTGGACCTGTGATAGGAAGTTGTTCAGAAAAAAGAGATGATGCCAATGGAGGTGGCTTTAGCATTGAGGTTGAGAAAAATAGTAGAAGAGTGAAGGCTCCTGTAGACAAGGAGCAACTATGGATTAAAAATAAACTTGGGATTACCATCCCATGCACCTTCCAATGTTCTGGAGTTTGCCAACTCAAGGAACATTTCACATGCCTGACGTTTCTGGAGAAAGAGCATGTGAGCCAATGGGTGATCAATACCACCCAAAAATATATATATTTTTAAATATTTTGGTTTGTTTTGTTTCTCTCTTAGTAGTGCCTAAACCTCTTTAATTCTTCACTTTCACTATGATACTCAGAGAAATGTTATCTCATGAAGTAAATATTTTAAGCAAATGTAATTGGCTGGTACTAAGTCAATTTTTTTTTCCTCTTACCTTCATCTTCACAAGTGATGTAATAGTGCATGGATATTCATCTATTGTAGTTTTGGCTGCCTATATGTGAATACGAAAGCATAGATAGAGCATATGAACTGATCAACAAGTTCTTCCAGGAAACGTTGTCTCCAAAATTGTAATGATTATTGTCATTTTGGCATAAAATATAGAACTTAGAGAGGAGAAATTGATGTTAAAATTATGCCTCTTCAATGGCTAATAAATCTTGGGGAAAGACTTATATACCTTATGAAAAGACCGATAATCTTTTATGTAAGGTTGATAGGCTCATGAAGAAAACAAAAAGCCAAGTGAATACAAATGGGGGGGGGAATTTTGAATAGCTTGTTTGGCTTGGATGTTGACCAAAGGAAGATGAGAAGACACCAAGAAAAGATAATGAAAAACTAGAAAAGACTAAGGCATGGTTGATGAAGGAAAGGGTGAGCAACACTAAAGCTTAAAAAAAAGGCTGATAGTCTTGAGAGGAATCAGGAAAGAGTAGAAGGTGAACAACAAAGGGGTGGTAAAAAGGTGAGACAATGTAGAGCTTGAGGGAGCTAAGCATCATGAGTGGATGCCAAGGAAGCCTTAGTAGGCCATAGGCCTAAGGAGAGAACACCATTTGGCTTGGAGAGGAGGTCGTGCCAAGGGTTAGGGCATTGGGAAGAATAATATCTATTGACTGCCACACATCTGCACCAAGTTAAAAAAGGGCATGAAGAATATCTAAACATAGATTTTGAAATAGAAGAGGTCAATGTCCAAAGAGAGGTGAATTTGATTTTCTTTTGACTGGATTTGAATTCCAATACAAAGTAAATTTGTAATTGTTGTTAGTGTATTGTTAGGCTGTGAGTATTAATTGTATAAATTCAAAGGGAAGACCGGATGATATAGGATATTATGTTGAAGAAATCTACTTTTGTATTTGAATTGAGTGAATTCCAAGAATTGTTTCCTTGATTAAAATTTGTTAATCTAATTTTAACTATTGACAAACGAAGCTTTCCATTAACTTTATACCAAAGATTTGTTATTCAGCATCAAACTACAGTTCATTAAAGAAATTGACAAAGTAAGCAAAGAAATCTTAACTTGGGGCAAAGAGATTGTTAGTGCAGTTTAGTGTTTTTGTTATGAGAAAATTTTGTAGAGGGAGTCCTTTTGCATCAACTTATGGAACTTTCCAAGTGAACTCGATAAGAGAAGGCTTTATAGATCTAGTTTGAATGAAGCTTGGATTCCTACAAAGTATTAAATTGGATTTATAATGGGTGAATATGGAAGAAAGTAAGTGAACCAAATAACTATTCAAATGGGGAGGTTCAAATGGATATCAAGATCTCCTGAATACTTAGTTATATTATTACTTTTCTCCTTTTTTGGGATTTCATTGAAAACTAGACCCTATGAGAAAATATAATTGAGTTGGATTTGGTCCAATTAAACAAGGAAAACCTACAAGGCCATAACTTTCTCTCCTTAGGGAAATTCATGAAAATTTCAAAATGACTAGGGCCTAATTTATTATGCTCTACCAAACTATGACAAAAAAAATTTGACATAGGACCACCCAGACCTAATATAAACTTGATTATTTGAGTCAAAACTAAAATAAATCAATATTTTGGAAACCTCTAGGGGGTTATTTCTTTCTAAACACTTAAATTTAATAGTCTTATCATTCCATTAGGCATAAAGTAAAAAAGGGCATTAAATAATTATATAAATGTGTCAAACACCATAAAATGGGAACATGTGTAGGATATACTTGAAAGAAAATAAAATAAATATAACCTAAACTAAACTAACCAACTATAATGCATGCCCAAAGTTTTCTCTTTCTTAATCACAACCCAAACCCCATTTTTTTATAAATTAGAATTCAAGAAAGATATATAACTAGGGAAAACATACTAAGCATATTTGATGACATCAAGTTTGTGATGCCATCTTGTATGCACCACATGTAGGATGAGGAAGTGGTAGGTACAATCTAGTATAATAAGAACCATTCTTGTAACTTCTAACCTTGAAGGCATATAATTAATCTAAAAGAAAGGAACTCAAAGAGAGGACACTCATTCGTGAATAAGTTCCATATTCTTAACTACATATTTATCATTAAAACTAAATGTAACAACGAAATTGATAACAATATATGCTCAACTCATTCTAATCAAACAATGAATGACTAAATAAAATTGATCAAATTCCAAAATTATATTAAAACAATAGAGCATTAAATGAATCTAAATGTGTCTAGTTGTTTTATGAATTACTTACTAATATTTAGACTTAGAACTTGGGGAAACCATAATAATATAATGTACTAATTTAGATATATTCATCTTATATATCTTTTAACTCTAAAATCAATTGTTAAATTTAAAGCTTGTATTAATTTTAAATTTTACTTTGATAAAAAATATTTTCCTTATATTTATGCACAATTCAAATATGACTATTTTTTTAATCATTATTCAAAATTAATACACTTGAAAAGCTCTCAAGTCTAACTTTGAGGTTTGAAACCTTGAAAGTAATTGAGGTTGAATATTAAATCTCAAATTTAATAAGAGAATTAAAAAAAATATTTAATTTTCTTAAGCACAAATTAACTAAGTATTCAAATTTTCAACTAGAAACTAATTACCAACTAACTTGAAACTCTACACAATCTGATTTCTTCTTGGATTCCCATTTATATTCTTTCTTTTAAAATAAGTTCTTCAATTCATTGCCATTCATTTGTTTTCTTTTCCACTTGATTGATTATTTGTAATGAAAACTATATTCATATATAATTGTTGCAGGTTGGAAAGAGAAAGAAGATGAAAGAAACATATTTCAACTCTCTTGGCTCAATACGATTTCATGAAATTCTAGGTTCTACTCCCAAATTTGTTTTTCAATTTGTTTTTAGTTTTAACGTAGAGGATAGTAATGTTTTGATCATAAATTTTAATTAGTATATTGGGTTGATTTGATTTTTAGATATGTCCTAAAAATTTATGTGTTAATGAAACTCTTTAAATTGTATCTTCTATTTTTTTGTCTATCATTATGTGTGATCAAATATGTAAAACTATTTTATGACAGATTATTATTATGAAAAAGGATGTCAATGTTTTCTTAATAAATCAAAATTGGTGATCTATGCTAGTAAAATAATTAATATGTTATTCTAAGATTAATAATTGAAAAACTCGTTAAATTCTATATTTCAATATTATATTTATCATTTTTTTTATCAAACATTTTAAACTACCTTATAAAATTTTATCATTTGGCATAGGGGCAACAATGTTGTAACCTCAACAATTGATTAATCAAGTGGGTTATGCTGATTCTTTGATATTATTTTCTAATATTATTATTATTATTATTTATATAATAGAAATACCCTAGAATATACATTAAATTTATTTTTTACTAAAATTAAACATTGTTAAAAATGGTATACCCTAGAATATATATTAAAAAAATATTTTACTAAAATTAAACATTGTTGAAAAATGTATGTATTAAACATTTACACAACAACATAATGTACACAAAATATTTTATTAACACTTGGTTCTTTTTAAATTAATCTTATTCTTTGAATTAAAGAATCCTTCAAGATAACAACAACTAACTTGTATTGTTTTTATGCCATTTAAACAAATAAAGTATAAAACCGTCAACCATAATTGAACTCTAAATTACAAAACATCACTAAGTTCTTAAAAAATTGTAAACCCCCACAATACCAACATATTTCTCTCCTGAAATCCATAGGTTAAAAGTCCCAATATATTGTTCCTTATTTAACACATGTACCTAAAAGAGAAAGATCAACAAAGAAACAACAATATTGTCCAATGGGCTCTCCACCCAACCATAGGGTTGTAAATTCAACCCACCCTCAAGATAGGGGCCACATAGCTATTCCAAATATTCACGCATAAAATTCATAACTTCTATAGGAAACACTAGTCACAAAGATTTTCAACAAAATATTCACCACATAACATTCAGATTATTGGACTTAGAACATTACAACAATTTCATTTAAGTACTTTTCCTCTTCACCTTATACACATATATTGGTTATTTATGTACAAATTTAGACAAGGTGGGTACTCATACCCATGAACAACTCACATTATTCACAACCAAAGATATAAGGATTTGCCATATATTTTCACATAGATTTCAAACATAGAAAAACATTCCAAAACTTCTTTTCCACATAAAAGAAAGATCTAACAAAGTTTTTAGACCCTACCATAAGAATTTTTATCCAAGTTGTAGAAGAATCTCTAAATCCTCTCTTCTATTTTTCCTTCCTATACCCTTCTTCTCTCCCTCCATTGAACTAGTATTTGCCTCTACTAAATGAAAAACTAAAGAACTCAAGGATAATTCTAAAGGAAAAATTCCCTTCTCCATACAAGGACAAATAATAAATAGGAGGAGAAAAGAAACTACTTTTCCTTAACCATTTAAACTAACCAACCAACTCTATTTTTTTCCACTTTTTGAAAGTGGGTAAGTAGAGTGGGTTCTAAACTCCATCTAAGGTATTTTATAATAAAATTTAACCCCTAACCTATAGGTCCTACTCTTGGGAACCTTTTTAAACTCTAATAATGGAAACTACACCTTATAAAAGAACTAAAAATCACAAAATAATAAAACACACTCAACAAAATTAACAGATAATTAAAAAGACTTTCACATTCATACAAAATTTACATAACAACTAAAACACAACATTTCAATATATTAACCAGAAGACCTTTGTACTCCATACAAGACAAGGTCAAGTATTACACTAAACATAACATAGAAATAACTAGGTGACCCCAACCACCATTGGAAAAATTTAACTATTCAATCAACAAAAGGTGTTAAGTTATATCTAATAAATAATAATAGCTAAAGTAACTATTAAATTAACACTTTTAGAAAAATTATTACTTTTTAAAATCCTTATCTAAAATAACCATCTAGGAAATCACATAAAAATGATTTTAAATCAATAAACATCAAAAGTAACATTAACATATCAAATCTCATCTCCACAATAACATTTGCTCACACATCTACATTATGTAAGAATATAATAATACTTCCATCTAATAATAATAAAATCCATTATCTCAATAACCCATATCAACATAATGTAATGCATAAGATAAACATACTAACACTATCACTAATGATAATCAACATATAACCAATAACCCATCATAAATGAACATCTAGATCAACACATAACTTGCATAGTCAACAAAAGGAACTCATCTAGTTATTGTAAAAAAAGAGAAATCACAACCATTATTTATATAAAATTATATAGTTTACCATATCCAATTACAACCAAGAATATGAACATTATTGATGTATAGAAGCAACCATCACTCATAAAAATCATGGACAATATCCAAATATAGAAGCACATCAAACATTGGACAAGAAACATAAGAGAAGCGTAGAATCAATAGGGTCTAAAACTCTCCCCCTACGATTGGACTTCCTCCTAAAATTCCTCAAAGGTGAGGGTATGCATGATCACTTGATAATAATCCTTTAATTTATCTCATATATTCAACAACACTAATTCATTAAAGGGAAACTTCAAGTCAAACTAAATCTATACCTTACACTCCCCTCTCCTTAGATTCAACTTCCTCTTGGAATTCGCTAAGGTTTAGGGTAATTTTATTAATATCCATACACACTACTTCATTTATGATAAATTTCAAGTATGTTAAAAAATTGTACTTTATTATACAATGACTAAAGAAAAATATAAAATCAATTTGTTATATAGCAATACAACCTAAGAGATTTGATTTTATATAAAAAATCTCCATACTAATACAATCAATAAAACATGTGGAGTTTGGATTCACATTAATTCCCATATTAATTATATGCTTAATAAATATCATGTTACACACATATTTCCAAATGTGGATTTCAAATCGATCATCATTAATTACAGAATTCTATAAAGCATTACATAATATCATGCTTATCGAGTTCTCAAATCAAATCACATATCAAGAAAACACTCACTACCTTTTACTACATCAATTTCAATCATTAATTTACAATTATTTCACATCACAAAAATTGATTCAACACACATGGTATCAACACAACACTGATATACCACAAGGTTCATGGAATGGGATTTATGAGGATGAATGATGCCAAATGCCACTTAATAGTTATATACCTTATCATTGTGATATGAAATACCATGTATATGTAACTTTATTATTTCATCACTAAGTGAGCATAGATTCATTATAATATTAGGAAAGATGGTCTTGAGTCCCCCTTCTCAAGACCCCTCCATACATTTCCTAGTACCTTCCCCTAGTTTGTGTAAGGGGGTTAGCTTCCAAGAAGGAAGGTACACAAAGAATCATATATAAGAACTAGAGGAAATATATTATGAATTTCCCATATCATTCTCATTCACAACCCCATCCTCACAATATAAATTTTCCATCGCATCTACACCCTCATACTATAGATTTTTATGATCAGATTCAATGCACATAATTTAATTCAAAAATTAGACACAATAACATAGCATTTATACCCTGGGAAAACCCTCTTGAGGGAGAAAAACCCAGCAACAATATCTCTTATATATTGAATCAATACAATAAACATCTCCTTACAAGAGGCTGATATGCAGGCCCAAATACAAGTACCAATGAATGATGCAACACAGCCAAAACAAGAGGACAATTCACTGATGCAAAACTCAGTCTCAATAAATATTGAACTACCTTGTCAAGAACTCGCACTTAATGAAGGTCGAACACGAATAAAATCTAATAATGATGAACAATGAATTTCTCATCGAATATATATACAATATAGGAGAGGTTGAGTCTCTCCAAAGCATCATGTCAACCTCCTTAAAACATCATGTCTTCACTAAAGAAGTTAGCTATCTTGAAATTCGTGCAGGTCCTAATTCGTATCAAGGTCGGCCTTGATATTAATCGTGCTTCTTCATTATAATGTGTTTGCTTTAACAAATAGAGATGTATTTTCAATAATCGTGCCTCTTGGAGTCTTAATAAATTAAATAGCCATAGGCTACAATTTAATTTAACTCATATAAGGAGGATCGTTGGAAGAATAGGGACGATGTTGCTCAATAAACTTCAACACTCCCTCTCAGCTAGGGAGTATACTTCTAGCTGCATAAGAAATATCACCACATCGTGATGTCTACCACTACGGCTACAACCATAAGTGGAAAGGAATAATATCACCTCATCGTGATATCAAATATCACCTCAATATGATATCAACCATAATGGCTACAACCATGTATGGTATGTACAAGTGTTCATCATTTACGTGATATTGTCACCTCAACATGACTTTCACCATGGCTCTCCTAGTGGGTGAAACACAAGTACAAAAAATCATCATGGACTCTCTCACGTGATGTTGTCATGGAGTCACACACATGACATCCACCATGGCTCTCCTAGAGGGTGGAATCAAGGGATTTCACCTCAATATTCTCTCACAGAGAACTCATTAATCAAGGGATTTCACCTCGAACTTCTCCCATAGAGAAGAACTCATTAATGAAGATCACTGACACTAAGACTCCTTCTCATTTAAGGTTGTATTCTCCACCATACCAAGCTTATCTCGAAAGTACACAAAATTTATCTTGGAGAGAGGCTTGGTGAGAATGTCTATCATCTGCTCATCAGTGCTTATATACTTAAAGTGTATAGCTTTCCTCAATACCATATCTCTGATATAATGGTATTTGATCTCAACATGCTTGGTTTTGTCATGAAACACAGGATGGACAGAAAGCTTCACGTAGCTTTGGTTATCACAATGAGTGATAGGCTCAATTGATTGTCCAAACAACTCTGCAAGGAGCTTACGAAGCCACACTGCTTCTCGAGTTGCCACACAAGTTGCAATATACTCTGCCTCTATTGTACTCAATGCTAGAGATGACTGTTTCCTACTACACTAGGAAATCATAGCAGATCCCAAACTAGAGCAACATCTAGAGGTGCTCTTTCGATCAGTAACGCTCCCTACCCAATCATAATCACTATAACCATGCAACTCCAAGTCCACATTTGAAGAATATCTCAACCCATATCTAACTGTGCCACACAAGTATATTAGGATATGTTTAGCTGCAACAAGATGTATCTGTCTCATTTCACACATGAACTGACTAAGTGCACTCACAGCATAATAGATATCTGGTCTAGTGTTAACTAGATACATCAAAGACCCAATCAACTACCTGTGCATCATAGGATCCACCAAGTCTGAACTAGTTGTAGCCTCCTTCAACTTATGTAGGTTGGTCTCCATAGGTTTTGACATGGATTTACAATCCATCATACCAAACCTCTTAAGTATATCAATGGTGTACTTCCCTTGACTTAGAATCATCTCATCTGGCTTTTTCCAAACTTCTAAGCTAAAGAAGTAATGCATAAGCCCAAGGTCCTTCATCTCAAACTCAAAATCCAACTCCTTACACTTGAGAATAAGGTGATCTTCTCCAATAAGAATCAAATCATCAACATACAAAACCAAAATCAATGCTTCACCATCAATTACCTTGAAGTACAGATTTGAGTCCGCATCATTTTTAGAGAAGCCCAAACTTGACAAGTAACGATCAATCCTTTCATACCATGCACGAGGAGCCTACTTAAGACCATACAAGGACTTCTTCATCCTACAAACATGAGACTCCTTCCCATGTACCTCAAATCCATCAGGCTGCTCAATATAGACTTCTTCCTCAATCACACCATTCAGAAAAGTTGTCTTCACATCCATCTGATGAATCTTCCATCCTCTAGATTCAACAATGGCAATAATGGTTCTGACAGAAGTGTAGCGAGCAACATGAGCAAATTTTTCTTCATAGTCAACTCCCTCTTTTTGTGAGAACCCTCTAGCCACGAATCTTTCCTTGTACTTCTCAATGTTCCCATCAGCCGCATGCTTGATCTTGAAGATCCATTTTGAAGATACCACAAATTTTCCTTCGGGTCTAGGAACAATGTCCCATACATCATTCTTGAGAATTGACTGATACTCCTCATTCATAGCATCTTTCCAAACTTGTCGACTAGAAGCTTCCTCAACACTAGAAGGCTCAGACTCAATAACCTGACTCATCAAGGCAACATAACTGGAAAACTTATGTGGCCTTTTGCTTTCTCTGAAGGTACCTCTAGGAGCTGCAAACTTCTCTGCCTCTTGCATAGTTTTCCTATCCCAAAGAGGTATTTTTCTCCCAATCACAATATCGGTAGGCCCATTAGTAGGTTTCAAGGGCTCAATTGGATCAACATCTTCTTTTGGTTCTAAAGTCTCCCTTTGAATCTCAAGGACGTGGTCAACTTCCATATCTTGAGGAGACTCTTCATTATCAATCTCCATATGAGTACCCTTGGATCTCTTAATGCAACATCTTCCTCAAATGTGACATCCCTACTAATCTCAATCATCTTTTGACCTAGAATGTAAATACTGTAGGCTTTTGATGTCTCACTATAGCCCACAAATATTCCCTTCTTGCCAAAAGGCTCCAACTGTGTTCTCTTTTCCTTTGGAATATGAACATAAACTGGACATCCAAAGATCCTCAAATGACTCACCTCTGGCTTCTTTCTAGTAAAGGCTTCTTCAAGAGTCATTCTTTCCAAGATTCTATGGGGACTTCTATATTGAACATAGACTACAGTCCTAGAAGCTTCTTCCCATATGAAGGTTTGCAAATCTTGGTCATGGATCATGGCTCTTGCTGCTTCCACGATTGATCTATTCTTTCTCTCTGAAATACCATTTTGTTGAGGATTATAGGGAGCACATAACTCCCTCTTAATCCTAGCTTCAACACAAAAATTTTGAAAGTTGCCAAAAGTGTACTCTCCTCCATTATCCTATCTTAGAACCTTGATTGTTTTACCAAAAAGGTTCTCTACCTGAGCTTTGAACTCCTTGAACCTTTCTAACACTTCCTCAGACTCTTTAGTTTTCAAAAAATAAATCCAAGTCTTTCTAGAGTAGTCATCAATAAAAAAGAATGTAATACAAGAAACCACTCGAAGAAGGAACAGACATTGGACCACATAAATCAAAATGAATGAGATCTAGAATACATTTAGATTTACTTTCTCTACTATGAAATGGATCTTTTTTATTCTTACCCATTGCACATCCTTTGCAAGTACCTTCATGCTCTTGGTTGAACTTCGAAAGACCCGAGACCATCTCATCCATGATAGGTAAAGCCCAGAAGTGAAGATGAGCCAATCTTTGATGCCAAAGATCACACAAGCTTCAAGTATCATGAACTAATGCCTGAAGTGGAAAAGTGCACAGCCTATAGAGGCTCTCTTGTCTAACACCAATTACTTGAGTAGTATTGAAGTTGGAATTCTTCGTCCACACAATTATTTTTCCTTTGGAGAAGGCAACTTGATATCCTTTATCTTCTAAAGCTAAAATGGAGATAAGATTACACTTGATTCCTAGAACATAAAGGACATCACATAACTGAAGTGTAATGTCAAAATCCAAATGAAGAGTAGAGGTCTCAATCCCTTTCATGGAGTAGCTAGCATCATCTCCAATAATAACTTGTTCAAAAGAATCTCTCTCCACCAAGCTTGATAAATGATCCTTAAACCCAGTGATGTGTCTAGAAGCACCACTGTCGATCAGCCAAGTGTTTGTGTATGTAGGTACATTTCTTGACAATGCCAAATAGAACCAATATTCACATGAATCCTCCTGTAGAGAAGCATCATCAACATCTGCAATGGTGGCTTGTTGCTTAAGTCTGGATGGACAATGCTTAGCAAAGTGGCCAAACTTATCACATCTAAAGCATTGGATCTTGGACAAGTCTCTCTTCTTCTTGAATGTGGGAGCACCATCATTTCCCTTATCTTGATTCCTCTTGAAGAATCCTTTCTTTCCATATTTTCCTTTCTTCTTCAAAGCTTGGGAGTTGAGAACATGAATATCTTCATTATTTGAACTTTGACCAACACCTCTAGCCACCAACATTGACTCCTCTTGAATGCAGTCAACCCTCAAATGATCAAACATAGGAAGTTTGGATCTTGCACTGATTCCTTGAATGTAGGACTCCCATGATAAAGGAATACCATTGAGAGAAAGCATGGTCAAGTCCTTATCATCAATCACATGACCAATTGTAGAGAGTTGATCTCTCAATTCTAAAATCCTCATGAAATAGGCAATCACTATTTCTCCTTTCGCCATCTTCACATGGTGTAGTTGTTGCTTTAGTGTAAGTGCCTAGCTAGTGTTGTTGATTTCGTACATCTCCCCCAATGTTTTGAGCATGTCCCTTGTTTTCTTCAACTTGGAAAAAATTGGAACAATATGATCTTTAACGGAATCAACCAACATCTTCTTCGCCTTGATGTCTTTCTTCCTCCACTGCAACTTCTCTTCCTCCTCAGGTTCAAGAACTTTGGACTCCACAAACTCATCAAAGTCATTCTCTTCCAAGGTGAGCATGATTCTAAACCTCCATGATGTATAGTTGGATGCTCCCTCGAGTCTATCCTTGATTTTAAGACCATTCACCATCTTGACTAAAATAGAGATAGACAAAGATATAAAAGAGAATAGAGAGTATCGCTGTGATAACCAAATATGATCATGATCTTCTTCAAAACTGCTTTGCTACCATGTAGATTTTTATGATCAGATTTAATGCATAGAATTTAATTCAAAAATTAGACACAATAACACAGCAGATACCCTGGGAAAACCCTCCTCTTGAGGGAGAAAAACACAGCAACAATATATCTCTTATAAATTGAATCAATACAATAAAGATCTCCTTACAAGAGGCTGATATGTAGGCCCAAATACAAGCACAATGAATGATGCAACATATTCAAAACAAGAGGAAAATTTGCTGATTCAAAACTCAGTATCAATAAATATCAAACTGCCTTGTGAAGAACTCGCGCTTGATGAAGGTTGAACAAGAATAAAATCTGATAATGATGAACAGTGAATTTCTCATCAAATATATATACAATATAGAGGGAGAGGTCGAGTCTCTCCAAAGCATCATGTCGGCCTCCTTGAAACATCACGTCTTCACTAAAGAAGTCAGCTATCTTGAAATTCATGCCTCCTCCTAATTCGTATCAAGTTTGATCTTGATATTAATCGTGCTTCTTCATTATAATATGTTTTCTTTAACAAATAGAGATGTGTTTTCAATAATCGTACCTCTTGGATTCTTAATAAATTAAATATCCATAGGCTACAATTTAATTTAAATCATATAAGGAGGATCGTTGGAAGAATAGGACTGATGTTGCTCAATCAACATCAACACATACAACCTACCAGTGATCCCTCTTGGATATGGAAGTTTATAAATCTCACATTATACCACATGTTCCAGTACTATGAAACCATTTTAGAAAGCTTCGAAACTAAGAAAGTAAAAAATAAATTCTAAAATTATAATAAAAATCTCATAAAAGAGAAGTAAATCATAATCAGAGTAACAATAATGAAACATCTTACTCTAACTGAAACCATTTAAATCAAATTAAGTAAGAAAAAAAGACCATTGAAATATTTCACACAAGTTTAATTATTTCAAAATAACAACACTACTAGCATAATTTTTTTCTAAAAGTACCATCATTCAAGATGCAAATCAATAATAAGACATATTTCACAATTTTACACATTTCATCCACTATGTGACTTCTTTAAAGTCACTCAAGGGTTGGAGGGGAGTGGTGGTCTCAAACCACATATGTAGCTGTAAAAATCATAGTTGTCTTAAAACACTTAAGAATATAATATCATGATGGTCTCAAACCACAAAATATACACATAATAACCAAGCATAGTCCCACACAACCTAGGACATGTCAATAATTTTATCCATAAATCCTATATATCTGAAATATCTATGATTTTTTCAAATGATAAATTGGATCTCACTCAAGGAGAATAGTATTCACCATCACACTACTCTATTATAACACTGCCAAGTCTATCACTTAAATATTATTACGAACAATATCACTATGATGTTACACTATCATGAACCTTCAACTTTATTGCTTTATATTCTTTGTAGTGTAGTGTCAAAAAAGTATCCCTCTTTCACACTTACTTTGGGAATAATTAATATTAAAATGAGCTTAATTATGCCTTGATTTAGTGATGTAATGTGTTTTACACATTCACAGTAAGTTTAGGGATCTTTTAAACTAAATGGATTTAATGGTGCCTTATTTAGGGTGTTGTAAAGTGTATCTTTATACTTTCACATTAATATAGGTATTTATTAATTAATTGAGGTTAATTGGCCCATTTAATTCAAATCTAAGCCTAGTTAATTACAGAATCTGAGGGATAAATCCTGACATTCATAAATAATATTACAAAAAACTTAATTTTACAAGGTGTGTGTTCTAGGTTAGTGACCTAGGACTCATTTTCCACCTAGCGAATGGGTCCTCACTAGGTCCTAGGACCCTAATTTTACATGGCATTTAACATCCCCAAAAGTGTGTCCTAGTTAAGTGTGTTAGGACCCATTCGCCCTATGGAAAATGGGTAATCACTTAACCCTAGGACACCCCCCCCCCTTGGGATATATTTTTGGAAATATTTTAATTATTTGAAATCCTAGATCTGATGTCAACTTGTGTTATTTGAATTTCAGGAATTAAAAATAAGATGTATAAATACAAGGTTGTTTGACATAGTTTGATGGAAGCTTTCAAGTATTCAAGTTCTAATAGAAAATTTATGAGATCAAGAGTTCACAAGATCATTTCTAAGGAATTCAAGGGTAGGTTATTGAATTTTATTGCAACAATCAAGATCTATCAATCATCATATCAAATTCATGCATGTTGTTGATATAATGTGATGGTGTAGCATTGGTTATCAAGTTCAAGTGTTCAAATACATTACCTTATGTCAAGTTCATTATCAATATCTACACTCATTGAGGCCATTTCATGTTAAATTTTAGATTTCCAATCCAAGGTTTCAACAAGGTTTGGTCAATTGTTACATATTGTCATTCATTCATCATTCCTTTATGCATTGTTTCATTTCAAGGTTTAAGTACCAAAACAGGGTTTGACCAAGGCAAAACCCTATTCCCTAAAAAAACAACATTGTTCTTCTTTTTTGATGTGTGATTGCGGGTTTTAGATTGAAGATCAATTGGAGAGCAAAAGTGGTAAAATTGCAAAAAGTTTTCAAAGTTGCAAAGAAAGTTGTCAAATCACAAAAATTGATCTACAAGATTTATTTTTCAGGTTTTTAATAGCCTCCAACTAGGATATAGGAGTAGATACATTGAAGAACAGAACCCAGAAACCATTTTTCTAGAACCCTAGCTAGGACCCATTCACCAACATTTGACCCTCTTAAAACCTGCCTTTTGATTACTATATTGGTTAGGTTTGATTTTTGATATTCATTTATGAATTATAACCCTCATAATTGAGTGAAACAAGAAGAATATGGTGCATTATAATATCCATCTTTCCCCACACCCCACCACCATATTTTTTTTCTTCATTTCAGTAGTAATAAAATTAAAATAATTTATATTATATTATCTCTTTTCCCATATTACTTATGTCTCGTTTCTGTTGAACATTTAACCCTTATGCAGAATAAAACTATAATGATACCTCATCTCCATGAACTACATCCAATACCCATTCCTTTGAATATCCAATTTTTGTAGCCCAAGTAGATTTGGCACACAAGGTCCATCCTCAACCTATAGAATAACAAAACTCAAAAGAAAATTGTGTGTACTATGGAACAATCAATGTGGTCCTAAAAGTGGGGAAGTATATCTAGCTCAACATTCCAAAGGAACTCATAATCTTCTTGTTGGAAGCTTGTTGTGTTGTCACTGATGTCAACCTAGAATTGGAGTTGTTGGAAGTTGACATTGTCATTAGTGTTGCCATTGATGACAACACCTTGTATGTAGAGACTGTTGTAAGTATCGAAGTTGTTGGTAGTATGGATATGTTGTGGTCTAACATCACATTTATGTCAACAATAATGTGAAGAGTGTTGGTTTTGGTGAAGATTATTGCACTATGTTGTCATCTATATCATGGTTTGATGTCAACCTCTAGTGTATAGTCATGATGAGTATTGTTGAAGATGTTATATATGTGTTAAAGATGTGTTTGTAGTGTTGTTGATATAATTGGCTCACTTGGTTTCCGAGTGTGTTTGAGAAAAATTGAATAAATGAATATGTAGTGTAACAAAGGTGTGTTCAGTGTTGTGCTTTAAATTTTTTCATGGTTGAAGATATGCTTGTGTGGTTTGGACATGATGATCTCAGAGGTGTTTAGAGATGTTATATTCAGAGTTTCATGTTATGGATTGTGTGGTAGTAGAAGATATGTTTAACAAAGTGTTTTCCTATGAAAAAGGTTGTCTGGTAGAAATGAGATTTCACCACATTTCTCTACATTAAATTTTCTTGTCTTGCAGATCTAGGAATGTGCTTATATTGTCTATATCTACTTTCCCTTGAGGTTTCAAGTGTTGAGGTGTTTCACAAGGCTATTTAGTGAGTTGTATGTCTTTGCCACTTTGTTTAGTTGCATATAATAAAAGTGTTCTTCAATTTTAGGTGGTTGTGTCAATGATGTTGAATAATCTAATGATGTGGAATATTCTTGGATATTGTGGAGTGTATTTTGTCACCTCTTAAATTGTTAGTATAGGCTTAGCAAACCTGGTATGCTAGCACTAATTATGGAGGTTGTTCATGGATTGTAAATGTGTTGAGAAGAATTTTGTTGCATATTTGGGTCCTAGTTAACCCTTTGTATGGTCTTCCTTCACTTCTTTCCATCATGAAAGTGTTTGGTGTCGACCTATTTTGACATTGCACATTTGAGGTGCATACATTTCATTAAGGATAACCTAATTGGGATTGTTTAGGTCGTGGATGGTATAAATGCAAGTTGTAGAGTGTGTGGAGTGTGGAAAGTCTGTAAGGTGTGAAAATATGTGAATGTGATTAAGTGTAGTGATCAGAGTGTGAGATTAAACACTTATGACTTTTGGATGCAGTGAGAAAAAGGTGTCTAGATTTCAATGTGCTTGAAGTTACTAGATGTAGTGAGCCAAAGGCTATGGATGGCATAATGTTGCAGTGGTGGGTATGTGCAGGATCATGATGGGCCAAAAAGTGGCAATATTATGGGTACTTGTAGAGTATGTGGTTGATGACTTTGTTTTTTACCCAAAATTGATGAAACGAAAAGGGTTTTTAGAGGAGATTCTCAGCTTTTCACCAATATAAATTATGCTTTAATTTGAAGTTAATAAATAATTATTATTCATTTTCTATTAGAATTACGACTAAAGTCCTGATCGATAGGCTGATTGAAAAACATCTATAACTTTCAAACGGTGTCACATTTTTTGAATCCGAAACATGCATCACATTCTATGCTTCACATACTATAGGATTAAAAAAAGAAAAATTAAATTTCATGAAGTTTTGACCAAGTTAAGGTGGTCAGACATATGAGTTTTTATATTTTTTAAGAGTTGTAATAAAAAAATTATAATTAATTATTTACATGGAAAAAAATTACAAAAAATATGCATCACATCCGGACATGAGTCCTCTACTTATATATAAAATATTATAAAAAAATTATTATCATTTTATTATGGTTAGGGTGGTCAGACGGACACCTACTTCTTATTTTTTCCCTAAAATTTAGGTACTACTACATTGAGATTTCAAATTTTCACCAAATAGATTTTATTTTAAATAAACCTAGTAGTTTAAAAACTACATTCAATTTTCTACAGATTCTATTCTTACATATTTTTGAAATAATATAGATAAATTATTCAAATTTTTACATCAAGTTGCCTAATACTAATTTTTTGAATTTTTTGCCACTTAAGGGCCTATTTTTTCCATGATGATCCTACACATACCCTGGTGGATTTCTCCTATTGCCTTGAGATAGTGAATCTCTTTTCAATATTCTTCTATTCTTATTTCTTCAAATCTAGTGAGTCATTCTGGTAGTGATCCTTTCTTCTCTTTCTGGGCAATGAGCCTAATTGCATTTGGTGTTGCAATTCATACATATGTGAGCTAATCCTCACCATTCATTTTCCCTTCCCGGGTTTTCCACATAAATCTAGTGTTCTTATGTTTTTGGATGTGTTTGCATTACTATTTCATATGTTCACATTCTACTAATGCATGATAAGGGTTTAAAGGTAAATAAGGGTTTGAATGATATTGAGGGATTGAATGTTTTAAAGTATATAACTAATTTTTAAGGAAGCTAAGGTAGTAGAACAAACTCCTACACTAATATTTAGATGAGAATAATGCAAAATTTTTACAAATATTTAACAGTTATAGAAACTTAAACAAAAATAAACACAAATATCATGCATACCACAACACAGTGATTTACATGGGGAAAACCCTTTTGGGAGAAAAACCCCACACTCCAAAAGTTGCCCAATATATTATTTAGAAATCACAAAGATTACAATATACTTGCAGAGCAAGCTTGTCACGGGAGTTTCACCAACTAGAGATCCAGAGCCAACATGAATGCTATCAGACTCTCAAAACACATCACAATACACTATCATAATATAGTGCCCTTATAAAATAGGGTTTCCTTCTAGGGCAAGTCAAGCTAATAAAATATTAGCCATAAAATATGAGACATAATGATGAACGGTCCAAATTTATAATAATAAAATTTTCCATTTGGGGGCAATGCTAGGGTGCACTGACCCTGGACCCCAGCTGAGGGGATGATCCCCTTGGACACCTCATAGGGGAAGAACCCCCTACACCCCCTGTCATCGTCGAATGAATAGTACCTTATGTATCAATAGTAACTTATGAATTGCAAGGTTGAGACACATTTTCTCAACATGATTCATGCCCCTTCTTAGTTATCCTATGCATCTAAAAATTGGTATCAGAGATGTGGTTCCTTGGAAGAATCTTAACTACTTGAGGTAGATCCATATGTCTCACAAGTGTTGGAGTATAATACCACTAAGAGGGTAGGTGAATCAATGGTATGAAAAATTTAAAATAACCTTGAATTAATCTTTCAAAAATTTGACCTTATAAAATGCAAGATCACAAAAGTTCAACTATCAAGTGCAACATCATGTATGCAAAGCTATCAAGCTTGATTTATCATAAAGAACATAAGCAAATCAAAAAAGCTAAAGAATCAAATGCTAAAAGATACTCAAGGCTGAATGTTTGAATATGAAAATCATATGCTGAAAGATACACAAGACTGAATATTTGAACATGAAGACCAAATAGACCACAAATAATGATAAACCATAACACAATGATCTATTTGTGGAAAACCCTCTTAGGGATAAAAAACCACTCGAGAAATATTGCCTCACTGGCTTAATAAAATCTCATTGATTATAGAGCCTCACTGGCTATTTTTTGTGCCTCACTAGCAAAGCCTTACTAGCTACATAATATGCCTCACTGGAAAGGGAACCTCATTCGTTACAAGTATGCCGCAATGGAAAATACAATTGCCTCACAGGCATATACAACTTTCACATCAATATCATTCTAAGAATAAAGGGACAGAGTGAAATCTTTGTTTCATTATAAAACATTTCTTGATTGTCAAATCAAGTTGAGGGTGTTGATTATAGTGAGATATTTTCTCCTATTGCAAAAATGACATCTATTAGATTTTTACTTTCTATTGTTGCTGCTTATAATTTAGAGGTTGAGAAAATGGATCTGAAAACTGCTTTCCTTCATGGTGATTTGGAGGAGGATATTTATATGACACAGCCAGAGCACTATGTGGTGAAAGGTAAAAGTAAATTGGCTTGCAAATTGAAGAAATTTGTGTATGGCTTAAAACAGAGTCCTAGGATTTGGTACCATAAATTTGATACATGCGAGTTTTGGATTTGAGTGTTCTATATCAGATCATTGTATTTATTATAAAACTAATGGTGATCATTTCCTATTTTTTGCATTATATGTTGAGGATATGTTATTTATCAGTAGAGAGAAAGGTATGATTTCACAACTAAAATCTCAACTTGCTAATAATTTGAAATGAAAGATCTTGGTGCAAATAAACACAGTCTTGGGATGGAAATTAAAAGAGATAGAGTGAACAGAAATCTATGGCTTGTCCAAAGCAAGTATGTCAACTCAATTTTATAGAGGTTTGATATGCAAGATTGTAGGCCATTGTGTGTTCCTGTTTCAGTTGCAACAAAGTTGTCTATTTTAGATTGTCTAACATCTTCATCAGAGATGGAAGACATGTGCCTTACCAGAGTGCAATTGGAATTTTGATGTATGCTATTGTTTTTACTAGACCAGACATTTCCCAAGCAATGGGAATTCTTTCCAGATATATGTCTAATCCAGGTAGAGTTCATTGGGATGTAGTTAAAAGAGTCTTAAGATATTTGTGGGGTTCCTAAAATTATTCCTTATTTTATATAGTAATATGATAAAGATGAGTTTTCCCTTGATATTCATGGTTATGTGGATTCAGACTGGGCAGGTGATCATGTTGATAGCAAAAAATCCACCAGTGCTTATGTGTTTACTTTATTTGGTAGTATAGTTAGTTGGATGAGTAAGCGACAAGTTGTGGTTTCTTTATCGACTACTAAAGCAGAGTATATGGTAGCTACTCATGCTTGTAAAGAAGCCATTTGGCTTAAGAGACTATGTTCAGATATTGAAATAAAAAAAGGTGCAATGACAATTTATTGCGACAGTCAAAGTGTGATATGTCTAGTCAAGAACCTGACATTTCATGCCAAGACCAAGCACATTGATGTACAGTATCATTTTGTTAGAGATATGGTTGAAGATGGGAGGATGAATTTGGTTAAGGTAAATAATTTGATGAGTGTTGTTGATTCATTAATTAAGCTTGTGAGAACAGAGAAGTTCGGATGGTTTTTAGAGACTATGGGCCTTTCAGCCCCTAGCAATTAGAGATGATGATGACACCCTTTCATTGTCCTTGCAAGGTGTTTGACAAGTGGGATATTTTTTGGTAAATGTGTCTCAACCTTGCAATTATATATGATTTATTGATAGGATGTTTATTGGTATGTGGCGATTGGTCATGAAAATATTGTACACTCGTAACAAGAAAAAAATTTCACTAACACGTCAAGGTTTTTTCCTGCTGACACGTCAAGGTTTTTTCCCGCTAACACATCAAGGATTTTTCCTACTAACACTTCAAGGTTTTTTGTTAACACGTCAAATAAAAAATGACCTTGTAAAACCCTAATTCTAGAAGGTTCCAAAAATATTGTTATAAGTAGGTGGGATGCATGTAGATAGGTGTATTTTGAGAGTCTAATAACGGCCAGGTTGTATTTTGATCTCTGGTAGTGATACTCCTGTAAGAAGCTTGCTCTACAAGTATATTGTAATCTTTTAATTTTTGGATAATATATTGCACAACTTTTGGAGTGTGGGGTTTTTCTCTCGAATGTGTTTTCCCCATGTGAATCATTGTGTTGTGGTGTGCATGATATTTGTGTTTATTTATATTTAATCTTTTGTAACTATTAAAAACCTGAAAAATTTTTGCACTATTCTCCTCTCAAGGTTAGTGTAGGAATTTGTTCCACTACCTTAGCTTCCTTACATAAATCATATGAAGGAGATTTGGAAAAGATTTGAAGAATTGATCCAGGCACTAGGAATTAATTATTTTGTATATGACTTGCCTCCATGTGTTCATCACCTTCATCAAGGCCAACTAGCGCGCTCATGTGAAAAGACATTTTTAAGGCCACCTCCTACTTAATTAATACAAATGCCTTCTCTAAATTCACTTCTCGCTGCTCAAGGTTATCTTTCTCCAAGGTTGGCGTAAGGAATCTACTAATTTCATTCCTACAATGAATTTGGCATTCCCAAGAAGTACAATCCCCCACTACACATGTATTGCCTTGCTAGCAGTGCTTAATGAGCTATTGATAATGACAACACATTTACTACATGTGCATTTGAGAATTGAATGAGCCAAAAGTAAAAAAAAATATAACTATAAACCCTTGAATAAATGCTTCTCTAAGAGTTTAGTCTACAAAATTATTTCAAGAACATGAAAATGGTTGAGGCATCATCTTCTAGCTGAAATGTTGAAATCCCTTTCTCAAACCTAGGCTATGTTAATATATTTGGAGATGTCTCTTATGTCAATGCTCCGGAAACACATGAATGGGGCTTTCCACGTACCAAAGTCATGCAACCAGGAAACCACATTAAAAATAAGGCAATCAAGGATTTCGTTGATAATATCTTCAACCCCAAGTTGCACATAAACTTTAAAGGCCTCTGAGAAGGGGCATTGCAGAGAATGACTATCAAAAGGTCGATGGAGGGCCTCAAAATGAGACTATGGCAATGTGGTTTGCCACAATATATGACATCCTCAATGTATCCATGCCAGAGTTGGTAGACATATGTGCAAAGAAGCTGGACGAGGGCACTAGGGTTATCAGCAGTGATAAGCTAAAAAACACCATCAACATGGAAGCTATCAGGGATATGTTATGTAACCCTTCAAACATGGAATCTGAGAGATTCTCTTCAAGGAGAGAAAAATATTTTTGGGAAACAAGGAAATATAAGTTGAAATTATACAAGGATGAAAAAAAAGGAGCCTGACAATGGAGAAATTGTCTTCCCTCTGTCATTTAAACTTTTCCATTTGGACTTATAGGTTTTATTTTCAATGTTGGCCTTTGTATATGACCAAGAAAGGGACGTTGATGTTCTTGAATACCAAATGAGCCTAGCATTCATGTTGAGGAAGGAAAAGAGTCAAAAGTTATTTGACCTCACCGAAGTAATTGCAGATAGAATGCTTATGTAGTTGAGCAGATATAACCATTCTTTCAAGTGCAAGTACTCTTTTTTGGTGTTACATCAAAACCCTAGGTTCCTTAGTAGTCATTTGTCACTCAATTTTTCCAATGCGTTGGGGTTATATAAGTCAATTTCAGTCTGGACCCATGTGCTTTCAAGTAAATGAGATTATTATGCATTGGTCAACTATTTCTTGCAACTCATGCTTCTAGATTTACCTCAACATACTGAGTGTAGGTTTTCTCCCGAGGGTTTAGAATGGATGAAGAATCACCAAACCCCAATAGATTATTTTATGGGGGTTGATTTTAATTTTTTTAGATGCAATGTATTTAATAAGGAGTCCTTTAGGCTACCGAGATTTTTCATAGACAAGACACTTTCCCTAGAGATATGCCATCAGGAAACAATTGTAGAAAATGCTTATGGTGCCAGGAGGCATAAGAGGAAAATCCATGCAATCCCACCAAAAGCCAAGTAATGCTCATAAGAAGGGAAGAGTAGGAGGTTTTGACCAACAAGTTAGCCTATCTCAGCCTAGTTCTCATTTGTGATAGGGTGCTGGCAAGAAGTTGAGTCCACTTTTTGGCCAAAAAGTGGAAGTGTTTTCCCTAATTTTTAGAATTTGACACATTTGACCTTAAAATTTTAAGCACTTAGAGATGGAATCTTCAAAAAAGTCACTAATCATAAAATGTAGTACTTGGAGTCTAATTTCCAAATACGTAATTTATTTCAATACCCAGATTATACAAATTGAGTTTCAATAGGCGTTTCTAGAAACCACTATTTAAAAGTCACTTTTTTTTTACCATACCATGCATGTGTATGACATCCATATTTTGACCTAAATTATCGTATTTTTCTAAATCTTTTGGGAAAATATTTGTGACTCACTAAAACTTGTTTTCGATATTTTTTTGTAATTTTTTATTGAATTTTCTTTTTTGTTAAATTTTTATTAGGCATATTTGTCATGTTGAAAAATTATTGTGTACGACACTTATAAGATGACCTAAACTTATCATTTTTTTATTTTTAAATTGAAAAGAATTGTCTGAATTTTTTTCTCATGCAATCTGTTCGTCAAAATGTTATGTTGATCAAAAGTTATTAAAATAGTAAAAAAACCTTGATATTTAAAGTTTATGGACCAGTTTCATCAAAAATTAATTGAAAAATAGAAAAAATAATCCAATTGTAAAAAAAAAATTACATATTTAGAATATACATTGTCTCATCTAAAATGGGTTTTAATTTCGTCAAAAAAATTTGCAAAAAAGGTCGTTGGTCATATGTCCAAACTCAGTATTTTTCTCTAACATTGTTAGGACCTTCAACTTGCAGGTCAAACCAAGTTGAAGGCCTAGGTTCGGATTCCCAATGCTTTTCACAAACCAAAGTACAAGACAAAAACCCAACCACAAAGCAAATCCAATTTCAAATTTTTGGAAACAGGATCATGTTCCCAATATTAAATGTCGTTTCCATTTACAGGGAAACGAGATCCCGCTTTATAAACGAGATCCCATTCCTTTGTCAATGGTCCCCACATTTAATATTGGGAATGGGACCCCAATTATAAAACAGGATCTTGTTTGGTTTTAACAGTTTTATTTACATTTACTATAAAAATTTACTGTGAAGTCTGCAACTTCACATCTATGGTCAAGAGTAGTAGAATTGGGCTATTTTTCATCAACTATTGTCTTTACAGGTGGTGAACTTACATTTTTGATTAATTTTTGCAAAGGAGGCATCATGTAAACCATTTTTGAAGTGGAATTGTATTATTTTTGTACTTGTTTGGAGGAACAAAGGTCTTCAACTTGCAATATGGATTGATTTTTTCAAAGGAAGCATGAAGAAAACAATTTTTAAAGTGGAATTGTGTTAGTTTTCTACTTTTTTTGAGGAACACAAGAGGAATAATTTTGTCCTTATAGGTCTTCAACTTCCAATTTGGATTGAGTTTTTTGAAGAATTTCACTATTGACATTCATTTGTGCTTGAGAATTTTATAATCATGGGAGATAAAGCTCGTAATAAGAGGAGGAAGAAATTGACTCCTAAAGAAATTGAAGCAAAAAAAGAGGAGACAAAGACGAAGAGAAAGAAGAATGAGAATTAAATAAATGAATGATGGAGGAGCATCCAATTCCACAACAATTGAAGATGAAAACAATGAGGAGACCATGGTTGTAGATGAAGCTAATTTGCAAGAAGTCAATTTGGAGAAGAATATGATTATACAAGCAAGTCCTACTATGTCCTCAAATCCCTCTTCAATGTTATGGAGAATGTTTCAATAGGCACAAATCTAAGTATGTCTTCAAATCCACATGTTAGTGAAATGGTAAATTTGTATGTAGAAGTTTTACAAGATGTTGGACTTAATGATGATCACATTGATAATATTTAGAGAGATGAAATTTTTATAGAATTTGTTGAAAATGAAAATGAGAATGATCCTTTTGTTGAAAATGAAAACAAAAACCATTTTCTTGATGTAAATGAAAATGAAAACCGTTTTGTTGATGAAAATGAAGATGAAAATGTAAATCATTTTGAAGTTGAAAATGAAAATGAAAATGAAAATGAAAATGAAGATGAAAATCTAGAATGTGATGTTGAATTTAATGAAAATACTTTTTAAAAAATTGAAAGTGGTGTTTTCGATAATCTTCCTGGTCAAATTTCTTGGAGGCAAATAAGAACACATGCGAATAGAATATACAACAAATTCTTTTATCATAAAAAATTTGCAATTCAATGTCAACTAATGATGCAATTCATGAGAATGAAAAAAATGAGGAAAATAATGAAAAGGTTAGGCTTTTTTGTTAAACTAAAAAGAAAAGATCAATCATTAAAACATGTCATGTCTACTATTGCTAGTGCCATTAAATCTATTGGGAAAAATAGTTGATCTAAAGATAAAAATGTAGCAAGAACAGCTATAACAACTACTATAGTTAATAAAGAAACTTTGAATAAAAGAAAGCTAAGAAATATCAGTAAAGTTTTAAAAATACATCCTAAAACATTTCTAAGAGCTGCAAAAAGAAGAGAAGTATAGAAAATGATCCTATCAACCAATGTTGGAGTTTCAATGGTCGACTCCCGAGGTCTGATATGAAATTGAATGTTGAAATTAAATCTTTGATCAAAAAATATTGGCATGATAATACTAGGGTTTCATCTAATGCTAGAGATGTTTTAAAATTAAGGGTGGGGTCCAAAGTTCATGATCCTCACCCAAAACACCTATTAGATACAACAAAAATTGAATTTTATAGAAAATTTTGTGGTGATTTAGTGTTACCTGATAATATTAAAATAAGTCAAAGGTCTTTTGAAATTTATGTAAACCATGGTATGTAAAAATTAATAAGCAACGAATATCTTGTTGTAAAACGCATGTTCAATTTTATTATTTTTTTTATTTTTTTGATATATACGTTGTACCTTGCATACTAACATGATTATATAAGAATGTGGTATTAATATGCCACCTAAAGCAATAAGGGAGTTTATTTCAGGTTTGTTTTGTGAAAGATCTAATGGTAAATTGTTTTGTTTAAGTTCTTGTATTTTTGGACAATGCATTGACTGTGGAAATCTTTCATTCTTAAGAATTTGTATGTATGAAAGTGTTGATAATGATTTTGGACAACAATTAGTAAATGTTAAAAGATTTAAGAATGTTCACTATTCTTTAAAAGATGGAAAAATAGGAAAGCATATTAGGTGGAGGGGGAGGTGGATGTGGCTCTGGCTAAGGTGGTGGATTGATGATATCATCAATGTTAAAATCATCCATGATGATGAGCCAAGTTTTTGGCACATTTTGATCATACTTTTATAAATACTTTGCTGTTTTTATTATGCTAAAGCAAACATTCAGTTTGTTTATGGGATAGATATGGACCTTTTTATGACTTAAATATGATGAGTATATTATGATAAGAAGTCCCATGATTGTTACCTTTAATGTTTTATTAGTCTGATAAATACCTTATGGTTTTGTGTGATCATAAACCTTCTTGCAGCCTCCACTACCAAACCTTCCTACAGCCATATCTGAAACAATGTTTGCCTTAGTTTAATACTTAATTAATGAATGAATAAAGTAATGGATTGTCTTAAAGGATGAACGTGTTGAGTTAACCTTCTTCCTCAGGAAAAGATGGCGTGATATTTTGCTGGTACCATGATTGAAAGAAGGAATTCAATTTCCACTTGAAGAATTGAAGACCAAATCCATAAAGACTAGTTCAACAGCAAAAGATGAGGAGACAGTTTCAACTCATCTGCCATGCAAGGAGAGTGTTCCAAAAATCTAGGCCAGTCGTCTTGGTGGTGCATGAATCCAGGATGATGGCGCTTTAAGACTACTCAACTAATTTGACTTAGTTCTTCATTATCATTCACCTCTTTACTTAAGTTAGTTAAATTTAATAAATGCCTCCCGTTTTATAAGGGAAGGTTGGTTAGTAGTTAGGATCAGTTTTCAATAAATAACCCATTCTCCTTTAGAGAAGGGGCTAGAAAAATCACTTTTGTAATACACTTTCAGTTTCAAAAATTTAGCCAAGAGATTGTGTCATGTACTTGTTTGCACAAAAATCAATAAAGCTTATGAAGTTTTTTGCCTAATCTGTTGTCTGCTTTTGGCACTACCTAAGGGGGCCCACTTAGGGAACTTTTTGTACTTTCATTCT
This sequence comes from Sequoia sempervirens, assembly GCA_007258455.2. Classification (NCBI taxonomy): domain Eukaryota; kingdom Viridiplantae; phylum Streptophyta; class Pinopsida; order Cupressales; family Cupressaceae; genus Sequoia; species Sequoia sempervirens. The sequence continues at coordinate 36,808,127 of VDFB02000017.1, read as the reverse complement.
GCAAGATAGAATAGCTGCATTTTCCTTCATAGAAGTTAATGTGACTGTTCCTGCAGCTGGCGGAAACACGGAGCTATCAACTGTTCCTGCAACCACTAGAGGCAGAATAGGTTATCTTATGAGTTTCTTTCATTTCCAAGTAAAGTTAAACAGTAAATTTGTTTCCAGTACTTAAATTCTAGTATAAGGCATTTTAGAAATCATGTATGTCTGGAAAGGTGATTAGTGCATATCTTATGGTGTCCCATTTCAAGTTTACGTTCCTGGGTTGATAATTAAATGAGGTTCTTTAGTAGGTCATGACTGCCAATTGTGATGTTGAATCCCTGAGTAGAGGAATTCGTGATTCCTAGTTATTGAGCCAATTAAAGAACACTACATTTTTGGCGCCATTGTCGGGGATGGTGTCAAACTAAGACCCTATTACAGGCATGCTAGTAAAGATTTTAAGATTTCATTCTTAGTACTTTCAATTTAGAATTCTGCATTCCAGCATCTCCTTAGTTTACTTTTGCTGTATGCATAGAAGAAGAGACCAATTTGGAAGATTCCTTCTTGGGAGCATAGATATTGAAGAGATTGAACCAAACTCATTCCAAGACAACTCATATATAGATGCTGGCCAAGACTTAGTTACTTCATCTTCTTCCTCTGATTCCTTTGAACTAAGCTTTAGTCTATTCGAAGAAATAGAATCAAATAATCCACTTGCTCGTGTAGTTCATCAACCAGGAGCTAATCCAAGAATACAACCAAGAATGGAAAATCCTGTGGCAAATCCTATTTTTCCATTTCCAATCCCTGACCTACATGGCAATAATAATCTCAAGAACATCCCTTCCTCTTTACTGCCAAATTTCTATGGACTTATTACTGAGGACCCTCATACCTTCTTGTTTGAATTTGAAATCCTTTGTAGAAACTATGACTATACAACCTCATAACACAAGCTGAAATTGTTTCCCTCTACTCTAAAGGAGGTGGCCTTGAGATGGTTCATGGGATTGGGAAGCAATGTAGCTAACACTTGGGATCAAATGAAGACTTTTTTCTTGAAGACTTTTTTCTTGAGTAAATATAAAGAGTATTGTAGAGGAAATGATCTAAGAGGAGATGACATCTTCAAAATGTCACAAAAGGAGGATGAAACCTTGGAGGATTATGTGTCAAGATTCTTGTTTAGCATGAAAAAAATACCCATCATGAGCTGAATGAGGAATCTCAAAAACTTCTCTTCTTAAGGGGATTCAATGATACTTGTATGGAGGCTCTTGACCTCATGGCAGGAGGTGATGTCACCCAAAGTGATTGGGATGATATCAAGAAAATCTGTCTCAATTACTCCAGAGCAGCTGTAAAGAAGGGAAGGGGGTTTAGACCTTCTTCTATAAAAGGAAGTGGCTCTGGAGTATCAAAAGTGGAGATTACCAATCTCTTGTCTGACTTCAAGAAGGATATCATCAACGATGTAGCTACTCAACTGGATACTATGCAAGCTAGAAGGAAGAAAGACGAAGCTGAGGCAATGTTAGCTGAATATTGTCCACACTGCCGACAAAGAAAGAAAGATTGCCGATGAAAAACAATGGCCAATTTGGAGGTACAACATCTCCCTACTGAGTTCAAAACCATTGAAGGAGAGGAGGAAGTGTTCTTTGTTGCTCAGCGTAGGCCTTGAGCCCCAAGACAAGGTATGCCTCAGGATCCTTTGCAAAATTTTGGTTCATATAATAGTCAATGGCAAAACTAGTACCCTCCAAACTATGGGCCATACTCCCAACCTCAATGGAATAACCCTTGGCCAAATGCCCAGTAAAACTGTTGGCAATCCTCACAAGGGAATTGGCAATCACCACAGCAAAATCAGTGGTAGCCTCTGCAAGGGAATCGGCAGCAGTCTAACCAATGGAGAGGAGGCCAGCAATGGTCAAATCCACCCACTGGTTTCCTGCAACAACCGCAGCAGCAATCCATTATGCCACCTCCTATAGCTAATCAAGGTCAAAATCCAAAACCAACCCAACTACCTGCTTAGGTAGCACCTAATCCAAATAACCAACAACCACAGCAGCAGCAGCAACAAGTCTATTTTGTTGATCCTAATCATCAACCTGCCTATGCACTTAACCTGAATAATATTAATTTACGTTCAGGAACCGTGCTGCCCACACCATCTCCTCCCATAATCTCAGAATTACCATCTGAGGAGACTGACCAAGAAGAAGATATCAATGACCAAGCTCAACCAAATCAGCCAGTTCAGATTCTATCATTACCTAAACCATCTGATAAAGTGTCTCCTCCTTTCCCACAAAGGTTGGAAGATGAAAATGTAAAAAAATAAGAGCAACCTACCTTTGACATCCTTGACCAACTAAAGCATATATGTGTGAAAATTATTTTGTTCCAAGCAATCAAAGAAGTACCTATCTATGGCAAGGCCATAAAAGAGGCATGTTTGAAGAAATCGGGGAGGAAAAAGAAAGATCCTCAAACTGTCCATGTAATAGGCCAACTCTCTGACTTAATGCTAGGGAAGCTTAGCATCCCAAAATATTTAAATCTAGGAAGTCCTGTTGTGGAGATCAATGTTAATGGGTTGCAAATTAAGAATGCTTTAGTAGATCTTGGTGGAGCTATCAATGTCATGACAAAGGACCTGATTGTAAAACTTAATATTTCAGACCTAAGGACTACACCTACAATATTACAACTTGATAATAGCTCAACTGTCAAACCTGATGGGGTAGTTGAAGACCTGGTAGTCACCTTTGATTCTTGGGAGTACCCTTCTGATTTTATGGTCTTATCTCTAAAGGCATCATTGGGGGGATATCCTGTCATACTAGGAAGGCCTTGGTTGGCTACTACTGATGCTTGCATTGGTTGTAGATTGGGTAACATGACAATATCTGATGGATATAGCACAAAGAAGCTTACCCTCTATTCTCCAGCCCTGCCCCAAATTGAGTCTGGAGAGGTTGTTTGGCCAGATTTAGGAGATGAGGAGGAAGTGAACTCCGTGGCCAATTTAATGATGATTACTAAAGAGTCTTTCATTGCACAAGAAGAAGAAGAAGATATACTATCCAATATCCTGCTGAATAACTATGGTACTGAATACTTTCATTGTGAAAAAAATCCATGTTCCTTGCAGAATATTCTTCTTCTGTCTACATCAGCTCATTATCCTGCAGCAATTGATTGCTTACACACTTTACTACCCCATGAGGTAGACATGCCATTTCTATCTGAAGTATCTATGGTAGACTTAACTTCCCAAGTTGAGGTAGCTGCAGGAAAAACTTTGAGCATTAATAAAAACCTCACTAGTGAGCAACAAGAATCTATGATAAAAAATGCTTACCAATCATAAGTCAGCTTTTTCTTGGAAATACGGTGACATAAAGGGTTTAGACCCAAAACTCTGTACACATCGCATATACATTAACAGTGAGTTCATACCTGTCAGGCAGCCTCAAAGAAGAATCAATCCAGCTTTGAGAGAAATTGTTAAAGAAGAATTGCAGAAATTGCTAACAGTTGGCTTTATCTACCCAATCTCGGATAGTCAGTGGGTTTCCCCATTGGTTATCATTCCTAAGAAAGGAGGAAAATGTAGGGTATGTGTAGATTATAGAGAGCTCAACTTGGCAACAAAGAAAGATTACTTTCCTCTTCCGTTCATTGATCAAGTTCTAGATAATTTAGCTGGGAAAAAGTACTTCTCATTCTTAGATGGCTTCAGTGGGTACAATCAAATTAAGATTGCTCCTAAGGATCAAGAAAAGACTACTTTTGCATGCCCTTGGGGAACCTTTTCCTATTTAGTTTTGCCTTTTGGTCTCTACAATGCACCTGCAACTTTCCAGAGGGCAGTTATAAGTATCTTCTCAGACATCTCATATGATTGCATGGAAATATATATGGATGATTTTACTACTTATGGTACAACATTTGAGGAAGCTCAATCCAATTTGGAGAAAGTACTACAAAGATGTGAAGATCACAACCTATCCCTGAATATTCAAAAGTGTTTCATGATGATGCAGGAGGGAATAGTACTTGGTCACCATATTTCTACTGCAGGAATACAAGTTGATCTTGCTAATATTGAGGTCATCTTTAATTTACCCTTTCCTACTAAGCAGAAAGAAGTAAGGAGCCTTCTTGGCCATGCTAGATACTATAGAAGATTCATCAAGGACTTTAGCCAAGTAACAGGCCCCTTATACAGTCTGCTGAAGAAAGATGTAAATTTTTCTTGGACTGAGGAATGTGAAAAAGCATTTTTTGATTTAAAAGTTTCCCTTACACAGGCACCTATTCTGAAAGGACCTGATTGGTCACTTCCATTTCATATTCATACTGATGCATTGAATTATGCCATTGGAGTAGTGTTAGGGCAGAAGGATGGATCAATAGAACATGCACTCTACTATATAAGCAAAAATCTGCAAGGGGCTGAATTCAACTACACTATTACAGAAAAAGAAATATTGGCAATTATCTATGCCCTCAATAAATTTAGGCATTACATCACTGGTTATCAGATATTTGTCCACACTGATCATGCAGCAATCCGTTATCTCATGAACAAAAGCTCAATATCTGGGAGAGTGGCAAGATGGTTATTGTTGATGCAGGAATTTGACATTACAATTGTGGACAAGCTAGGTAAAGCCAATGTGGTTGCTGATTTCCTTTCTAGAATTCAAAGGCAAGATGACTCTGTACTTATTGAAGACTCATTTCCTGATGAGCACCTATTTGCAATCAAAGTTATTCACCCATGGTATGCATATATAGCAAATTATCTGGCTACAGGAAGAACTCCTCCTCAATTCTCCCCTAAGGAAAAAAGATTATTAGCAGAGAAAAGCTTTAACTTTTCTTGGATTGCAGATTGCATGTTTTATATAGGGCCAAATCAAGATATGAGATGTGTACAAGAGGACATTCATGATATACTGCATGCAAGCCATGATGAGCCGTGTGGTGGACATTTTTCTACTAAAAAAACAACAATGAAAATTTTAAATACTGGCTACTATTGGCCAACTCTGCATAGAGATGCAACCAAGTATACTAGGAGATGTGACAGATGCCAAAGGATGGGAAGACCAACTCGATTTGATGAGATGCCTCTATTTCTACAAGTTGTTGTTACACCCTTTGATAAATGGGGATTGGATTTTGTGGGACCAATTGATCCACCTTCCAATGGTAAGTCCTATATCCTTGTATGCACAGATTATGTGACAAAATGGGTTGAAGCTAAACCTATGAAACATGCTAGGGATAATAAAGTAGCTGATTTCCTCTATGAAGAAATATTCACCAGGTTTGGTGTCCCTAGGGAGATAGTGACAGATCAAGGAGCGCAATTCACTTCTACACTTATCACAGCCTTAGTAAATGAATACAATATAAGGCACAGGAAATCAACTCCTTATCATCCCCAGACCAATGGCCAGGTTGAGGTCACCAATAGGGACATAGAGGCCATTTTGACTAAAACTATAGATTTGCATAGGAAGGACTAGGCTGCAAGGTTACCAGAAGCTATATGGGCCTACCGTACTACATGGAAGACTGCTACAAGATGTACACCTTTTGAAATGGTGTATGGTAAAACAACTGTGATGCCAATAGAATTTGAACATAAGACTCTCAGAACAACATTAGAGCTGGACATGGATTTAACAAATGCACAAAAGGATAGAGTCTTGTAGCTTAATGCTCTGGATGAGCTCTACAAGAATGCCCTGCAGCATACTGAGATGATACAAAATCAGAGAGTAAGGTGGCATGATAAATACATCAAGGAAAAGAAATTTAAAGCAGGAGATTGGGCTCTGCTTTATGACTCACGATATAAGGACAGTCTAGGAAAACTACAAACTCGATGGTTGGGTCCCTATGAGATAGAGGAGGTATTCACCAATGGTGTTGTTCAATTAAGGACCATTGATGAGGTTTGATTCAAGCTACTAGTCAATGGGCATCGCCTCAAGCTCTATTCTAAACCCATTGACAAGGAAACATTTCTGAGACAGTTCGAAATTGAGCAAGATAGCAGCAATCCTGCAGCCAAAGGAATTGAGCCTAGGCTGAAATTCTCGAGCCATGCATAAAAATGCATACCAAATCATAATAAAGGGGTTATCTAATAAGATCCCCATTCCATTCATTCACTTCATCCACAATCCGTACTCACTCTCTCTCTTCCACATCATCCACCTGTCATTTTCCATATCATCCACGTTTCTCCGTGTCATGTATTGCAATGAAGAAGGAGGCCACATCAGATAATTATGGCGATTCTCTCCAGGTACGCTCCACTTCACTTTAAGATTGCTTTAGTTACTTTATTTTATTGCATTTAATTTAGTATTAATTAACGTGAATAATTTTCTATATGGTTGCCATTTCCTTCGGCTCATTCGCACGATTGAGCACATTTTTTCTATGATATTATTTTGCCACATCTTTATTCTCGCCGCCATAAGCTTGTCCTATCATTGTCAAGAACCCTCAAACAACCTTTCCTTCCTGCAATAATGAACCTACATGTATTTCGTTTATCCATGATTACTCTCTCCCTAAAAGATTGTATGATCACGTTGTTTTCCCTATTTTTCTGTCACTTTTGAAAAGAGGTTCAAAAGTTTCGGTTGAGGGGAGGGACAGAGTGTTGTAAAATTGCAGAAGGGTTCATTAATTGGGTTACAAGAAGTTTAGTTGGAAAAGCCAGGTGAGCATTGCTTAACGCATTTGGTTACAGAAAGAAATGGGAGGTCAGCCGATTTGGCATGAGCCTACAGACCATAGCATCCTATGCAGGATGTGCTGCATGTACCATTATTCAGGCAATATGGGTGGCTCGATTACTTCCTGAAGCTCGGGACTTTTAATACAGACATTGCAGAGGAATTCACAAGGACATTTCATGATGGGGAAGCAAAAGTTAGAGGCATAATAGTCAATGCGTCAATTGATAGAATTGTTGAGGTAACAGGATTACCTCAAGTCGGGGAACCATTTCCCAGGGAAGAGATGCAAGAAGCGCTAGGGTTGAGTTCACTCGGCCAAATGACCCTCCTCTATGGGTAGATAAGCAAGGTGTGCAAAGAATGAGTCTGCCACAGGACTGGGTGTCACAGGCAGGGTATATCATCAAATACATAACCTATGAAGGTAGGTTTTCAGTCCTGCATTCTCATCACTTCAAACTTTTGTCTCATTTGTGCCATGGATTGTTGATGAATATTCCTGACTTTCTTTATAATTTGCTATCCAATAGTGTTGCTGAATTTAAAAAGGGTAGGGTTAACTCTGTATCTCACCACTGCCTTATTAAATTGCTTGTTGAAAAATTCATTCAAGACGCATCAGGGATGACCTGGGAGGAATTCACGGTCCAATTCAACCCTAAAATTCAAAATGTAGGACCTAGGGGTAAACCTCTTACCTTTAAGCAACGAACCTCCCAGTCTGCAGGCCAAACCTCTGCTGCTATGTCCTCTCCTCAGGAATCATCCGATTCACAAGATGATGTTCCTCTTTCTGAAAGAACTTCCAAGCAGCCGGCACAAGGTCCTATCAAAATTCATGAGCCGTCTTCCAAGGATAGGAAAGGGAAGTCACCTGTTGTAGCAACCCCTGAACCTACAAAAAGAAAGAAAAAGGGGAACTTATCTGTTCCTGCAGCAAAACCTTCCAAAAAGCATAAAACAGTTCCTACTTCCATAAGAAGGAGCTCTAGGCTCTAGAGCCAGGCAGCCCACCAATCACTTAATACTACTCCTGCCGCACCTCCTTCAGACCCTTCCAGTCCTGAACTGAGAGAAGAACCTGTTACCGAGGAGGTTGTGAGAACACCTGAAGGGGCTGGCCTGAATAATTTGGCTGCCATTGCAGAGCAGCTACAGGAAGATATGGAATGTGATGAAAAGGAGGAGGAGTCGGTTGTGTTTCCGTCAGAAGAAGAGCAAGATAAGGCAGATGTGTTTGAAGAAGTACAGGAGACACCTGCAGTATGCTATAATCATAGACCACCACTCTATGTAACAAACTTTGCTGCAGGAATGGCATGTTTTCAAGAACTTCAGCAACAACAGATTGCTTCTGCACTTGAAATTGAGAGACTACAAAGGGTAATCCAGAACAAGAATCTGGAGATTGCTAACTTGAAAGACACTCTCAACCAGTTGGTAGAACTGGTTCCACAACTGATGCAATGTCGTGCACCTTCACCTATCTACGCAATGTATCTCAAGGAATTGTATTTGAACTTCCAACTAATCAGAGTCTGGCAAGGTAAGAATCCTTCTTTGGATACCTCTGAGGAATTTTATGAAGCATACAGGGATTCACCTCTGCACATCAGGAACCTCCTGTGTGAATTTTATCTGCACAATTTGGCTGTATCCCAGGATAAGGAATGGAATCCCTTATGTTATGTCAGTGATATTCATATCAGCGCTCTAATCTCCTGGATCACCAATGAAATAAGCAGAGGAGAACAATTTGATAGCCATATGCATGATGAAGTAAATATGCCATTGTCTATAAGAAATGAATCTAGTAATGGAATGGGCATTTACTTTGATTGGAAGAAATTGTGGAGAGATGAAAGAGCCAGGCCACTGATTGAGCCTCTAAGACAAGAGGTATTTTCTCAATACTCCCAAATTATAAACAGTGATTTTAATGCTGCAACCCTGCACATTCAAACAGATGGGAGCATCTTTCATTTCAATTAAAGAAAGCAGAACCACATACTCCCAATACCTTGTATGCAGCAACCAGAAGGGCAGAAGAGGTACATGAGGAATGCCAGAACAAAGAAGGAGAATTGGTTGCCCTTAGTTATGCAGCCACCTATTCTCCTATGGCCATTATTGGCTATACAGGGGGATAACAACACTTATAACAGAAGTTCTGAAGATAATAGATGGCAAAGGTTGGAGGCAATGCAAGCTCACTTCTGGAGTTTCCAGAATGGTGAATGTGGACAGCAACTGAGTGCAGATCTGAGAGAGTTTTCCAGAAGAAGAATGCTAGACTTGCTGAAGGGTCCAGCAAGTAGTTGGTTGAGGGGAGTGATGAGCCAAGTTTTTGGCACATTTTGATCATACTTTTATAAATACTTTGTTGTTTTTATTATGCTAAAACAAACATTCAATCTATTTATGGGATAGATATGGACCTTTTTATGACTTAAATATGATGAGTATATTATGATAAGAAGTCCCATGATTGTTACCTTTAATGTTTTATTAGTCTGATAAATACCTTATGGTTTTGTGTGATCATAAACCTTCCTGCAACCTCCACTACCAAACCTTCCTGTAGCCATATCTGAAACAATGTTTGCCTTAGTTTAATACTTAATTAATGAATGAATAAAGTAATGGATTGTCTTAAAGGATGAACTTGTTGAGTTAACCTTCTTCCTCAGGAAAAGATGGCGAGATATTTTCTAGGTACCATGATTGAAAGAAGGAATTCAATTTCCACTTGAAGAATTGAAGACCAAATCCGTAAAGACTGGTTCAACAGCAAAAGATGAGGAGATAGTTTCAACTCATCTGCCATGCAGGGAGAGTGTTCCAAAAATCTAGGCCAGTCATCTTGGTGGTGCATGAATCCAGGATGATGGCGCTTTAAGATTGCTCAACTAATTTGACTTAGTTCTTCATTATCATTCACCTCTTTACTTAAGTTAGTTAAATGTAATAAATGCCTCCCATTTTATAAGGGAAGGTTGGTTAGTAGTTAGGACCAGTTTTCAATAAATAGCCCATTCTCCTTTAGAGAAGGCGCTAGAAAAATCGCTTTTGTAATATACTTTCAGTTTCAGAAGTTCAGCCAAGAGATTGTGTCATGTACTTGTTTGCACAAAAATCAATAAAGCTTATGAATTTTTTCACCTAATCTGTTGTCTGCTTTTGGCACTACCTAAGGGGGCCCACTTAGGGAACTTTCTGTACTTTCATTCTGCAAGATAGAATAGCTACATTTTCCTTCATAGAAGTTAATGTGACTATTCCTGCAGCGGGTGGAAACACATAGCTGTCAACTGTTCCTATAACCACTAGAGGAAAAATAGGTTATCTTATGACTTTCTTTCATTTCCAAGTAAAGTTAAACAGTAAATTTGTTTCCAGTACTTAAATTCTAGTATAAGGCATTTTAGAAATCATGTATGTCTAGAAAGGTGATTCGTGCATATCTTATGATGTCCCATTTCAAGTTTACATTCCTGGGTTGATAATTAAATGAGGTTCTTTAGTAGGTCATGATTTCCAGTTGTGATGTTCAATCCCTGAGTAGAGGAATTCATGATTCCTAGTTATTGAGCCAATTAAAGAGCACTACACATGATATGAGATATAAGTGTGCACTAGCATTAAAATATACAAAATTAACATACAAACTTAAAAAATTACAAGAAATAGTTAAATTTGAAATGCAAATGCAAATTTGTTTAAATAGGATGTCCATACATATATTAAGATCATATAAAATTGAAACGCACATATACATTGATTGAACTTGAGCATGTGCATACAAAATTCAAAATGTAACATGTACATACATTTAAAATAAAAAATACAATGCATAATTTGCATGCATACATCAATAAACTAAACTATGTACATACATAAAAATTTCAAAATTTAAGAACTATATGCAATTTTAATACATGTGTACTTACTAAACAATAAACTTGAAAAATTCACAAAAAGCACATTTTATGTCTAATGCATAAAATCTATATATATATATATATATACATTACAATTTTCCAACAGGAGAAATCATGATTTAGTAGATAGTCATAAAATATATACTATTATAAATTCATCATTATATAAGTTCATAAATTCCACCAAATTCATAAATTCGTGTCACTAAAAATATCCATCTAGAACCAAAATCATAAATTCGTGTCACTAAAAATATCCATCTAGAACCAAAATCATAAATTCATGTCACTAAAAATATCCATCCAACCAAATTTATAAATTCATCACACAAAATATCTATTGTTCACCAAATTCATAAATTCATAACTATTTAAGATCATTGTCTTAATTTAGAAACTATTGTGGCTCTCTACTGCATCTCTTCATTTCTTTGAATTTTCCTTTTCAGAATCAGAAGTTCTCCTCTCTAGCCATTGTTGATGCTCATCTAATCCTATCCATAGTCCTGACAACATCAATAATGGTTTGCATCCTAGATACAATCATCCTCACAGGTGGTGTGACACATTCTTCATTTTGAATAATGTTGATTTGATCTTGAAAGGTTCTAACATTGGAATTGATTTGTGCTTGCAAACGAGCACCATCAATTTCAGGTGGTGGAGGTGGCAGGTTATGAGGTGGAGTGGGTGGAGGTGGAGGTGGAGGTGGTGGAAATGGATGGTATAGAGGTGGATTGCGAGTATTATTGAATCGATCCATGTGATCACTAAGATATGAGTGAACCTGCATTAGATTTGTAATTTCAAAATGTAAGATACATGTTTAGGAAATACCCTTAAACCATTAATATAAATCACCTAATTGAATACAAATGATAAAATATGTAAGCCTCATTTATGTCTAAGGCATGTTACTTGAATGAAAATACAATTAACTATTAATATAGGACAATTTATAAATGCTATAGGGTTTACAGTTAAGAGTTTAGGATTTAGGTTTTAGGGTAATAGGATGGCTTAAGGGGATCTATGCAGTAAGGTCCTAGTACAAAAAGACATGAATTTTAAGTGAATAAAATTTGGTACAGATTCCCAAGGCAACCAAATTTTATTCACTTGAGCCATGTCATTTTGTCCTGGGAAGTTACTAAACATAGATCCCCTTAAGCCATCCTATCACCCTAAACCGTAAATCGACCAACCTAGATCATGATTTATCTCATTCATATTGTAATCTTGCACGATCTTATTATTGTTAAATTTGGTTGCCTTGGGAAACTTCACCAAATTTTGAGAACTTATTTGATCCCATTAACAAATGTCATATTAGGACCCCTTAATAAATCAATTTACAATTTAGGGTGATAGGATGGCTTAAGGGGATCTATGTCTAGTGAGGTCCTAGGACAAAATGACATGGCTCAAGTGAATAAAATTTGATGAAGTTTCCCAAGGAAACCAAATTTCATTAAGAGCTTAAGAAAAAATGATGGCTTTACGGTTTAGGGTTTAATAGAGTTTAGAGTTTAGGGTTTAGGGTAATAGGAAAGCTTAAGGGGATCTATGTAGTAAGATTCTATGAAAAAATTGCATGGCTTAAGGGAATAAAATTTGGTGGAGTTGCCTAAGGCAACCAAATTTCATTTTAAGGTCCTAGGACAAAATGAATGTTTCAGTGTTTAGGGTTTAGATTTTAGAGTTCAGGGTTTAGGGTTTACGGAACTTAGGGTGAAGTTTTGGTGTCCCTTGGAATATAATGAACTTGCAAGTTAGTGAAGAACATTTTCTTGTGGAACAGTTGATTGAGATAGCTCTTGTTTTGAAACTGACCAACCTAGATCATGAAATCTCATTCGTATTATAATCTTGCACAATCTTATTATTGTTCAATTTGGTTGCCTTGGGAAACTTCACCAAATTTTGAGAACTTCTTTGATCCCCTTAAGAAATGTCATATTAGGACCCCTTAAGACATTGATTTATGATTTAGGGTGATAGGATGGCTTAAGGGGATCTATGTCTAGTGAGGTCCTAAGACAAAATGACATGGCTCGAGTGAATAAAATTTGGTGGCATTGCCCAAGGCAACCAAATTTCATTAAGGGCCTAGGAAAAAATTATGTCTTTAGGGTTTAGGGTTTAGATTTTAGAGTTTAGGGTTTAGGGTAATAGGATGGCTTAAGGGGATCTTTGTAGTAAGGTCCTACGACAAAATGACATGGCTTAAGGGAATAAAATTTGGTGGAGAACTTTGCCTAAGGCAACCAAATTTTATTTTAAGGTCCTAGGACAAAATGAATGCTTTAGTGTTAATGGTTTAGATTTAGAGTTCAAGGTTTAGGGTTTAGCGAACTTAGGGTGAAGTTTGGGTGGCCCTTGGAATAATGGACTTGCAAGTTAGTGCCTAGTTTATGAATATTTTTTATTTTATGAATAGATTGACTATTTCCGTAATAGAAACACATAATTATGTATTATTAAGATTTAGTTTGATATATATTTTAAATGGATATTTTTTTAATTGAATATAAGATTATTTTATTTAACATTTTTTGTATTAATATTTCCCACTTAAATGAATTTTATGATATAAAATGTATAATATAAAATTAGTTAATGTTGAATCAAGTATTTTATTTTTGATTGTTTGGAATTGAAAGAACCTAAAAAAAAGAAAAGAAAAATATTTAGATTCTTTTAGTGTCTAGGTAACTAGTGCAAAAATTGAGATTTTAGACTAAACTAGAAGCCTAATTAACAAGTAATTGACTAGAATGAGGGTTAAGATTGTCAAAAGACAACAAACAACACATGCAAACAAAAAATGGAAACAAGGAATGACTAAGAGAGATCAAAACATAAAATATAAATGAATGTTGAATACTATATAATTAAGTTGCAATTGGAAATCGATTGTACACTTGGATTTACAAATTTGCTAACTAAATTTACAAACAAACATTGATAAAATTTATGAATCGTAACTATTCTTTAACATATTGTTTTCTAATCTAATTATAATTTAACATTGAAACTAAAGTTTAACATATATTGTTTTCTCCATACAATGCAAGTGAAATTTAAAACATTTAAGCAATGAAAATGAATTATCTTGAGCTCAAAATTAGGGTTTTCAAAATCAAAATGATTTGTTTGATTTCAATTTAGGGTTTTAGCAATTTTTTTTGTTTCAATTCAATTTAGAGTTTCAATTTCTAAGCAATTAGGGTTTTTAATGGAATTTTTTCATTTCATTTCAAACTAAGGTTTTCAAATTCATTTTTTTTGTTTGATTTAATTTTAGGATTTCAAAAATCTTGATTACGGTTTCTAAATGCAATTTTTTATGTCATTTCAATTTCTAGGGTTTTGAAATGCATTTTTTTTGGTTTCATTTCAATTAGGGTTTTCAAATATAATTTTTTTTGGTTTGATCAAACAATTTAGGTTTCAAAAGCTAAATTTTGTTTCTAAAATACAATTCAAGGTTCATTTTTTCATTTCTATTCAATATCTTCAGGTTTCATTGCATTTTTTAAATATTTCTACAATTCCTCATTTCTACTATAATAGGAAATAAAATGCTTAAAACGTCAAATAAATTAAAAAAACACATGCTAAAATTAATTCTTCTATTGAAAATTTCAATAAAAAATGAAAAAATGCAAAAAAATGGGGGTGGATGGGTACCTAGATGTTGTTTCTAGTAGTCGTTGTCGCTCACAACTCAGGATCATGTGCACTGATAAAATGAAGTTTTGTTTCTTTTTAAAAAATAAATACCATTACAAAATGGGATCCCAATTATTACAAAACAAGATCCCGATTTTTATAAATCGAGATCCCGTTTCATAGTAATCGACATGTCGTTCCATGTTTGTCGGTTCAGGACCCTTTAACAAACGAGATCCAAATTTTTAAAAAGTGGGATCTCGTTTTACATTTAGGCTCGAGATCTCAAAGCTAAATGAGATCCTAATTTTTAAAAATCAAGATCCCATTTTTGCAATGTCGATTTCATTTTTTTGGCTAAGGAAAAAACTTCCATGTTTTGTGGACTCAACTTTGTGCACTTACCTGATAGTTCGAAATATAATTTGGATGGACACTTGACATTCAAACATGAAAAGTGGCCATATTGGGAGGAAAGGATGAACCCGACTAAGGAAAGGGAAAACGTATATGTCGGCCTAGCTTTCATAACATTTGTACGACCCCTATGGCTCACCTTCTACCCAAGAATAACAACATTCTAACAAAGATTCTTGATGGATGAGTCCCTCAAAACACAACTAAAGAATTTGGGGTGGTCAGAAAGAAAAACAGTTGCCTTTTGGAGGTACCAATAGGAGATCAAGTAGCTAGGCCTCTTATACAGAGTTGTTAAAAAAATAGATGAGTCATTTGATAAAGTTTGTGATCAGAAGGTCAAATCTAATTCCAATCTAGAGACTGATCGAGGGCCTAAATAGGAGCATGCACCAATTTCTAATCCACCACCTCAAGTATCTAAAGCAAGAAAGGGGAAGGGGAAAATATCACAACACCAGGGATCACAGATCTCATCTTCTGCTAGCATTCTGATAAAGGGTAAGCAGACTTGACGGTCTCCAAGAAAATCTTCCACAGTTCAAAAGGCCCAAGGTTCATCGGGGTCAGTTGCCAAAGAATTTGAAGCAACCAGCATGCCCCCTATAAAGAAAAGTTGAATCTAAGACCTGGGTAGGCACAACTCTATAGAAAAGGGAGAAGAAGAGGTGGACTTCACTCTGTAGGTATCTTCAGCCTCGACAATCAAGGTAAGTTTCACTTTTTCCATCATTTCTTCTATTGAATCATTAGTATCTAATATCCCCTCACCTATAGAGAAAAATTCCCCCATCTACTAATTCTAATATGCTCATCCTTAACATACACTTAGCCATATTTGATAGTGAGCCTCATACGAAAACCCCATGCAATCAATGAGTGTCTTTCGTCACAGTCGCGATTGACACCTTGATCGCTTTATTTAGGCACAAGTTGTAAGCACAGAAATGCCCATGTTATAGGTCTCATTGGCTTTTCCCACTTCTAGGCATATGCCTCTCTTTCTGCCCATTGCCCCCTTTACCCCAATGAGCACTCCCTTTTCCTCACAGGTTATGCATGGCATCCCAAATTTTTCACAAATAGTGCTTCCTTTTGCTTCCCCTCAAACTCAGTCGACCGGAAGCACCCTTGTTGTTACCCTCTACAACCTCCCTGTAGGTGTCTCTATTGCTACACAAAGTATTGAGTCTCCACAGAACCTTTGGACTCAGATGGAATTAACTAGGCAGGCTCGACAAGAAAGAAAAAAGAAGTTGTGGGCAAAGGCCACAACAAACCCAACTACCTTGAAGCTAGAAACTTGTTTCGATGGAGAGAAAAATTCTTTGATGATCTCAGCTATGAGGCTATGAGTATCCAAACTAGAGGAAGAGATGTAGTATGAAGATTATGATATCCAAATTGTGGGTCTCAACCTAAGCAAATCTCTCCCGCACAACAAAATAGGCCTTGCCAAAGCAATGCAAAAAGTGGTTTACACTAACTATGAGAAGTTGGAAAAGAAATTGAAAAAGTGTGAAGAAGAGTTAGTGAATGTGATGGCCACAGTGGATAGTCTGCAGGAAAAGATTAGGGTAAAGGATATGGATATGGCCCATTTGAGGCAAGTACAAGATCAACAAGGAGAAGCGATTAAGTCACTATAGGAGACTCAAAATGAAAGAGATCAGCTTTGCGTCAAAGTACAAAGATTAGAGTGTGAGGTTGAAACTGAGCACAAGGTGACAAAAAATGTGAAGACCCAGATGCAAGAGGTCACTGAAGAGTATCAATAGAAGTAGAAAGAATTTGATGAAGTAGTGAGCCAAAAAAATAGTATATGTGTAGAGTTACAAAGAGAGCTATAGGAGATGGGAAAATAAAAGGATGGTATACAAGAATATTTGGCTAGCGCTTGATATCAACTAGCCAAAAATCTTCAAAACTTGCCCAAATAGAATAGAGAAGGAGAAATGGGAGAAGCAGGACATTGAGTCTATTTTGCAGACTTGCAACAGAGAGGTAGAGAAGTTGTGTTCAGAGCTTTCAAGCGCCCTCCAAGAGGTGGAAAAATTGAAGGAAGGCATGAAGGCTAAGGAAGCTCAATTCCAACAAGAATTAGCTATGGCACGAGAGTCTAAGCTCCTCCCAATACTCCAGGGGTTATTGTCTTTCCATTGGGAAAGGATCATGATCATGGTAGCAACCCTAAATCCAACCTTGAAATTCTCAACAGATGCACAGGAATTGAACGCAAAGGTTAGCCCGACGGTTGACCAAATTTTGCATATCATCACCCCTTGTTCTGAAGAGTCGAGTAGGTTAATCATCAAGCTATATTTAAGGCGACTGAGGAAGCTTTGAAGGACGTTGAAATTCTAGAATGAAGGGTAGCTACAAGAAAAGAAAATGAATTCATCACCTGCAATCAAGTCACCCAAAAAAATATGGTTTGTTAGCTAGCATTGGCTAAGAAGGTCGAAGAAATAAGGGGGGACTTCAAAGTTCTAATCTAGCTTGGGTTACCCTCCTTATTCTCAGCAAAAAAAGGGTGTTGACAAAAGAGAAAATCAAGGAAGCTATCAGGCTCAAACAGTAGGACTTCTCAATACTCCAAGGTTTGAGCCCATCACCTTCGGTTGAGAAAATTGAAAAGGTGCTTCTCCATCTATCCCAACTCTACTACCACATCAAATTTGCTTCATCAAAATGGGGTGGGGTCTCTTTCAAGGAGATCCTTGATCTCAACCAGGCCTACAAAACATTGCATGCACTTGCTCTGCCTTCCAATGAAGATTGGAAATTCCAACATGGTGCTTTCATCAAACTCTAAGGATTCTTTTCTTTGATATATCTAGGTTCATGCTTCCACAAGCAAAGGCCCCTTGTGAATCACCAAAAACTGTGGAACAATTTTTTCTCTAAGTTTTTTTGCTTTTAATTTCAGTCCCTACAGTTCTCCTCTTTTTAGCTCTTGTTTCTTTCTATGTGTTTTGATGGCACCTCGCACCAAAGGATAATGTTACTCTTTGAAAAGGTGTACAATACACCACATAGTGGTTGCACGACTTTTCATAATTACCTTCCTTTCAATCCAAAAATAGGACATGTGGTTGCATGGCAGAGATTTTCCCCAAGCTACTCTCACGAACTTAGAAATTTCCT
Organism: Sequoia sempervirens; assembly: GCA_007258455.2. Taxonomy (NCBI): domain Eukaryota; kingdom Viridiplantae; phylum Streptophyta; class Pinopsida; order Cupressales; family Cupressaceae; genus Sequoia; species Sequoia sempervirens. The sequence continues at coordinate 36,790,171 of VDFB02000017.1, read as the reverse complement.
GCCAGTGTGCCACATTACCTTTTGTCAGACGGGTTGTTTCACCCACGGGCGTGTCATTTCTTTAGCAAATTTTATCGGGTAGCACAATGAATCTTATGTCTTCGAGATTGGTCCTTTTAGGTGGCGTCATTATTCTTGCGGCTAATCAGATTGAATTTTTTCCAAACTATAATGGTTTCAAATCCTCCTGTCACACAAATATTTTCACAAATGCTTCTATAGCATCCAAATCCATTAATGAAGCAACTCAAGTTTTATTAGCGAAGATTATTACGATCAAATCAAAAACTTGATTGGATTGTGCAGTATCAGGAAAGGACACTTGTTAGAGGTTCATCTCTATCAGCTATAGTATTGGCACATTTCTCTGACCTCATAAAAGGAGGTTTCAGTGGCTTGTGAATCATCATCAAAACATGTTTTTATCTATTAGAAGATTAAAGTAGGGGAGGAGTAGGAAATATTTTTACAAAGCTCTGCTTTTCTCTATGGCATGTTAAAATTATCAAGACTATTGCTCGGATTGGTATTGACCTTTACATTTCAATTATTTATTGCAAAAACAAGTAATAGTAGGAGGAGATATTTGAGATTGTGTATCTATGGCATTTTCACATGTTTTTCTTTCTCTATTCTATATATGATGAATGCTTTGTGTCAATTCATGCAAGTATAGTCTTGGTGATTACTTTATATGCCATTAGCTTTTATGTTTGAACAATGCTATCATTAGAAATTAAATCATGTTCATTATACTCTTTCATTTTCTATAAAGAGTATGCTAACTTTCATATTATGCTATGAGAGCAAGTTGGTACTATAAGGATCTGAAATATTTCTTTAGTATCAGGCTTCTTATTTTTGCCGAACCTTAATGGGTGCTTCCCACGGGGAGATTTGAATGACTTCTTTGTGCTCCTTTGGGCCTTAGTTGTTCATTCTCTTTCCAACAATGAAGGGTCTATGGCACTTTGTGTCCATTCCATCATAAATAAGAGCCTTCTAGGGTCTAGAATGTCCTAAAATCTTTATGGTGTGTCGCCTTAGATAAAAAAAAATTTGCATTTCTCTTCCCCTTTTCCCAAAACATAAAGAAGAGTTAGATTTTGTAAAAATATTGAAGTTCATTCAATGAGGTGTAAGTTGGTCCCCCACTCACTAAATTTCCCATAAGGTTGTTCGAGAGAAGCACAAGCTTTCATGATCAACAATTTACATAAGACATTTTTTATGATTCTTTCTTGTGATTTAATGCATATTGAATGCATTTATATTATGAGGCATAGCAACTGATCACTCAAACATGTACCAAGTTAGCTCATGATAGCTAGTGGAGTATATTAGAGCCAAGAAATAATTGAAATTAAATATTTTGAGATGTGCGCCAATTTCATGTCATGTAAGTTTGATCTCATACGCCATAGGATTTCCTTGACATAAGGAAGTGTGAATGTAGGAATGGAGAATGGATTTATAAGCGTAAGTGTAACAATAGGTGTAACAAATAAGTCACAATGGTGAGTGTATAAGAATATGTGTAGATATGGATAAGATAAGATAAATTTTGTGGGACTTTACATGTAGGTGGGGATGAAAAAAGGAATAAGAAATGATTCTAGCTTTGCACAAGAGTGTGTCATTTGTCAATATGTAAATTTGACCATTATAGTTTGATCCTACATTAAGATGCACATGAATTGTAAATGAACATGCCTTGAAGTAAATGAACACTCATAAACATGGATGTAAAGTAGATATATAGATATAAAATATATATTACAATATATATGTAAAGTAATGAAACCAAATTGATATATTTGTGACCATACGTGTTTTGAGATCCATGCTTTATGGAAACTTGCAAAACAAAGAAAAGATGTATAATGACTAGCTTCTATAAGCAAGTAAAGATGAAGATAATTGTACAATAAATTTACTATCTACAATCATGAGAAAGAGAGGGAGAGAGAAGGGTTAAGAATATATATAAATACTTAGAACTAAGTTACCATTATTAAATACTTGATGCTATCTCTCAAATATACTGTCCTCATGCTCTTGGAGACACATTGGAGGCATACTCCTTTTCTAGAGTTTTATGTGTATGTCTATTTGTATGTATATATACATATGTGTATATAAATACAATATCTAAATAAATACGTATATACATGTATATCAATATATCAATGTAAACACATACATACATACATACATACATACATACATACATACATACATCTATATATATATATATATATATATATATATATATACACGTACATATAGATATTTCACACCATACCATTGCTGATGGTAGGACCACACCTGATTCAAGCACTTCTAGATCAGAAAAGGGCGTAATCCAATAGCATCAAGAGCATTAGTAGATATTTCTTGCATGTTTGTGTTTAATGCGAGGTCCACGATGATTAATAAATATGTCACATGGAACCTTATTTGTCATTCTTGAGTAAGATCCAGACGTAAATCCAATTTCCTGTTAAGAATTTTGGGAGTCACTCTGATTTTTGGTAGCTGTGGAAGAGGAAGCCATTGAATTGAAAGGAACAGAGAAAGAGTAGGGGAATTAGTTTCGGAGCCGATCAAAAAGTTTAGGTAATACGGCAAGACTATTAAGACGAGAGGCTCTCCCATCCTCCTCGTAAATGCGGGCACGAGGGAGCTGATTGACTGCTTCTGTATGAGACAAAACACAAGAAGAGTAAATTGACGACACCCGTGGGTCAATTTGTCGTCCGCGTGGAAAATGATCCACTGCCCATATGCTGAGCAATTCTCTGAACGTACTAATAAATTGTTTGGCATCTACAGGACTCAAGACTTCTAATTCAGGGTGTGGCCACGAGACTGTTTTGCAGAATCTGAGTGTTTGTCTACTAGAAGTTGACTGTTTGAATTCTTTATCGAAGGATCTCCCTCGCCCAAATTTTATGTAGATGAGGTATGTTATTCTAATTTCTAATTAGAATCATAAAACTAATATGTAGAGAGGTTGCTGGATAAACTAACCATAGTGTTAGATATCAAAGTGGAATTCTATAACAGAAAAGACTTCTAATTGTATTTTTTGGTTCTAGGAAAATTCATTGTCAGCAATTCATTGTCAGAAAATTCACGACCAGCAATTTATCGCAAGAAAATTCACCATCATAAGGAGTTGGGTAGCATCCACTATAAACTGCAGTGTGCTCGGTAAACTTTTTCACTGACGCTGGTGCAACACACCCTTTGGTACGAAGGGGACAGAGGGGAGACTAAACCTCATGACCTCTTGCTTGCAACAAGATGCTTTAAGCAATCGAACTAGACCCTCCACCTTATATTTTTATATATTAAAACAAGAAAAGTATTTAAATTTTTATGTATGAATAAGATGATTGGTAAAATGGTAAAGAACCCTTCACTATAACAATTAATTAATTAAAATTAATTAATTAAATTTATGTATGAATAAGGTGATTGGTAGAATGATAAGCAGTCTTCGGAAGAACAATTCAAAGAACTGGAATTGCTAAATCAGTAGAATAATTTTTTACATGGCACTAAAACAATTCATTTAGGAAATATATATTTCTGTGAAAACCAGAAAATTTACAATTTGTTTTATATCTCACACAAGATAGCTTTGCCACCTCATTTAAGAGCAGAGTCTATACTGATACCTCTATGGGTGAAAGCAAAGAACTGCCTGAGTACCTTTCAAAGATTAGCCAAATTAATATACATTAAAAGACTATTAATAGGTGGCCGGACCTACTCTTCGGTCAACCATCCGAATACCTTCTTGAAACCCCTTTCGAAAAGTTCTTCGATAGGCTCATCTCCAGACTCTTCAACCTTATCTAAGTACACATTCACAGACCCTTCAACCCTATCTACGCATTTAGCTACAGAACCTTCAACCTTATCTAAACACACATCCACACATACTTCAACCCTGTCTAACCACCTACCTAGAGGACCTTCAACCCTATCAGCCAATAATGAAATAATTTCATCTGAGCATTCAATCGAGGACTCTTCAACGTCGTGCTCAGAGTCATCATATTCATCATCCGTATCAGCCAGCAGACGAGCCATGTGTTCATCCGATCTAATTAGAAATTTGGCTATTTTCACTGGAAATCCATCCCTGGTCTGTAGTGCCTCGTTACAAATACTCTTCAGCATCCTCGCTTCGGCCCTAAACATTTACAAGGAAATAGAAATCCAAAATGGAAAACAGATCAGTCAGCGGCAATACATCTCACCAAATTAGGGAATTCATAATCTGAAAGAAGTCAAAAGTAAGGCAAATATGGCATTTGATTTGGTACCCACTTGTCGTCATTAACTAAATGGCCGGAGAGAAGCGAGACGTCATAAAGCGCTCTTTTCCACTCCTCTATCTTCTCGGATTTAACTCTTCCCTTCTTTTCATGCTCGAAAATAGAATCGGCATAGATTCCTTTGCCGTGAATAACCCATCGGGCGTCAGAAGGCGCCACATGATAGAATATAGGAATGATTCGGGTGCCAGTTCTGAGCATAAATGTCAGCTCGTCCAAACACCAGGAGGATTGGGCATAGTTGGGGGACAAAATAGCAATGTGAAGAGAAGCACTAGACATAGCGTTTTGTATTGCTGATGGTATGGCCACGCCTGGTTCAAGCACTTCTTCATCAAGAAAAGGCCGTAATCCAATGGCATCAAGAGCACAGTAGATATGGCTCGCAAGTTTGTATTTAACGTCAGGTCCGCGATGATTAATAAATACGTCACAGGGAATCTTATTTGTCATTGCTGAGTTACTGTATGGTCCCATGGGGCGGCTTGGGCTTCTATTTTCATGGATCAAGCGGTCCCATGGAGCAAACAAAATTATGCTACAGGATTAATTGGAATCTCCTCCCGAAAAATAGCAGCCCCTACCTTTTAGGACTGCAAATTTCAGCAGGTGAAATTGAGGTGGGGCTAGAAATTGCCCCTACAGCTTAAGAATTTTTTAGGAATTTTTTCTGCCACTTGTCTATCACTTTGAATTTTAAATTCCTAAAAAATACTAAAAAATGAGAGAATTTTTATTTGTTTATTAATTTTTATCAAATTACTCCACTTCGTCCCTTGATTTTTGGAGCTCAAACTTTTAAGCTGAATTGCAAAATTGAATTCATGGGACCACCATCTTTAAAATATTCCTAAAAAATCTTAGCAGCACTGCTCAAACTTTTTAGGAAGCCCCCCTCCATGGGACCGTACCCTAAGATTCAGATGTAAATGCAATTTCCTGAAATGCATCTTGAGACGCCATTGAAATGAATGGGACAGAGAAAGAGCAGGGGAATTGGTCTCAGAACAGATGAACATGTTTAGGCAATACGGCAAGACTTATTTAGAGGAGAGGCTCTCCCATCTTCGTCCTAGGCGGGGGCTTCTGTACGAGACAAAACACAAGACGAGTAAATTAACACGCGTGGGCCAGTTTGTGGTCCGCGTGGAAAATAATCCACTGCGCGCCTCCATTCAATTCTTTGAATGGGAGTCAAGTCTTGTAATTGAGGGTGTGAGCACAAGACTAATTGGTAGTTGTCGTTTGTGAGTTAAGTTTTTGGTTCAAATTTTATATTCTACATATCTTTCTCATTTTTCAACTTTATCGAGGAGAGATAGGGTTATACTTAAAAGAAATTTAATATGTAGTGTTAAATATTAGAGTGGAACTTCTAATCTAGGTAGAGATAATTCGGATCCCTTTTTCTATGTATAAAATATTTATTTATTTATTATAGTTGTAATTTTTTTAATTTTTTATAGTCTAGTGTTGGGTTGATTTAATCCGGTTCATGTGAAAAATAATTCAAATGAATGTATTAATAAATAATTCACATGAATGTGGTTCGCGTGGAAAATAATCCATTGTTGAGTTTTTGAGCAATTTTTGAATGTAATAATAAATTGTATCTCATTTTTAGGAGTATGATTCAGATATAAAGATACACATTTACTCTATTTATTAATTATTGATTATGTTTTTTTATTAATTCATAAATATAATCAAATTTTCATTCTGATGTTTGGATAGATAGTATGTTTTAGGACTCAAGATTTATAATTGAGGGTTTGACTACTAGACTAATTGGTAGTTGTTGAGTGTTTGTCAGTTATAAGTTGATGGCTCAAATTTTATATTCACCAAATCTTCCTTACTCCTCAACTTTATCAAGAATAGTTAGGGTTATACTAGTTGTTAATTAGAATAAGAAATTTAATATGGAGAGATGTTGGATGAAGTAATGATGGTGCTAAATGGTAGAGTGGAACTCCTAACCTAGGTGGAGATAATGAAGGATTGTAACCTTCTCTCTCTCTCTCTCTCTCTCTCTCTCTCTCTCTCTCTATATATATATATATATATATATTATTTAGTTACATTTTTTTTATAATCTTTAATAGTCTAGTGTTGGGTTGACTTAAGCACATTCATGTGGATTTTTCTAATGTTTTTGACATTAAATAATGCCCTTTTTTGGTAATTATGATATACGACTAATCAACTTCTTTTGGTTATGTTGTTATATTTGAAGGGGCTCTATGCTACTAAATTTACTTAGCTTACAATCTTGGTCTACCTTTACTCCTTTTAGTGTCATGTAACTATAATTTGAATTTTATATTTTTGTATAGTAAAATAACAATTTCCCTAATGTGGTATATAAGCTAATTAAATAATACAATCAATAAACTACTAATTAACGTAAATAAGAGAGTTAGATTAAAAAAAGAAGTTAGGATAGTAAATGGTATTTTATGAATTAAAATGCAAGATATTTAGACACTTACCTATTATTTCATGCAATTTGGGCCAATGTTAGATTAGTGGATTACGTAGTTGAGAGACGTCTTCCGTCTTGGGAAAAATGTTATCAACTACTATAGCCCTTAGAGGAACTAAAACATAAGTACTTAAGGATGATGCAAGAGTACTATAGATGGCCTCATAAAGGGTATTTTTTGAAGCAATATGATAATTAATAGTATACCTACTCTACTAGAGGTAGCTACTAGGCTCGTTATCCTTATTTCTTAGAGACAAAAGAATAAAAGTAAAACTAATTTTTTTGAATACTAATTTAGGTAAAGGGATTTGACTACTTTATAGTTGGTATTTTATTATATACATACATGTTGGGTAAAGGCCATCTCGTGTTGGTTTCGTGTAACTCTTATGTTTTAATGAAGTTCAACTCCATACCTAGAGGTCTATATATATAGGTCATGGATCTACTGATTTTGATATATTTTTCTAAGTCACTTGACCAGTATTGTGAATCATGTTATGTATGACCTGCCCAAGTGTGAACCTCCAAAGTATTTGAGAAGTGACAGATATTAATTGGACCATGGAAATAATTGATGCCTAAACTACTATTATGGATTAATCAACATTCATTTGGTTCATAGAGGTGAAGGTAGCACGAGCTACCCTATTATGATATGGTAATAGTTAGCAAGTTGTTGGATTATGCCAATGGCAAATGGGTAGAACTACTATTGCATTTTTTGGATTGGGAGGCATTCACCTAGTTCATGGAGGTGGATTGATAGGGGCTATCCGAGATTTGATACAGTAATGGTTGCACAAGTAGTTACCTCATCGTGTAAGTAACGATAATCGAAGTTAACCATTGTATCAGGAGGGTTCACTAGTAGTCACCTATAGCATAGGGGTGATCAATGCCAAGTGTTACCCAAGATTATGAAGAAGATAGCTGACTATATCATTAAGGTTAGAAGGTGGCATATATAGGAAGCTACTTCTTCCTAGGTGGACATAATTTTTAATGATGGCCTCTAGGTGATTGAAGTTGGAATCCATCGGGCTCGATAGGTTCACTACTTGTGGAAAGCTTTGGGATGCACGATGGACCCATGATATAGTATGGGTTGTACCAAAACCCCTTCCCAGTTGTCAAATGGTATACTTGGCCTTGTTGGGTCAAGGACGGACCCCTGGTGAGAATACACCAAATTCTCTTCTCAATTGTTTGATGGTGTAGAAGATTAGGGAAAGGATGGGACCCATAGTGTAATGCATAATGTACAGACATTATTTTCAATCTAGGATGCATTATGGATATGTGTTAGTCAGCCATTGTGGATGTCTTAGTCAATTATTGTGTATACGTGATGTGTGTTGGAGCCAATCGATGTGTATATGTGATTTGAGCTAGAGATAGTCATTGTGTATATGTGATGTGTGTTGGAGCTAGTCATTATGTATTTGTGATGCATGTTAGAGCTAGTCATGTAGTATATGTGATGAGCATATGAGTCATTCATTGTTGTACTTGTGATGTACATATGAGCTAGCCACCATTGTACTTTTGATGTGTGTATGAGTCAATCACTAATGTAATTGTAATGTGTATGAGCTAGTCACTATTGTACTTGTGATGTGCAAATGAACCAATCATAATTGTACTTTCGATGTGTATTAGCTAGTTACCTTGTATATATGTGATGTATGCTTGAGATAGTTATTGTATATGACCTTGGGGAATATGGCACGATATGATCCTTGTGTATTTGTGCATGTTTGTATACTAAGGATTGGTGATGTTTGGTATGGGCCCAACAAATTGATGGCAAAGTTATTATCATTATATTATATTATAGGCCAAGCTGAAAGCTTATGCTAAATGAGTACACATGGTTAAAGGTGAGATTGAGGATCTAATACAAGAGGAGAGAATGAACTCCCTCTAACATTATAGGATGAACTATGAAGCCTTTGATTTCCCACGAGGGGATATGTAGGCATGGTCACCATGAACCCTCAAGGCTTAGATCTAGGTCTAGGAATGATCTTAGCCTTGGGAATTTACCATTCCTATGTGTAAGCATATAAGTGGCAATGTTGAGTCGATGCCACCATGAGGAATGAAGAGCTTTTGAAAGTAACAATTCAAATTTAGATGAAAGATACTTGATCAGTTATGTTGGTAGTTATGGTGAATTGCTAAAAATAAAAATAAAAATTTGTAGTGGCATAGATTCTATGAAGATTTGAGTAGGCCTACAAACATTGAGTAGGCTTATTGACTTAAATGATTATGTTTACTTTTGGTCATTTTTTTCAATTTTTTATTACTATAAGTTTATGCTTGAATATTGAGGTAATCCTTTGCTTCATTGTTGCAATGCCTCTCCTTCCAATTGATAATTGAAAAGAAGTTGAGTGTGTGGAAGATGCTTCCTACACCAATCTAAGCGGGGAAGAGTTGCAAAAATTTCTTCAACACCTTTACAGTTAAAATATACAATAAAAAAAATAACACAAAATTTACATGGGAAAACGCTTTCGAGAGAAAAACCCCACTCTGAAACATAGTTCAATTATATTATTCAACAACAATAAAAAAATTACAATATAATTGTAGAGCTATGCTCTTGCAAGAGTTTTCACAATTCTCCTCAATTTTGGAGTAATTTCAACAACATAACAATACTTTAACAAAACAACAATCTACAACTCCAAAATACAGGTGCTCAATATATAGGAGCTTACAATGCATTAATTAATGCCAAAGGCAAAAAATGCAATATTGAAAGCGCCAAAACCATTACATGTGCATAATGATAAGTTTCCACATGTCACCACATGCAATATTGCAACTGCCAACTGTCTTTAAACTTGCACAAGCAAAACATGCACCTGTCAAAATATGACTGCACCTCCAAAGCTCAAATTCCATGCAAATTCAACATGAAATAGAAATTGTCTTCATGCACAACTCCACCTATATAGGGTAACTTCTAACTTGACTCATCCTTGAAAATAGAAATTCCAAGTTGTAACTCACAAAACAATATGAGATAAACATTAAATAATTAAACATACTTTCCCAACAACAGCAACAGTTCTCCACAAAAAATTGTTACTAGCTTTGAAATCCATTTGAACTCACTTGGTCAATGCTTTTGACCTTTATAAGTTTGTTGTTTGTTACAGATAATTTAAAGTGAAGCACCAGTTTAATCCGTTCCATGTCGTATGCTTTTCCTGTTGAAAAAGTTACGAAAAGGAACAACCACAGAGCTAAAGCTCTGTTAGGAACAGCACACTAACAAAGAACTATAAGGAACAGAATAAAACAAAATTTGTATTACCGTATATCCAAAAAAGTTCACATTTAGAAAATTGGTACAAACTTCAGAGCCTCTGCTCTGTTCTCTTCTTCCACTGTTCTTCTCACACACTCTGCTGCTGCAGCTTCTGTTCTTCCCATCTGAAAAACTTCAATTACTCAGACATTCTTCTATTTTTAACTCCATGCTATCTTCTCTCCAAAAATTCCCGCTCACTTCCAATTCAAACTCACCTGACTATATTTAGTTCACACCTAATCAACATTTAATATTTCCAATGGCCTCAGAGCCTTGACATCCAAAAAATAATTGAAGTTAGCTGGTTGCATGAGCAGTAAATGTTCCTAGATCCAGGAGATCTACGTCAGACAAAGTACGTATCAGGAATTTATTGTCCTGTCTCAGGATTAGAAATTCCAACATTTCTTGGCTTACAATTTGAGCACATGTTCTTAATTTCAATTTGATATTGACCTGCTGCTAACTGCTTTTTTCTGTAAGTTAAATTGTTTGCATATCCTAAACACTCAATAGAAGCTGTCTATGTATTCTACTGTTTGTTAATGCTCCAATCGCTTACTCTAGATTGTTAATTTATGTAGCTTGGACAGGTGTCTCCATTGTCTAGAAGTGTCATTTAATTATTTAATTATTTTCTAGAAACCTCCAGAAAAGGGCTGAGTTGTCTAGATAATTATGTAATTAAATAAATTGATTCTCCTAGAGACTTCTAGAATCCGGTTAGTTAGGGTTTTTAGTCTATTTTAATCTTAGCCATTGATTGAGATTAAATCATGGCCATTGGTTTTCCAATGAGAAAAGTATAAAAGGGGATCAATGGGCAATTGGAGAACACAACAACAAGTAGACTTGCAGTAGATAGCAAGTAGATTTGCAGTGAGCAAATAGTCTTGCAGTGTTAGAGGCGCAGTGATAAGCGTTGGGATAAGCTGGTATGGAATTTCAGCAGGAGAAATTGAGGGAAAAATTTCCGGAGAAGAATATTGCCGGAGCTCTGCCAGTAAGAGGCAAGCAGTTTTTGTATTCCTTAATTTGCTGAAGTTTAATATAATTCCTCATCTGCAGTAGTGGTTTTCCCTTAGGGGTTTTTCCACGGACAATTTGTCCAAAAATATTGTGTTCATTATTGTGAATGTTTTCTTCTCTATTCTTGTGAGTTTTATTGGTGAAGTTGCAGTTGTGTTATTTTTCGATATTTGTTGAGAATTAATTTTTCAGAGTCAAATAATCTATGTATTAGATAGGAGATTAATAATCAGTAACTGCAATAGAATTTTCACATGGTATCAGAGCTGATCTGAGGGCAGATAAGGCTTAACAAAGGAAGGAAAGATCCTGCCTCTTCAGAATTATTATTATTTGTTTTCTTTTATCTTTTGAGATGGCCTCGGCAGGTTTAAGAGATCAGGACAGATTGGATGGAGCCTCAAATTTTGGTCTGCAAAGCTAAATTTCCTTGTTCTTTGGAAGAGAATGGGATCAAGGAATATGTGACCAGTGTTGTACCTGTACCTACAGATCAGCACAACTCTTAGCATATAAAAGGAAGATGCCAAGGCGAGGAGGATGATTCTTGATGGTGTCAAGGATCATATTGTTCCATATGTCGCAGAGTTAGATACAGCGAAGAAGATGTGGGATGCCATTCTGAATCTGTACCAGAATGCTACCACTAATCGGAAGCTGATTCTCAAAGAAAAGTTGAGGACTACTCGGATGAACAAGGGAGAGGACGTGACAAGTTACCTCACCAGACTCAGACTTGTCAAGGATGAGTTGGCTGCTGTTGGAGATAATCTAGGTGATGACGAGCTAGTGCAGATAGCCCTAAATGGGTTTACTAAGCAGTGGGATGTCTTTGTTCAAGTTATTAATGGACGAGACACCTTGCCGAGTTGGGATCGACTTTGGAGTGACTTCACTCAGGAGGAGCTTAGACTCAGTCTTGTCAGTGGTACCAGTAGCAAGAGTCAGCAAAGTGAGGCGGAACAGGAGAACGTTGCCCTTGCAGGAAAAGGGAAAGCAAAGAAGGGGTCTAGTAAAGGATCAAATCCACAAGGTGAGAAGAAGAAGAAGGACCTATCTAAAGTCAAGTGCTATGGCTGTCACGAGTTTGGCCACTATGTCAGCGATTGCCCGCAAAGGAAGAAAGGCAAGAAGCAGACAGCAGCTTCAGCAAGTGCAGATGAGCTCTCTAGTAGAATGGAGGATGAGTTCGCTCTCATAGCTTGTATGGCTAGCTCAACCTCACAGGGTGTTTGGTATATAGATAGTGGGGCGTCATTTCATATGACAGGAGTTAGAGAGTACTTCTCCAGCTATAAGGAGGAGGACATCAGAATGCAGATTTCTATGGGGAACATGTCCAAGCTCAATCCAGTTGGGAAAGGGACTGTTCTATTTCAGAGGGAGAATGGTAAGCGGATTCCCATTCATGATGTGTTGCATGTGCCAGGCTTAGGTATGAATTTGATTTCCATATCTGTCCTTCAGGATAAAGGTTATAATGTACTCTTTAGAGGGGCAAGTGTGTTAATTAAGCACAAGGATTGGAAATCACCCATAGCTATTGGAGTTAGGAGCGGCCGGCTTTATAGGTTGCAGTTTGATACTCATAAGGCACTGATGAGCAGCAGTAATTCTAGAGATCAAGGAGAGCTATGGCATAGGAGGATGGGCCATATACATCATGGAGCACTTAAATTGCTTCGTGAGACAGTGACAGGTGTTCCCGAGGTGAGCACAGAGCATGATGATGTATGTAAGGGATGTGTGTTGGGGAAGTTTGCAGCAAGCTTTCAGGGTGACTAGATCAAGGGTGTTCTTGATTGTACATTCAGGACATGTGGACCAATGTCGGCAAGTCTCTCGAGAGGATATGAGTCTTTGTTCTTATTGATGATTTCTCGAGGAGGCTGGGATGTATCTTGAAGACCAAGGATGAGGTTTTAGAATTACCTTCCAAGGTTCCAAAGCTCTTGTGGAGAACCAGCGGGAGGAAAGATAAAGGTTCTTGGTGGGACAGTACAAAGGAAGAGTTCGGAGTTACATGCAGAGAGGAATCAAGAGAGAGTGGACTGTTCCTTACAACCCACAATAGAATGGGGTTGCTGAGAGGAAGAATCGGTCTATATCAGAGGCGGCAAGGGCTATGCTGTATGACCAGGATATGCCACGTTACTTATGGGCAGAGGCATGCAGTACAGCAGTGTACATACAAAACAGGGTTCCACATAAGGTATTGGGCAAGATGACACCAGAGGAGGCGTTCTCAGGGAAGAAGCCAGATGTTAGCCACTTCAGGATATTTGGGAGTTTGGCATATTGTCACATTCCAGGTGCGACACGTTCCAAGTTAGATCAAACTGCAGAGAAGGGGTACTTTGTGGGGTACAGTGAAACCTCAAAGGCATATCGGATATTTATTCCAGGGACCAAGAGGACTATAGTTAGGCGTGATGTCAAGTTCATGGAGGACAAGGCATTTAGGAGGTCCAGAGATTTGCCAGCAGATGATCAGAGTGAGCAGTTAGTGGAAGCTCCAAGGATCGTTCAACCAGATCAAAGACAGCGAAGCTCGAGTACAGTTACTAGTACATGCACAAGTTCAGGTGCTGAGAATTCGCAGAGTATGGAGCAGCAGATGCAGTAGATCCAAGAGATGCATCAGGGTGATATGGAGGTTGATACTTCATCCTCTACAGTTGGTAGCAAGAACCAGCAGTCACAAAGTAATACTCAGGAGTTTGTGGGGGCTCCTAGGATGAGTAGTAGACAGCGGAGACAACCAGCCAGGTATGATGACTATATGGCATTAGTTAGTCAGTTGGTAGATAGTGAACCTTCTAGCTATCAGGAGGCTGCACAGCAACAAGTGTGGCAAGATGCAATGGTTGAGGAGTATACCTCAATAGTGCAGAACGATGTGTGGGAGGTTGTGCCTAGACCGACAGATAGGGTAGTGGTTGGATCACGCTGGATCTATAAGATCAAGCACGGTGCAGATGGTAGCATCGAGAAATACAAGGCAAGGTTTGTGGCCAAGGGGTTCTCTCAGAAGGAGGGAATTGACTATGAGGAGACATTTGCTCCAGTGGCCGGGTATACTTCTATACGAGTCGTGATCTCTCTTGCAGCACAAATGGGATGGCAGATCCATCAGATGGATGTCAAGACGGCGTTTCTTAATGGTGAATTGAAAGAGGAGGTATACATAGAACAACCAGAGGGCTTTGTGGCACACAGCAGTGAAACCCATGTGTGCAGATTGAAGAGAGCTTTGTACGGACTCAAGCAGGCTCCCAGGGCGTGGTATGAGCGCATTGATAGATACTTGCAGGGAATGGGCTTCGTGAAGAGTGAAGCGGATGCTAACCTCTACTACTTGGTGGTTGGGGGTGAGGTTCTCATTCTTGTTCTTTATGTGGACGACTTGTTTTTAACAGGTTCACTAGGGCTCATAGAGGAAAGCAAGAGGGACCTTGCATCAGAGTTCGAGATGAAGGATTTGGGGCTTATGCACTACTTTCTAGGCATGGAGGTATGGCAGACAGATGGAGAGATTTTCCTTGGACAAGGGAAATACTGCATCGAAATCT